>CM044955.1:41422073-41869573 GCA_024516035.1 Bactericera cockerelli
TAAATGCTTATACCTTTGGGGAAAGGGAAATGTTAAATTAATTTATGTAATTTAAATTCAAAATCAAAACCTTCTCCTTCCTATGTTACAACCTCATAACCTCTAACTTTATCAGCAAACATTCCAGATTCTGCTGAGGTAATATCTGAACGGTATAATATTTATATTATCCAACTTACTTTTCTTGGTTGTTGATTTTGATGAGTAAGCGATGAATGGCGATGCAAAGAGAAACATCCAGTACACACTCATCATAATGTTTTGCTTAATATACACACCTAGAATAAAATAATTAATTTATTTACCATATATATTTTTTAGGACTTACAAATACCTACCAAGGCCCGAACCATAAGTACTTTACATATTAATTTATTAACAATATTAACATTATCTGGCCCTTATAACTGCTCTCGTAGGATTAAATAAAGAGTCCTTTTTTTCCAGTAGCTCAATCAAAGTCTCATACCTACCTCTCATTATCTTTGAAAAACAATCATTTAAACTTCCATCACAATTTAAACAAGGCATCTAGGTTATCTATTTTAACCATTTGGGCAAGAAGAGATCTTTTTGTATTCTATCCTCTATAAGGGACTATGAATACTGTCATGTTACGTGTCCCAAAAAACAATAAAATATCTCTGGTTGGGTAAGTTTCAATCTTTATTATACAACCGACCCAGGTTAAAATTTTACCGAAAACCGGTAGAAGAAATTCTTATGATGAAACGAAATGTGGACTTAGGTATTTCGTATCTAATAGTTTAGTTTTTTCTTGGTACATCCAATATCATTTTGCTCCTATAGTCTCACATTCGTATTTGAAGCATATTTAATGCCCGTATAATTGTAACAGACCATACTTACATATAATTAAAGCTACAGTTGTTAAGGCCTTCAGGAACACAAAAGATACTACAGGGTCTGATGTCATTGTGGTTTAGTGATATACTATTTGTTAAGGTGCACCGAAAACATTAAAGTCAATCATTCTGTAAACTCAATACTGCAACATAGAAATCTCGAAGGCTAAATGGCGGAGGCAGGCAAATTTGCTTGGCTAATAATCCGATTGCCATTATTCTCAAAACTGTTCAACTCTGTACTAGTGAGGAACCCGTCTTTATTATTAGAATGGTTGGTTATTAAATTAATAATGATACTTTTATGTACCTCTAAGAGATACAAAACAATAATTGAATGGGTGAGTAGAAGAACCAGGAATGTCAAAAATCGACTTTTCAGGAAAGCAAAAATAAGACAAATATTATCATGCTAATGAGTATGCTTCCCCCACTTTAAATCGAATAAAATAGACTTTTAAGGGGTATTTCTCCTTCATATTCACATAGATGATAGAAAAGAGTACATTCCTTCTTATTCTACGAAAGAAAAAAAAAATCGATTTTTGACATTTCTGGTTCTTCTACTCACCCATTCAATTATTATTGGAACAGAACCGAAACAAAAGTTGTTTTTTAGAGGTATGAGTCCACAGTGGATGACGATATACAGAAATATATGAAGTTGAAATTTTAATTATGTAATAGGTGGACAACATTATATTTCTAATAATGGGCTAAAATCTCCTAACACAACTACAGTAAGTCATAAACTTGGTCGATACCCAAACATACAAGCTGCATTGCCGCATTGAATTTCTGTGGAAACACCCTGGGCAACGCATTGTCATGCGGCTAAAGTACTGACAATTTTGGCGATCAAACAATCACTGCCAACCGATTTCTTGATAAATTTTATTAGTTACCTATGTCTTCTCACTTTGAGATGTGTAATAAAGCCATACGATAAATAAATAAATAATTTTTCATAACCAAAAAATGTCCAAAATCCAATGCGTCGCAGTCGAGGAAAACGGATGTTTTGCGGAGAACGCTTCTAATAACTGCAGTGCTCAGTTACTTGCATAGTGTTGAGAAAATCATTAGTCACCTCTTAATTCCTCTTAATTCAATATTTTTTTTAGAAAAACAATAAAACATGTACTTTTTCTCTTACCGTTACTATCTCTTACCGTTGAGTCACCAGTGGCGAACTTTGGCTTCTTTTCGGGGGATAAGAAAAGTTGTGTGCTGTTACACCAGATTTTTTTGTAATAGGATGAATATTTTTTAGAGATTATCAAACACCCCGGCCGAGGTGTGAAGATCGCCCTCCTCAAAGAAAGAGACAATCACGTGATACTAAAGCTTTTATTTAAAATGTTACAGAAAATAACAACACAAATGTTTACAAGTAAGCTTAATTCTCGTTGAAACACATCACATCGTGCTTTTATTTTCTTCACAAAACTTTTAAATCACAAAACAAATAAATGGCACTGAGCACTGAATTTGTGGGCATTTCAAATTAGACTAATGGACATATAAAAAACTTTCATATCATTTTGCTATGATAATCCTGCTATAGAATAAAAGTAAAAGCTACAGTATAAAAAAAAAAAAATTGGGCCTCTCTTCATATTTATATAACAGTGTTTCACTAGGTTCTCACTACCAAGAAAGTACCTTCTAATAACACTGGAAGCCACAATAGACGAAGAACATTTCGCATAAGTTCTGTGTAAGAGGTGAATTATCACTATCGAATTCACCAATAATACAAAACTTAGTGCTTAAAAGTATGAACTCTGGAAAAACCTGGCCCTTACTACATACATAATTACATACCTTGGTACACGATCACATTTCATACCTTTGCTATTTATCATAAAAAAATTTAATGTTCCACATGGATATTTATATTATCCGTCACAGATAGTCAAATTATAAGGCATCCAATAAATTATGTTAGTATATATTCTCATGTCTTAGTCACATTGTCTTGGTTAACAATGGCATATTAGCTTCCTAAATAGCGCTAAGAAACAAAGAGTCTTGTTTAGCTTACCTCTATTGTCTTGAATTGTCTCAAGCATAATCTCCAATAATTATACACAAGATCTTGCTTTACCTCACGTCGGAATTTTCTGGTCATAACTTAACAGGATTCATACCGTACCTATATTCATCAACAGAAAATTTTGCCTTGAATTTTTTTTTCAAAAATATTACTGGGCAAGACTTTTTTGTATAGGAAATTCAAGGCAGATTTTTCTATTCATGAATAGGGCGTTTTTTCTTTAAATCTAAATTGAGCATGTTTTGTTTGCAATCCCTGATAAGGGAACACCGGTTGCTATCACGTGCAGTCTTTAGGTTCGAAGTTAAGGGAGGTGTTCCTGAGTTCATAGTTCACGGCAGACAGCAGAGGGTAAGGTCCACAGCTACAAAGGTTCTGGTAGTCATCCAGATCTATGGACCACACCATAGCTCCCCCGAGCGCCCTCTCTTTAATAGATTTGCACTGGAACAAAAATTTACGTGGAAAATTATTACTATAGCATGTTGGTATGATGGGACTACCACTAACGCGCTGACAGTCTAAATTCTAAATAAAGCACTACTTATATCATACGAATACTTTTCATATCTACTCGTGCACCTCTCAAAAATATTATTTATATATTCAATAAGAACCTGTAACAAATAGAATCATGGTATTTCTAGTGAAAGAATTATTGTCAGAATTATGTGATTACGTCATAAACACCAATTGCGACCTTCTTTTAATTTCAGATTTCAAGTTATTATCAGTTTTCTAGGTATCTATTGCAAATATGGTAATCATTAATTAACAACAGTGGGTCAATCATAATATAAGAGTGTAATGAATCTATTTAAAATTTATTTTACCGTGGTATTTTTTTTTTTTTTTTGGTGAATAGTGAATACTCTTCAGTAAGACCTTCTTTAAAAGTTTTTCTACTAAACTCTTCAGGCAATACCGTCACAGGTAGAACCGAGGATTCCTGCACTTACTTTTCTCCTTATATCTCCTGTGTCATCATAGCTCATCCAGAGTTTACCGCTGTAAGCGTAGGGACCCTGAGCCCCTGACGGGTCCCTCACCACCGTCCATTCGTGACCCTTGATGGTGCTACAAGTCTGAAAATTAAACAAAAATGAAGAGGTAATCACTACCTTACACTCTGCCGGGCTGTCTCTTTCTTTGTATAGGCGTTCTTCACACCTCGGCCGAGGTGTTTGATGTACCAACTAATTTTCTGTGGTGAAATAAGACACTCCGAACTACTTCACATTACATTCTTCGGTCAATCTCAGGTGCTCGATTCATATAGCAGGCGACTTTAACGTCAAATTAATAGACGTTTTTGTTATACCGCTGTGAACTAAAGAGTTAAGAGTAGATTTTATGGGGATATCAATGGTTAAGTCAGAACTTGTGAACTCGAATTTGTCAGTTGAGTCAGAACTTGTGATTTTTTTTGTAATTTTGACCTAACTTCGGTGTTTCGAGTTCCAATTTCAAAATTTTTACGTAAGGCAGGATTGAGAAATTGTGACATCACCTGTGTGATTTATACAAATCTAATATGATAATCATATACATATTATATATTTATTTGTGTTTTGCAGAGATTTATCACGTGAAAGTACATATAGGATTTTATTGTAGGTAGTTCTTACGTCATTACTTAGACATAACACTTGTGATTAACACAATTATGATAACCTTTTACTTACCTCGTAGTAAGCCAGGAAGCCTGGAGATTGAGTGAAGGGACCCGGTAGACCAGGACCCACAGTGACGGCATTCAGTCCATGCCTGTCGGAATCAGCCAGTTGGAAGGTTTGGGCATACAGGGGCAGACCCATGACCACCTTTTGCGACGGCATGCCCTTTGAGATCCAGTAGTTGATTGAGAAGTTCTGGAACAAGAAAAACAATAATTTGATAACTTACGAGTATTCATGTTAACTTACTTTACTTTTTACTTTTCCGTGGCTGCGGCCTCAACGACCATATACCTGTTCTATGAGCTGAAACCATGTTCTTCTATCTTTTGCAATCTCTTCCCATTCGTTTGGATTGATGCCTATCTCTTCTAGATCCTTCCGTATATTGTCAATCCAACGTGTTCTAGGTCTTCCCCTTGATCGGTTTCCTTCAAATCTTTCTAGGAATGATGTTTTTATTAAAGAGTCATTGTTCATCCTTGATATATGTCCTGCCCAATTAAGTCTGCGTTTTTTAAATACTTGAATGATGTTTGGATAAGGATATTTTTCATCCAATTCTCTATTCTTCAATATTCTCCATGCTTTAAATTGATCATCAAATTTAGGTCCAAATATACGTCTTAAGATTTTCCTTTCGAATCTAAGTAACTTTTCTTCGTCTTCCTTTCGATATGTCATTGCTTCACAGCCATAAATCAAAACAGGTATTACATAGAATTGATAGAGTCTTAGTTTAAATTTCGTTGATAAGGATCTTTTCTTGAAAATATTTTGTAAACTAAAATAAGCTCTATTGGCTGAAAGTAATCTTGCTTCTTTTTCTAAATCAGTCTTATTCTCTTGGTTTAATATACTTCCTAGATATTTAAATTGTTCTACTTTTTCAAGAGATAGTTCTGGCGTTATCAGTGGTTCTGTTGTTTGGTGTTTGCTAACATACATATATTTAAGTATTCATGTTAAGGTATTTTTAAATTTTGATTACGATTGAGGAAAGGCAGACATCAAAGCACGAAATTTTACTCAAACCGCACATTAGTCAATTACGAGCCTGCGCAATGAGCACATTGAAAAATAAGCTTTAAGCAAAGAAGTTCCTGCAAGACTAAGGAAAACATCAGGTAACTGAAACCTATGAACGTAGGTCTTTTTTTTTTTTTTTTTTTTTTTTTTTTTTTTTTTTGAAAGCAACTACACCAACACAGATATAAAGTCAAAGGATGACATCTATGAGGGCAATAACTGTTGCTGGTCTCTTTCCCTACTGGAAAATATCCGGTTGGTTTTCCAGGGTGTTAAAAGTTGACATGATGGAAATAATGGGAGATTTAAAGAGACATGTTTCTTTCTTGTTTGGCAGGTGGAAGGTCAAATTTCCTGAGTTTCTTAGTCTGTTATTAGGGACTCTTAGGTGTATTTTCTCTAGAATGTAGGGGCAGTTAAGATTAAAGTTTAGAACATTAAGTAAAAATGTCATTTGTTGTTTTTCCCTTCGGTTTGCTAGGGTTTCTAGGTCAAGATTTTCAGTCAACAAGTTATATTCAATGTACTCAGGATAAAGAGGATAGAAATTAAATGTTTTAAAAAACATACCTCGTACAAATCTTGCCTGGATTCGTTCAATGGCCCTTTTCCCCACCTTTGTATACGGCAGCCAAATTATTGAACCGTATTCTAAGACAGATCTTACCAAAGATTGATATAAAATTTTAATCACGTCAATATCTTGGATGGGTTTACTGTATCTCATTATCATACCTAGCCTCTGGTAACCTTTGCATTCAGTGATCTGTCTATGAGAGTCGAAGTTTAAATTACTTTGGAAGTGTATTCCTAAATCTTTGTACTCATTCACATATTTTAGGACTGTGTTATTGATGTTATAAGAGTACTGAGGTGGACTTGGGTTCTTTTTGTTGGTGTATACCATCACAGAGCATTTTTCAGGGTGGAAATTTAAACCAATAGTTGCAAGCCATTTAGTAATTGAGTTCAAGTCATCTTGTAGAAGCTGACAATCTTCAATTGTTTTGACGGGTCTAAAAATTTTTACGTCATCAGCGTAGAGGAGTATATTGGAGTGCAGGACATGTTGGCAGATTTCATTGTATGCAAGTATAAAAATTAAACTACTTAATTTGCTGCCCTGAGCTACTCCCGAGGGGGGTGTAAATGGGGTGGATTTTGAATTTTTATATTGCACAACAATTTTTCTGTTTTGCAGATAACTTGCAAATAAATTAACCAAAGGGGGAGAAAAACCTGTTTTTACCAATTTTTGTAATATAGAGTCATGGGCCAACCTATCGAAACATTTTTCGATATCGGTGTACACTACGTGTACATTTGCCTGAGGCAGTGTTCTCGCTATAATGTCAGAGAATTGTACCAAATTTGTAATGGTCGATTTTTTATTAACAAAACCATGCTGATTTTCTGATATTTTGTTGGAGATGAAAACTGAAATTTTGTTGTAAAGAACACCCTCGAAAATTTTAGCAATGGCATTTAGATTTGAAATTGGGCGATGTAGGGCCACGTTGGTGCACATTGGTTTCTTGGGGACGGGATGTACAATTGACTCTTTTAAACCATCTGGAAAAATGCCAGTTTTTAAACACAAATTAAACAGTATAGAGAGGGGGAATTTTATTTCTTCAATACAGTTTACAAAAATCAAGGGAGGAATGCCGTCTGGACCAGGTGGTTTGTTTTTTGGCATAGATTTTATCACATCAGAAACATCGTTCTGTGATATAAGACCTAGGTGGAAATAGTCCAAATTAGAGTCGGGATTGAAATCAGGGCAGTAATTTAATGTTGTCTGGTTGTAAGCTTTCATAAAATGTTCTGCGAATGCGTCTGCTATTTCTTGAGGGTTTGAAATTTCTTTATCGTTGTAGGTGAGTATGGTTTTTGGAGGATCTTTTCTTTTTTCTTTTGTAAATTGCCAAAACGGCTTACTATTCCCTTTTTTAATTTCATTAGATATATGTTTAACATGATCAAGATAGTCTTGTTTGATTTGGGCTTTACAGCTTTTCTTCAACTTTTTTAACTCGATATTTTGTTTAGCAGAGCGTTTTTTAAGTTTCCTCAGTCTCTCTTTTTTTATGAAATTTTTTATCGATTTTTTAAGCCACCAGGATGGGAATTTGTGATTTCTATTTTTTTGTAAAAATATTGGAACACAATTTTTAAAAATGTTGTTTAATTCATGATATAAATAATTTAAACCATCATTAGGATTTTCTTTTTGTTCAAGTATGTTCCATTGTTTTTCTCCTAATTCTTTTTTGAGTTTATAGAAGTCAGTTTTTTTAAAGAAGAATTTGGGGGGTTCATGTTCCAAAGAAGATTGGGTGGTTCCTGTGTTTTCAACTTTTATACTAATTTCTAATGGAGGATGGTGGTCATTAGGCTTTACCAAACCGTCTTCAATAATTATGTGGGTGTGGCATATTTTATTCCTAGAGATTTTAAAGCTATCAAAATTGGATAGGTACAGATCTAGGGTTCTACCAAATTTATTTTTAATACGATTAAAAGATTTTAATTCATAAAAACTCATGAGTCTGCGTAGGTAGTGTATTCGACTTGATTGCAATCTTTGGTCTACAAGCTCTTCAGTGTCTATCTCATATTCAGGAATGTTATAGTCACCAAGAAGAATGAGACATTTCCCTGATAATTCCTCACGACCACAAAGAGTTTCAGAAAAATGTTCAAGTGTTTTTGGTTTTACTGGTGGGGGGAGGTAAGTTAGTCTTATATTATGAATACTTAAATAAACGAATGAGCATAGCTATCCAGAAGTCAAATGCAACAGGATGTTTTTATTATTCTGGATGAGGAGTTTTATTATTTATTTGTAAAAATATTTTTTATAAGATCTGTAATTTCACCTTATCATGACATATTAAATTTCATAGAACAAGTCCCTGTAAGATCAACACATTGAAGGAATGTCCTGCGATGGTATGATTTTGTGAATAACTAACTTATTTTGAACAATTGCATCGTGATGCTGTCACAGTTCTTGGACTGGATAACCAGATAAGGTATCTGGTTTTTGAGTTTCAAGCAGATTATTAATAATTAAACCTTCTGTTCAGTGTTCTAAAATAAACGTTGAGCAATATCCAGTTGGAATCGAACCAAACTCACCGTATTATCAGTCTGGAACTCTTCCTCAGGTGATGTATACAAGGGAGCTACGTGTCCTGTGGCTCCGTCCCAATATCCCGAGTAGTCCAGAGATAGAACGGACACCCAGTCCAAATACTTGGCCAAGCTCTTCACATTATAAGCTAAAATCAGATAATGAAAATTAGTTTTTTTACCTTCCTACAATGGAGTATTTGGTCTCAATATAATAGGACGTGTTATAGCTTTATTCCATTTTTCAATGAAAATTCAAATACAAGTTTCTGGTCTAATAATAAATTAATCATCATCATACGTGCATTAAAATAGTACACCCAATTTGTATGCGCGCCTGATATCTGATTTGTGTATGCAATGTGCAATATATTTACCAAAATAATTATTATTTTATTTGCATTATCTATGTAGACTTATAGTTTCATCAAAGGAGAACAGAGAATGAAATTAATAGGAAAAAGTGAGAAAAAATATTTCCTGTTTAAAAATTCAAGCCCACTGTAAATAATTATCCACTGTGTGAGGAGATAATACGAGTAGGTAGACAATATTAATAGGTACAGTTGAAAAGTTTTGGCTTCAAGTACGAGCACGTATTTGTATTTATTTTTAAACTTACCTTGATCTATGATGCTTTGACTAGGTGAGACTATGGCTGAGAGAGAAAGGTGTCGCGGTTTAAACGCAAAACTCAGTTCTTTCATTAACAGTGTAAAGCCTTCCTTGTCCGAATCTGGTCCTTTCTTACAGTTCATCTGAAATTCAAAAAATTATCCTGTATTATTTGAAACTTATTTGGAATATAATATCTACCCTTTCAAATAATGTGTTTAAGATCTAATATGAAATAATTGTGTAGATATAGTTGGAATACATTATTATTTTAAACACGAGTATGCTGTCAGTATTGCATACGAATCTTCTGACTCTGATGATGATAGATGAACTGTAAATAATATTATTTATACTATAATTAATATTAAGAAGGTATGTTAACCATTCTAATGAAATTCAAATAAATACAAAATTGTAAACTTGTTTTTACATAGTTATCAATTATCACACCATCATTAATCTACTGAAATGGAAAAAGAGACTTACGTAAATCTGTAAAGTGATACTTACTTGCCAACACTTAGGATACTCCCAAGCAAACTCGAGGCCATTGAAACCATAGAACTCCAGAAACTCGGTGGCGTGCCGAACAAAGTTCCTGCGGGCAGGAATGTCATTCACCAGACGGCTGTACTTGTCAGACTTGGAGTCCGACCAACCACCAATGGCCAAGATTACTTGGACGCCTCTCTCGTTGAATTTGGTCACCTTTTCGTAGAAACCTAGGGGGATTAAAATGGTAATATTTTTTTTTTATCTTGTTAATAAATCGGAGGAAAAAGTAAATTACAAATTAATATTATCTAACATTCTAACCAAATCAATGCATTGTTTTTTTCTCTTGTTCATGAATCGGAGAAATAAGTAAATTACAAAATTATTAATTTATTAACCTATCTAAATCAATATGTTTTTCTATGTCATCATTTTTCGTAATCTCGCTAATCACAATGTAGTCAAATTTATTTCGGGAACCCTTTCAACCTGTTATCATGTATAAATACATTATGATTCTGTGAAAGTATGTTACCTTTATCTAAATCAAAAGATTTCATAAATGTTTGACGATGAAGCTCTATTTTATCCAAAAGTCCGAAATATTTCAGATACCAATTGTGGGTACACAAGTTACCTTTATTCTCTCTCTAAAGAGAACCAATTCCTGCCTTTTCAAGTTAGAATTTGTTGTCAACATAGCATCCTTGTATGAATTTAACTCAGTGAAAAGAAAAGTATATTTAGTTGTAACATTTTTCTAAATTAAATTAATTTCAATAACAATTTTCAGTGAGTGCATTGAAACAAGATAAGGCGTACATCTTTAACAGGATTCGTCAACTTTGGTACAAAATGTTATTAAAGCAATACATTATAACCACAGCAAAATCAGCAAAATTCTTTTTCTTCTAAAAAAAAATTACATTATACAAATTAGTGGTTAGATTTTTCGCAGTTCAATAAGACATTTTCTTTTACTATTTATAGACACCTATATCTACGATCTACATAATAAATTATCAATATTAGGATAATAATATAATTCTGTAGGTACTGCATGAACCTTTAATTTTAAAAATGGAATAGATTTAACAAATAATGGGTACTAGTAAATTGTCTTATTGTTTGAAATTTTATCTTTACAAAAGAGTTTTCGAACACTATGTATTGTATGGTTTTAATATTCACTTTTTTTAAACATTACTCTAACTTCACTTCATCATCATCATCATCACCATGGCGTCATCGTGAACGATGGTAGCCGGACAGTGGATGAATGACTCAACACTTCTACCACTGCCTTTACAAGGAGGCTAATAATTGACAAGGGCCCCCAGAACCAAGCCAATGCCAATGCTGGTCTACTCCCTGTTTATAGTCCCCCAGCAAGACTGCTAGTCTACTCCCTGTTTATAGTACCCCAGACTACCCCAGTCAGACAGCTTCACTTACTAAATTAAAATGCAACCCTGCGGGACATTCGTAAATTTTGATCTGCCCGCTCTCACAGCTCCCAAACTTGCTGCAGTCGCTTTCATGTTCATACAACTCTCCACTTCTGTTACAGAAGGTGGATTTGGGTTCCACCACTACCGTATCATCTGCGAAGGTGTCCTGATTTTCTGCTATTTCTTCTTCGGGTTTGTTGACGGTAGCAACTGGGGGCTTACTCTCCACAATTTTAGGAGGCAGGGTTTTCAGAAAACAGTTTGGACCGGGTCCAGGGTAGTTCCTCAGGACTCTATTGATGGTTTTCAGTAGAGGATATGACTCACAAGCACAGTCATCTCTGTAAACAGAATGATTAGTGTAAATACAGGGTGTCCCACCAAACTTGGACACCTCAAATTACTCGGCCCCTGAAAGAGTTTTTGAAAAATAAAAAAATCTAGGGTACATGTGCTAATTATGCGGTTTTAGTTATGAATTTTTTTTTATACAGGGTGGTTCAAAAGTCAGAAATTGAGGTGTCAACTTTCGATTTTTAAATGGATCGACCTAAATTTTATTTGATAATTTTACTTCTAAATGATTTCTAAGTACTTTTTTAAACAAAAATATTACATACAGGGTGTTTTTTTTTCGACCAATTTTTTTTCTAAATCTTGAATAACTCAAGTTCAGTTAATTTTTTCGATAACAAGAATAGAATGTGTTTGTGTAATGAATACACGCACTTTCAATTAGCATCAAAAATTTTTATACAGGGTGGTTCACAAGTGAAATAATGACTTGATTTTTTTTAAAACCGATTTTTTTTAATTTTTTATTTGGGATTAATCTTTCTCGTCTAATTTTACACATTTTTCGTTAGTCATATCGAAAAACAAAACTAAAGTGTTGTACAGGGTGAGACATAATTTTTTTGTAACACCCTGTATATGGGCAGTCAAAGAGACGCAAAATTAAATATAAAGACTAAATATGAAAGAAAAACTTTGATTTTTAATGAAACTAAAAAGTTATGGTGTTTTAACCAATATTGTCGCATGGACCACCCTGTAGATATTTTCTTAAACCATCATATGGGCAGTCGAAACTATCTAAAATTCAACGAGGAGTCCAAATCTAAAAGAAAAAAAATGAATTCAAAAAGCCATGCTCAATTTTGTGTCTACACCTACCTACTTTTTATTTCAAGTTTTAAAATCATTCAGTGTGGACACCAAATTGAAAATGGCTTCAAATTCGTGTTTTTTACTTGTTTTTCCCACATGATTCGAAGTGTTCGTTGAATTTTATACAACTTAGAGTACCTACATAATAGTTTAAGAAAATATCTACAGGGTGGTCCATGCGACAATATTAGTTAAAAAACCATAACTTTTTAGTTTAATTAAAAATCAAAGTTTTTCTTGCATTTTTAGTCTTTATATTTAATTTTGCGTCTCTTTGACTGTCCATATACAGGGTGTTACAAAAAAATTATGTCTCACCCTGTACAACACTTTAGTTTTGTTTTTCGATATGACTAACAAAAAATGTGTAAAATTAGACGAGAATTATTAATCCTAAATAAAAAATTAAAAAAACTCGGTTTTAAAAAAAATCAAGTCATTATTTCACTTGTGAACCACCCTGTATAAAATTTTTTTATGCCAATTGAAAGTGCGTGTATTCATTACACAAACACATTCTTTTCTTATTATCGAAAAAATTAAGCGAACATGAGTTATTCAAGATTTAGAAAAAAAAAATGGTCGAAAAAAAACCACCCTGTATGTCATATTTTTGTTTAAAAAAGTACTCAGGAATTATTTAGAAGTAAAATTATCAAATAAAATTCAGGTCGATCCATTTAAAAATCGAAAGTTGACACCTCAATTTCTGACTTTTGAACCACCCTGTATAAAAAAAATTTCATAACTGAAACCGCATAATTAGCACATGTACCCTAGATTTTTTTATTTTTCAAAAACTCTTTCAGGGGCCGAGTTATTTGAGGTGTCCAAGTTTGGTGGGACACCCTGTATAATAAATATAGAGACTTCAGTGTCACGTGATTGTGGTGATTGTGCATTGAAACTATTTTAAACAGCTAGGTTAAGACGTAATGACACTTGCATGACATAATAACAAAAAATTGTTTGAGAGCACAAACTTACCAAAATGTTCTTAGTTTAGGGTTGACCCCTGCAACTTACAAATTATAGAGAAAACATAAATAAACAAAACAATACAACACCACAATACCTCCCTTTTAAGTATGAAACTAGAATGTGTCTAATTTTATCATATAATTAAAAAAAAAAAAATAACTTACTTGAAATCATCGAGATCCAACGCCCATATCATTGCACCTCCAAGTCCGTTGTACTTGACAAACTCCGACTTGTGGTGTATCATAGATTGGTCGTCAAATCCGACCCACTGATCTCCTTTGTAAGCATAAGGCCCTATTCTTCCTTTTCTATCTCGTACTACAGTCCATCCATCTTTCTTAATTTTCTCGCATATTTCATAGTAGGCCAGGAACCCTCGAGCTCTTGTATTCTCGCCCGCTTCTCCACCTCCGTATGTTTGAGCGTTCAGGCCATTTTTATTTTTGTCGGCCAACGTAAAAGATTGTCCATACATAGGCATTCCAAAAATAATTTTCTTTCTGTCAGCACCATGAGCAGCCCAGTAATATAACGAAAAGTTGGCATTGAATGTTGGAGTGGGGTCATTTGGAAAAGCATACATGGGAGCAACATGTCCTGTCTTCTTATCCCACTGACCATGGTAATCATACGTCATCACAGAAATCCAATCCAAGTTGTCTGATAGTACCCGGATGTCATAAGCATTGTCTATCACAACTTTACTAGGAGACACTGCAGCACTCAGAAGAAGCTTATGAGGATTAAATGCAACTCTCAGTTCCTTCACTAGATCTGCAAAACCTTGCTTGTCACTAGCAGGTCCTTGTTTACAATCCACTTGCCAACATTTGGGATATTCCCAGTCTAAATCTAACCCGTCAAAGTTATGTTTTAAAATAAAGTTCACAACATGTGCTATGAACTTCTGTCGAGCTTGAGGACTGTTAGCAAGTCTGCTATACTTGTTACCTGCTGAATCGTTCCAGCCACCAATAGCAAGAGTAACTTTTACACCTTTTTTCTTCAACGCAGTCACTTTTTCATAAAATTTATTATCGACATCAGCCCATGTATCGTGTGGTTTGATGATCAGTTGATTAGTGTCTAATACTGCAAATCCATAGATAATGTGAGTACATAATTCAGGATCTATATCACTCGGTAAGTATTTTCCACCACTCTGTCTATACCAGGCCCAGTTTGTAAAGTAACATATAATTTTGAAATCGCCCTTAGTTGTAGGAGTAGCGTCAGTGTTAGTGCCAGGCCTGGAGGTTGTAACAGGCTTGGGTTTCACTGTAGAAGCGAAGGAAGTTGGTTTGGTTGTAGTGGTAGTCGTTATTGTAGTTGGAGGCTTAGGTCTTGGTCTTGATGTTGGGCTCGTTGTGCTTGTCTCTACTGGTTTTTCAGTTTCTGGCTCTTCTGTCGTAATTGTGGTTGAAGTGGAAGATGTAGCAGGACTGGGTTTTTCTGTGGAAGGTTTCAATTCCTCAGTAGTGGGTTTGTATTCTTCTGTAGTAGATTCGTGACTACCACCAGGACCATGACCCAGAACTTCTGCAATCGTATTGAGGAGAGGGTATGCTCCTTCTCCACAAACGTTTTTGAAATCATCCAGATCAAGAGCCCATATCATACCCCCTCCTAAATCCAAACTTTTGATGAATTCTGATTTCTTTTTGATCATATCAACGTCATCATATCCAACCCATTGGTTTCCAGAATAAGCATAGGGACCAATACGTTCTTTTTTATCTTTTATAACCGCCCATTGTCCCGTTTTTATTTTTGTGCAAATTTCATAGTAAGCTAAAAATCCTGCCTGTCTGGTGAATTCTCCAGCCAGACCAGGTCCTGAGGATGGAGCATTTAGTCCATGCTCATTTGGATTTGTAAGAGTGAATGCTTGACCATACATTGGCATGCCCATAACCAATTTTCTACTAGGCGCGCCTTTCTTTATCCAATAATGCATTGTGAAATTGGCGTTGAAATAGAAAAAGTCATCATCTGGTAACTCCGATAACGGAGCAACATGTCCTGTTTTTTTGTCCCACTGACCATGGTAATCGTAAGTCATCACGGAGATCCAATCTAAACTCTCTGCCAAAGCTTTCACATCATACCCTGCATTAATAACTTGTTTTGATGGGGATACAGCAGCCGATAGTAAAAGTCCATGTGGTTTGAAAGCCTGATGCAATTCTCTAACAAACAATGCAAAACTTTCTTTGTCTGAGTCAGGACCTGAATCACAATTCACTTGCCAACATTTTGGATATTCCCAATCCAAATCTAAACCGTCAAATTGATACTTCAAAAGGAATTCAACAACATGCTCGACAAACCTTTCTCTTGCGGTACCACTATTTACCAATCTGCTGTATTTATTACCCTGAGAATCATTCCATCCACCAATTGCCAAAGATACTTTCACGCCTTTCTTTTTCTTAGTTACCACTCTTTCGTAAAATTTGTTATCGAAATCTGCCCAAGAATCATGAGGTTTGATAATCAGACTTTCATAGTCAAGGACTGCAAATCCATATACTATGTGCGTACACAAGTCAGTTGGTATATCTTCAGGGAAATATTTTCCTTTACCTGGTCTATACCAAGCCCAATTTGTAAAGTAACATACTATTTTGTAATATTGATCAAGAGGGCTTTTTTCAGTGACTGAAATGTGAGTTGTCGTGGGCTCTGTTGGAGGATGCCATGCCCATTCGGTGGACTCACTCCAGGCCCCTGAGTCTGTACTGGATATGGTAGTGGTTGATGGTTTGGTCGTAACTTCAGTAGTTGGATTATAACCAGTGGTTGTAGGTTTCTTTGTTGTTTTAGATGGCTTCTTTGTTGGCTTAGAAAATTGCTCTGAGATCGTTGTTGCGGCCGCTTCCTTACATTTTGTACGATAAGGCCAGTCACATGTTTTCATTTTATCATTCCAGTGGAGACCTGGAGCACAAGAGGCAACTTGATATGAACCCCAGATACAATATTGATACTTGTTACAGTCTGGTGGATACGCCGCAAATTCACCTTCCTGACAAGCCTCATCTTTAGGCTTTACGGAGTATCTGAATATATTGCTTTGGAAAGAACAGTTTACGTTGTAGCTCCAGTCACAAGATTTCTTTTTTGAGTTCCAAAGAAGGGTGGCCCCACATGATTGTTTTATAAGATTTCCATGTGAACAAATTAAGAAATTTCGGCAATCATCCGGGTCTGGAAGGTAAGCTCCGTTTACACAAGGTCCAGGATTATAATCTTCTTGAGTACTTTCAGTGGTAACTGGTGTCCACCAAGAAGATGTGGCAGGTCGTGGTCTTTGCGGTCTGCTTTGTGTTGTTATTTCTTCTTCAACCAATTCTAACTCTTGTGATTGTTCCTCAGAACTCGAAGTAATTGATTCTTCTGTACCTGAAAATGGAAAAAATAATTGATCAGCGAGTGTTTAGTGTGTTTACTATTAATTTTAGTCTACAACAGAATTACCACTTCAAAATAACTAAATTATGACCAAACCAGAAGCATTATTATAAATAAATTTTAAACTTACTTTTGTCTTCGCATTTAGCAGACCTTGGCCAGTCACAGATCTTATGTTGTTTATTCCATTGCAATCCTGGTGCACAAGATTCTTTTTTCAGAGTTCCCAAGATACATCTATAATAAGAACGGCAATCTCCCTTGACTGGATAGTATTCACCGAAGTTACAAGAATCCATATTGATCACATCAGGTTCAGTGCTTGTAGTTATAGGTTTTTCTGGTTCTTCAGTGCCCTCAGTTGTTGAAGAATTTGTTTCAACAGTCTCTTCAGAAGTTGGAGACCACCAGGGACTGGAAGTTGTAGGTTTTGAGCTGGAACTAGTCTCTTCTGGAGACTCAGTAGGACTTTCAGGCGACCACCATGGGTTGCTAGTTGTTTTTTCAGTTGTCAAAGGACTTTCCGAAGAAAGAGCATCTTCTGTTGCGACTTCTGGTTTTTTCGTTGAAATTTCTGTTTCTTCGGGATTTGGCGTGGAACTTTCAGTTGGTGACAAACCTGAAATAAAAAGACATAATTAATTTACTATCTTTCAGAAATTATTTTCAGTATAGTCATATACAGGGTGGGGCAAAAGTCTGGAAACCCCTGAATAACTTTCGAATGGCTTATCCGGTAAAATTAAATTTTTGTACGGTAAACCAGGGTAATAAGACCTTCTTTTAGAGTTGGGCCGATTTTTGTTACCGGCCCCCATGTCGGGGCCAGGGGGGCCAACTTCATTTTTTTAAATACGAACCCCCACTTTGCGACACATTTTTGGAAATGTCTTCAAATAAGAAATACATTGGTGCAAATTTTTTTTTTTATTATTATTAACAGTTTACAAATGGCGTCCATATTTGTGTATGCAGTGTAAAAGTCTGGAAACCCCTGAATAACTTTCGAATGGCTTATTTGGTAAAATTAAAATTTTATACGGTAAACCAAAGTAATAAGACCTTCTTTTAGAGTTGGGCCGATTTTTGCTATCGGCCCCCATGTCGGGGCCAAGGGGGCCAACTTCATTTTTTTAAATACGAACCCCCCACTTTGCGACACATTTTTGGAAATGTCTTCAAATATCAAATACTTTGGTACAAGTTTTATTTTTTTAGTGTTAACTGTTTGCAAATGGCGTCCATATTTGTGTATGCAGTGAACTAAAGTCTGGAAACCCCTGAATAACTTTCGACTGGCTTATTTGGTAAAATTAAAATTTTATACGGTAAACCAAAGTAATAAGACCTTCTTTTAGAGTTGGGCCGATTTTTGCTATCGGCCCCCATGTCGGGGCCAAATATGGACGCCATACACAAATATGGACGCCATTTGCAAACAGTTAACACTAAAAAAATAAAACTTGTACCAAAGTATTTGATATTTGAAGACATTTCCAAAAATGTGTCGCAAAGTGGGGGGTTCGTATTTAAAAAAATGAAGTTGGCCCCCTTGGCCCCGACATGGGGGCCGATAGCAAAAATCGGCCCAACTCTAAAAGAAGGTCTTATTACTTTGGTTTACCGTATAAAATTTTAATTTTACCAAATAAGCTATTCGAAAGTTATTCAGGGGTTTCCAGACTTTTACACTGCATACACAAATATGGACGCCATTTGTAAACTGTTAATAATAAAAAAAAAAAAAATTGCACCAATGTATTTCTTATTTGAAGACATTTCCAAAAATGTGTCGCAAAGTGGGGGTTCGTATTTAAAAAAATGAAGTTGGCCCCCCTGGCCCCGACATGGGGGCCGGTAACAAAAATCGGCCCAACTCTAAAAGAAGGTCTTATTACCCTGGTTTACCGTACAAAAATTTAATTTTACCGGATAAGCCATTCGAAAGTTATTCAGGGGTTTCCAGACTTTTGCCCCACCCTGTATATATCAAAAATAAAAAATAAATCATTAATTGAAAGAAAAAATAACCTGTCGAAACCAGTACTATTTCTTACGTTAAACCAATAATGCACATTATTAGGTATTTTTGAGTTATTCAAACATCAATAACTATATTTTATCATGTTTATAACTAAATTTTAGAAAATGGTAGGTACCTAGATACTAAGTTTATTTAGCATTTGTTATTAACTAACCAGAGTCTTCTGTTGTGGTGGTTCCGAGAGGATTTGGTGTCGATACGATGGGTCTTGTGCAGTCTGGCTTAGTTGGCTTTTTGTCCGCCAATCTTCCAAAGGCACGATTGACTGCCCGAAGCAATGGATATGATTCCATACAACATTTATTATTGAAATCGTCCAAGTCTATTGTCCAAGCCATGACTCCAGCATAGCCATTGGATTTGATGTACTTCACCTAAGAAAAAAAAAGTTATTTACCAACATTGTTAAAAGTTTTCAATAATACCTAAAGTACTATTTTCCTGATAATTGTTTAAACATCACGTTTGTCTCCAAGTTTTACCACATTACCAAGGGTCAAAATAAAACCAAAACTGGTTTCCTCAAAATCAGCATACTAAAAAGGAAAATAATTTTATACCTACTACTATACGAAATTTTCATGTAATTATTCATACGAAAATATGAGACGGTAAAAACATTTTATTTTTCTCAAATCATAATCTAAATTAACTACATCTCGTTAAAATGTTTAGCATTATAGGTAGTTCAATAAGTAGTGTACAGTCACTACAGCTGCACTGACACGTTATTTTCTATTGATCGATTAATTAAATGCATGTTGTTTTTAATGTTTATACTTGAAAAAAAAAAAAAAATACTTGAAATCACTTGTTTCTAAAGAGAATAAAAACCAACAAAAAAAAATCTTTACTTTTTCTGTGAGAGATGTTGTGTCTTCATAACTGATCCACTGATCTCCTTTGTAGGTGAACGGTTCCAAAAATTTCGTCTCTCTTTGCACGGTCCATTTTCTGGTCTTGATCCGGTAGCAGATTTCGTAGTAAGCTAACATGCCAGGTTGCTGTGTGTATTCTCCTGGTAAGCCGGGACCCTCTGCTTCTGCTCCTAGTCCATGCTCTTTGTCAAGTTTCAGGGTATAACTTTGGCCATAGAAAGGAACACCGACAACAATTTTCTTTTTGTCTCCGCCTAGTTCATCAATTAGCTTCAGAGCAGTATTCTGAGAATGAGGATATTGATTTATTAAACAAATGTTATTAATTTCTAAGTATGATATTGATATGTTATTTCAATTGTAAAATGTTCAAAGAGGTATTGTTGTTTTCAAATAATTATTGATAATGCAAATTGTTTTTTTTTTTTTTTTTTTTTTTTTTTTTTAGTTTCTCATAAAAAAAACCTTACGAAAAGAGAGTAAGGTATTTTCAGACTTTTAAAGAATCAATTTTCCGGCGTGAACGACAGGCCTACCGCTTTGTTAAAGCGCCGTTAAACCGAGAAAAAAAATTCAATTCTGATTAAATACTGATGGAATTTCAACTGAACAATTAGAAGGTTTGTTGTAGGTATGTGTTTTATACGGAAATAGTGGTCTACTGATCTCCCGTTGTTGACCATTTCTTTACGAGTTACATAGTTAACTACATAATAATTATTAAGTAAGACATTATAGGAAGAGAATGCCGTAGGCATTAGCACCGCCCTTGATCAAGTTTTGTTTAATAATATCAACTTTTTTTCTTGTAAATTGTATATACTTTATTTTGTAAATAAAACTTGATTGAATCTGTTTGATAATAATAATGGTCACAGGACTGGTACAAAATACAATTACTATTGGTATAGAGGAAAACCTCTTGTCTTCTATTGAAGGTCTGGAATAGCTAAATCTACTTACTATGTTGTAGTTCGGATAAGGTTCGCCCGGTCTACTGTGTAATGGGCTGACCAGTCCAGTGATTCCTTCCCAAGCACCATGGTAGTCGTAACTCATCAATGACATAAAATCAACATTGTCATTGAGAGTTGGGAAATCGTAAGCAACTTCCAGAATTTCCTTGTAGCCCGAAATACCAACTGCTAAGGTGAAATCATGCTTGTCAAATTCAGCCTTCATTTCCTGTAAATAAGAGATGGTTTAATAAAGCTTTTGGTTGAACCTTTAACCTTTTCATAAAAAGGTACCTTCTAACTATTAGGATTACGATCTATCCAGTTCTATTTATCTATATGTTCCAGGTTATGCAACTTGAAAAATAGATTTATTGATACATACTACGTACCTACATAATACATAATTATGTATTAGTTGTGTAATTACACAACTACATTCATAATACATAATAAAGTACCACTGTTCTGGAAAGGTAGTAGTGAAATTCCCTATTGTATACAAGTGGTGTAATTTTCTGCAATAAAGTTACAGGCATAAATATTCAGCTCCAATCTGGTCTAACTGACCTGGATGAGTTTGGCAAAGTTTGTCTTGTCCCCAGTATGTTCCTTGCTGCAGTCAGCTTGCCAGCACACCGGATAGTTCCAGTCAAAGTGAAGCCCTGCGAAGTCGTACCGTCTCAAGAATGTCAAAACCGACTTTATGAATCTGAAGAAGAAAAAAACGGAATGTGATGAGACCATATTCGGCAGCTTTGTATGTAGAAGTTGCACATAGCGTTGTGTTTTGGCGTTGTGGGAATTTTCAATCTTCTCCGGGAGCATACTTGAGCCAGGTAACTTTAATTCTACATTTAAGACTGTATTGTATCAAAAATTAGGCAACGAAACATTCTTTACACTTGGTCATGTCCAATTTTGGAGACAGTCTCAACTTTTGCGGTAGGTACATTTTAAATGTTTACACAAATAACATTGAAGTTGGTTCATTTTATCTACCGCATTGTTATTTATGTAGGTGCAAATTGTTTTTTATTAAATAGGCGTGCATTTAGCTAACCATTCATATTGATTCCTTAAGTGATAAGTTTTTCTGAAATAATGTCGATTTAAAATAGAATTAAAGTACCTATGTCTATTATTTATAATATAAAATATTGTTTTATAATATAATTATATAATAAATTGAAGTCTGTGCATTATTTTATTAATTTCATCGATGATGTTTGAGTAGCATCATTACAATATATCTCTCCAGTCTCAAGTAATTCATCAAAATCTACAATGAGTTATATTTTCTTACTTCTTTCTAGTGGTTCCACTACTGATCAGCTGAGAGTACTTATCCCCGGTTGAATCAGTCCATCCCCCGAGAGCGATTAAAACTTTCACCTTGCCATTGTTTACGAGTGGATCAGCCAATATCCTCTGGTAGAAATCTGGAGGAAGGAAGAGTATGGTGAGTTAAAACAATATAATATCAAACTCACTATCTCGAATAACTGCAATACTGAAAAATACTTTATTTATTAATACGCACGACTTATTCCTTAAACCCCGCAAACAATTGGTTGAAATTGTACAGTTGATATCACCAAAGATGAGATGATTTTCAAATGTTCTAAAATCTAATAGACTATCTAAACTATAATCCATGCTTTATATTATCATTATTATTATTTATTTATTTTTAAAAATTTGGCGTCTATAAATCCACCAATGAATTAAGTATAGGTACATAATTATAACATGAATATTTAGAACCCGTGCTAAATCTAACTTTAGTCTCATTATTTGAAAAATCAATTGCCTAGTTCAATAAGGCACCTAGGCTAAAACCCACTGAAGTTGGGACGTACTAACACAAAGAAACCGCAATTCTAGTGTCCTGTATCCTGTTCTTCGAATAACTTAGTAACTTGAATTTTCAGGAAACCAAGTTCAATGTCCCATTATATTGTTGTACAAGTACATCGAAATATTTCAAACACACATTCCTCAGTGGGAAAAAAATTCAACGGTTCATCATCAAATTATGTAACACAAAAAGTAAAATGGAGTTAAGTGAAATATGGAGCAAGCATATTTTTCTCAAAAGATATCCACACAGCACAATCATAAGAATGTCCCTTCTATCTTCTGCTTCTATCTCTGAGGTAGGTATTTAGGAAGGTAGTGCTTTCATCATGAAATTCAAGCGCCAAAAATTCCATAGCTTCGCTTCAGACTCCAAACGATAAATAAATATAATGTGAAGGTATTGTGTAGCTATAATGTTTGGATGCCTTTTATTTTGAGTTTTTGTAAATAATATACTATACAGTTACACACGTACCAATATTAATTGGTATACGCTATTTAGGTATTTTTATATATTGTCATATCGACCTCTTTTGAGTTTAAAAAGGAAGTTTAAACAAGTATAAGGTTGATTTTATATCACACTCACTTTCATCTATATCAGCCTCTGGATTGCCAGCCTGGATACTGAACGTGTTGGGGTCCAAAGAAGCAAAAGCATACACAATGTGGGTACACAATTTGTAGTCGATATTTTCTGGAACGAACTTGCCGTCCGATTTTCTGCTCCCTGACCAGTTGGTGACGTAGCAGACTACTTTAGGTTCCTCGGGTTCTTCTACAAGTGGAGAATTGATGGTTGTCCCATTACATTAAAATAGAGAGGTTAGTTGATGGCATGGCTATTCAGAACTATTACCTGCTGATGAGAGCAAATAAGCTCGAAACAGCTGTCCAGGTATGTTCTGATTTTCATGTACATCTAGTACAACTTCTCACTTTTCTGTTTATACTGATTCTGTTTATACTGACTTCATCGACATTTAAAATAGGGTAAAATAAGTAAACTTGAGAATTTTAAATAGGATGTAGAGTATTGTATAACAAAATAATTTACCTGTAGTAATTGTATTAAATTTGGAAACCAAAAACCAAAGCTTTACGTTCTAACTATGAATGTTTTAAGGACTCGGTTGTACAAACATATTGAGGACTAACAACAATAAATGTTCTAAACCCCAAAAGATCATCATCATGGGTTAGAGCTATGGTGTAATAGCATAAAAACAAACAACAACTACAACAAGATAGGTGTGAGGTAGGTTAAACGTTAAAATATTCTTGTACAATTAAGTTTTAAATTAATGATTTTTTGGAGAGATTTTTCCTTGGGTAGTTTGGCTTTTATAATTAAAAACACCTAGGACGTAGTTTTTGATTTAACTGTTCAAACTCATAATATGACTGTTGTTTTCCAATTGGTAATGTAAATGACTCACCATCAAATTCTTCAAGAGCTTCCATGTCTTTCCTGTTCTTTTTCAAGTGATGGAGAGCCTCATTGAAGTTTTCTGGTAAATTAGAAAATAAATAGAAATTACCTACAGAAATAAAAATATCAAATGTATATTAAAAATAAGCAGACTTGAATGTAAAAAATACTGGGTAGAGTTGGATAAGTACCTAAATATACATAGAAATTTGATGAATATACTCATGAAACTTACCTTGGTAATAATATTTGTCAAGAGTAGAAACTGTATTGGTATATTGAAAGAATCACAGTAGGGTGGGTATTTATATCAACAAATACGATCGAAAATTCTCAAGGAAGATTAAAAAGAAAGAAAAACAAGGATCAACAATGAGGTTCTATAAAATAATTAGCATCAACTGTAAATTAATAATTTCCTGAAATTCACAGAAGTGCTTAGAAAAAAAATGTAATCTTTTATTGCAACAGAGAAAAACAATTATTATAATTACCAGGCTGTAAGTTGCTGACAACGGCTGACAGCAAAGGATACTTCTGTCCGCAGAATCCTCGGAAATCGTCCAGGTCCAGAGTCCACAGCATAGCCCCTCCGAGATGTCTATCTTTGATGTAGTTCATCTGGAATAACATTCGATTCAGATTATAAATAATTTATAATGAAATAAATTTGAAAAAAAAAACTTAACATCAAAAAACTTCAGAATTGCTTGTTATGAATGAAAAGATACTTTAATCCAAAACATAAAACATTACCAACACTTTTGAAAATTTTCATTGCAAAAGTAACAAAGGAATTTTTGTTTGAGAATTTTTAGGGGTACTAGGAATTTTCCATGCTTAATACAAATCAAATAGGTAAAAAAGAGTGTTCATTGTCAACCTTAAATATCTAATATTGTAAACACCTCTTAAAAAGCACTTACATGAAAAGAAATCATCTACAATTGTGAAAAACTCACCTTGCGGCGAATGCTGTCGTGATTCTCGTAGGTTATCCACTCGTCGTTTCTCACCATGAAGGGTTCACCGTTCGAATCCGTGAAATGTCTCCATCTCTTGTCTTTCAACTTGTTACACACCTCGAAGTAAGCCAAATATCCCGGCTTTTGCGTGTACTTTCCTTCGATCCCAGGACCTTTGATTGTGGCACCCAAACCGTACTCACTGCGGTTGAACAGTTTGTATGATTTCCCGAAGAACGGAATTCCAATGACTATTTGTTCCGGCAGCGTTCCTTTCTTGATCCAATTGTACACAGCGTTCTCCTGAAATCAATGATTGAATTGGTCAGTTTTTGGTGATCCTACTTTAAAAAAGGTCTAGATCAAATTTTCAAATTAAATGAATTTGATTGTGTTTGTTCTACGCAATTTGACGATGGTATTGCTTTTAAAAAATGCTCTTTAATAAATATTGTTGTACCTACCTACACTCTATTTATTCTTATAAACAAAATAATGTTACGAGTACCTTTGTCATTATATTATGATACATTATACTACGCATTATGTCTTATGATTTGTTCCAGAAAACTTACAATCGTATTGAAGTTTGCTATGGTGGAAGTGGTTTCAATGTCTTCTTTTGTGTCGGGTTTGACGGGAATAATCTCATCGTCCATATGGTCCGTGTTGAAACTCTTCAGTAGGACCAAATCCACCATAGGAGCCACCGTTTCAATGTCCACCAAGGATGTTCTCCTGGTGACAACGCCAGGACTGGTCAGAGTCAGTTGATAGTTGTAACGTCTGAGAGTTGAAGAGAGCTCTCGTATGAAGATGGAGAAGTCAGTTCGGTCGTTGGAAATATTGGTCAAATCGTCGTCATCATCCGCATGGTAGTGCTCTGAAAACATAGAGTGTAGTATAGACAGTAAATGAGAGCGTATTGTACTTTTTTTATTACCTACCAATTGTGATCTAAAATAAACATACCTACCTAATTACATGAAATATAAGGAACTGAGTTGCCAGAAGAAAATTTGTGAATCATATAAAAATTCATATAATTTTAAAGAAAATCATCCTTTCAGAAAAAATTTGCTCATTTTTCCGATAGAAATCCTGTTTCCTTATAAAATGGACTCAACCAAAAAGTGAGTAGTAAGGAGCTGTTATTCAAAGTGATAACCTTACTCATTTTGTCTCGATTAGAAAAATGCACCAGTTATTTGAATTTTTCTTTGTAAACATAACTTACCAGGATTCATAACGTTCAGGTTCAGTCCATCAAATCTGTACACATCGAACAGTTCAAGTACCGAAGATATAAAGTTGAGCCTGCTATTTCTGTCTTTGGTAATGATTTCAAAGTTGCTCTTCACAGACAAGAACACTTTCAGCTCTGGGTTCCTTTCTTTCAGACCCAAGAAAGATTTGTATCCCCCTGTAATGCGTTGACAAATAAGACGATAAAAAGAGTTTAGGTAGATATTTTTGTAGCGACAATAAGAAATATCTAGAAATAGTTTCCTTGGGATGTCTCAATTTCAGAGGCAATTTTTTAGTATGAAGGTAATTTCTTTTGATTGAAAGATATAGAATTTATTGTAGAATCCATCTGTAAAGATTATTCCTTTGAATAGGCGCACGACTGGCAGTGCATTAGGTAAAGTTCAACTTACCAAACCAGCCTAACTAAAAATGCCATACTTGGAACTCTAACCACCGACCGTCCATCAGGTTACGAGTCCACTGGCCTAAGCTACTGATATTAGTTAGTTAGTTTACCTTTTATCACATCATACTCCTTGTCTTCAGGTACTAGCACTCGGGTTAGAGGATCAATGGCGGCATAAGCATAGATCAGATGGGTACAGGCTTGAGACACAATATTTTTCACTGTGAACGTTGCTGGTCTGTGGCGGTAGGCAGACTTGGCTTCCACATAGCAGACTACGTGTTTGTTTCCTGAGAATGATTCAATTAGGTGTCTCATTAATTAACTACTGTTGCTTAAATCAAACGTTGTGCGTTGAGGTGAAAAAATAGAGGACTCAATATTTTTAGGAAATAAGCTTGATAAAAGTTTTGTTAGATACCTTCGAGAATTTTTCGTCGAATTTAAACATTCCAGTCTACATAAAGCTGAAATGAGGAAATCACACCAACTTTTTCTTTAATAATAAAAAAAACGGTTTGTCTTTTCTTTTTTCAACAGTTGCTTCCGCCACCAACTAAGATTATTCATATCACCTTGTATATCGAGAATCAAACGAGGCCTCAATATTCAGACATACTCGTACTCTCGTATATAGAGGTACGAGTCTTATCTTGTCAGCCAAAAACTTTGCACTTTCATTTTAATTATCTTTAAAACTGAGATTTATTTTCTACTCACCAGGCTGGCTCATGAAGCGGTAGTTCTCCTTGGGCGACTGCAAAATGGGCGCTCTCTCGACAGCATCTCTTAGAGGTATGTGCTCTTCCGCTCTGCGATGGAAGACGAAAAGGAGATAAACTAACATAGCTTCTATTGAATAACAGAGCTTCGAAGGTTCTCAGCTTAAAATTATTTTCTGAAGATTCAAAATTTCAAAGAACTAAAGCGGATCGATCTGAGTCCATTTGTAGATAATATTTTGGTTTCTTTTTTTCGGAACATAAAATAAAATCCTTCCTTTAATTTCAAGATGTCATTCTAAGTAAAATCTTTATCTTTGTTGTAATCCTTTCCCATAATATTAAATCCGTCCTAATAAGAAATAGAAATGGACTGAATAGTATGTTAGTTACAATAGTTACCTTTCCTTGGGCAGAAGAGCTTTTTCAATGGCCGATCTCAAGGGGATCCATTTGGTTCCAAAGTTTTCTTCCTCGTCATTGTCGACTGCTCGGTTTTGCTCTAGCTTGCTGTGCAGGGGCAACCCCTCCACGGAATCCCGCCGGAAAGCTTTGTCCCGGTGATTGCCTTCGACAGAATCTCGGTAGAAAGACCTTTGCTTCCTCTGAGCATTGCTTGAGCTCAGCAAAATAAGGGAAGCAATGCACACAAAACTCTTCCAAGGGAGCATTGTGTTTAGTCTAAAAAATGAAAAAGTGTTGATGGTGTTTTGAAAATAATGATACCTAGTCTATATTTTTATGATAAGGAAAGGTAGTTTTTCACTGATATAGATAATTTGATTGAACAGAATATTGATTTTATGAACTGTTTCTGAACATTAATAATAATAAAAAGGAATCGGAGTGATTTTTCATTGTCACTGTTGTCTTTGAAAACTAATCGTGACAAATAGGTATATGCTACCAAATATGATAAACCCAAGTTCTGAAAAATTGACATGAAAAATATTTGTTTGACTTCAGAAAAATTAAGAAGGTTTTAATCATTATTGTTATTGTATATTCTAGTCAATGCCTAAATAATATATTGAGTGCATCTCCAATTATTATTGTTTTGCCTGTTTGTGCGAAAAAATCTGGAAGAAGCAGGTGGTCCAACTTCCACTTCTGCTAAACTTCCACTTCCACTCCCCCGATCACTAAACTTAAGTTACTATGCCCCCTTACGCGTCTCATAACCACATGCAAACCACTGATGGCCGGGTCGAGACTCGACTGCTGGGTGCCACCTCATGTAGATTTAGCGTCAAAATCCACCAATCATAGAGCTCCAAATTAATCACGTAACGCTAAATCTACGTGAAAATGGGACCCAGGTTGAGTCTCGACCCGGCCATAAGTGGTTTGCGGCTGGCCTTCTTCAATGTATTTTCAATGGGATGACTTTGTCCGATGCGTCTTGCAATGCGAACCGTGCTTCCTGGATCCCTAGCCACAGCCTCAGATGCAGCTGAGACAATTGCAGGCGGAATAGTAGCTTAATTGATTAGTCAAATAATTTTCAAAATCAAGATAGGGTTTTCAACTTTATCAATCTGCTGCTAAAAGAATCTAATATTTTGAAAGTACCTAGCCACAAACGTAATAGTATTACAAGCACGTGGTCTTCTGATACTTTCATTTTTTAATAGTTGTAGATGACCACTTTGGTCGAACTGAAACAGCTCTTCTACAACTACTATTCCGATAACCCAAATAAAGCACTTCATTACTATACTATTACCTGTTTACCAATGATGGTCACACTATAATAGTATCTCTGTCACTGGCTCATGGTTTTTTAAGAAACTAAAAGTTTGTCATATCCGCACAACGTACATACGTGACCTCTCCTCATGAGAGTCCTATCTCGTATTTAGAAACACCAACCACATGGTGGGACGTTTTTCAATTTCACTCTCACTCGCATAGATTTATTATTTAACTAGCCGTTTGCCCGTGCTTTGCAACGGGACTAAATTTCAAATTTACTAAGGCATGGCCGTACTGCTGGACAGCAATGCCTTTTTGAACTTTTTATAATTTTTCTGGACAAAGCGATAATGGTTTTGGGGGGGTCAATTCTGAGACATTTTTCGCTATCTCTTACCGTTTTGGCTAAACAACTCCGGACAAACAAACAAACATAGGTAGGTAGGTAGGTAGGTAGGTAGGTAGGTAGGTAGGTAGTCCTTTTTTCTGTTTTATATATAGAGATAATAATAGTGTGCAAAACTAATCTGGGTATGAATTGTAATATTATGTTATCCATCATCTCATACAAGCGGAAAAATAAAAATGATGTAGATTTTTTTTAAGTTTAACGTCGCTTTTAACTGCATATTACCATCCATTCGCAGGAAACTCACAAACCTGCTACCCACATTAACCTCACCCAGCCTGGATTGGACCGAAATGCCAGCATCACGAATTGGTGTATTCAACTCACCATTATTATTATTATTAAATGCTTTATTCGATACAAAGACATATTATATATGTACGAGTACAATACAAATAATTAATATATAAATAATGAAAAAAATGGAAACAATGTAAAGAAAAAAATGGAAAAAAAAGATAAATACATACATACGTCCTAAAAGGCGGGGTTATTGCCTATGGCAATCTCTTCCACCCAACCCTATTGACGCTGGCTGGCTAAATAATATAGGTACAATGCATCCCATTTAAGTGCTCTTTAGCGTTAGGCCAACACAAGAGCATTATAGCCCATAACATTTGTTTTCATCAGATTTCAGCTCTAGCTCTCAACCATTTAAATTTGAAAAAAAGTTCCATTTTGCTCTAAAGCCATCATAATAATATTTAAGTCACTCACTCGTTGAAGTTCAATAATTTTAGAGTTATGCTGCACTTTATACAAATGTCTTGAAAACAGGTTCAGATCAAAGCATGTAAATGATTAAACTATACAGGTTCAGATCCGAGTATTTAAACTAAAAGATGTCATTATCATTGCTAGACGCAACAAGTTCATTGTAGTCTGAGCTATTTCCACAGGTATAACAGAAAACTGTGGGAAGTACTGGATCTAGAGAAGAGAGCACTTATCCCTTGTGACTGACCTACGATGTTAAAGAGACGCTAATCAAAAAAGAGCACTTATGTTCGACAGAAATGAACTTACGGCTCACAGAGTTAATAGAGATACATTGTCTTGCACTGTCAATTATAAAGACAATTATGACAACCACTAATCGTCAGACAACTGTTCATTGTTCATTTATTTATTTCTTAAACTTGTTAAAAAATACTTGGCAAAAAGACACAACTATAATTAAGATTGTGTATTTTTTTTATCCAACGTCTCTTTCATCGGCATTCATTCAAAAACGGCTGGAGGTTTTACCTTTCATTCGCTGGAAACTTGCAAATCAGCTGATCTTACGAAAACTGGTGTGTTCAATAAGCCAGCGTGAGCTCACAATTAAGATACATTTGAATTTGAGGTTATTGTCTTAATGTTGACTTACTTGAACATTTACCTTCCATTCTAGAGTCTTTTGGTTATTGCTACAATTATCTAAAATAGTGTGAAATTCGAAAAGACAATCTCACTAATTTGGATTGGTGTTTAGATATCTTGTGCCGACCCAAGAATTTTAGATTCTTTATATTATGATTTGGGTGTATAAATGAGTTGTGAAACTTGCAAGTCTTGTAACTTTCTCTTTTGAAAAAAAAAAAAAAAATGTTTCCACAGTTTATGACAACTGCTGAAAGTTCTGAAATCGAGGGACAGTCCTGACATTATTTTGCCTACCATCCAAACTTGATAATTCAGAATTTAAACGTCTATAGGAAACTAATCATGAACAATGTAGGTAAAGAGAAGAGAGGTCACTGAACGGGGAAAAAAGATTCTCTCACAAGTTAGAAGGGTTCAAAGACCAAATTTGTTTCTACTCTACATTGTTTCAGTGAGTTCATTACTGGAGACAATAAGATGTGCAGTTATAACCACTATAGGAATCTGATGGAGGGTCGATAAACTGTGGCTATCGAATGAACACATAATTACTTTTGAGGGTCCCTGCTGGGACTGGACAAACACTTGTGAACATGGAATCTCTTATATAACTCGAAGAACTTCTGTAGACAAAACAAGTGAGTATTATACTCGTAATCTACTTAACACCATTATCATCTCCATCATTATGATGCCCATCATCAGTATCATCCTTACAATATCTCTATTTGTAAAACTCAGATCTGTGCGTGTCTGACTGGCTGACTATATCCCTTAGGGGTTGTCTGTTTACAATACCAGAGCCCAAACGGTAACAGATACTCAAAAAATTCACGAGAGTTGCTCGTTTATCACGCAAAAGACCCTGAGTTCGAATCCCAGAGTCTACAAAACAGATATTCGTAATTGTATTACAGTCTGTTGTTTTTAATACACACTTTTCGGCGCGCTCGTGTTGAGCCAGATATTTTGTAGGGAAGTAGTTATTATGTCACTTCTCGCAAATCAGATGGGAGCCATACTACAGTCTGTAGCAATTGTTTTATGGCAACGACATAAACACGAGTAAAAAAGGCTATGAGACACTCATCATTCTTATAGGTATCGCAAGAAATAAGGAAACAGAAGACTTCTCGCCAAGTAGAACCTTGATCTTGTGTCTCTTGAACTTGATCCACTCTCTGAGGACTCCCGGACAATGAAAACATTAATATTCATCGCCACTTCTCTCATGATGGCTCTATTTTGGCACCTCTCGCGCATTAAAACTTTTGATTGGTCTGATTCTATGTGGGTTTATTCAATAAGTTTCGAATATGACATCTAGAAAGAGATTATCACGAATCTAGTTGAAGATGATCCCACGATAAATGATAAATTTAATAATTAAATGTTCCGAAATTTAAATATTTTGTTTTTTCTTTATTTTTTATGGCATTGTAAAGGAGATCTTGGTGATGATAATATGAATATTTTTTTTCTTTATAACTTTTGCTACAGTATGATTTCATTCATATTAGGTATACTTCTCTTAATAAACAGATTCCAATGTTGTAGATATTCCATGACTTTATTGAATCACTGAACACTGTATCTCCATAATAATAAATTCATAACACCTACCTAGAAGCCTGAAATAAACTGTATTCTAGTTGCAACCAGAAGGCATGGCTTATAATTATGTATTTTTCAAAACCCTAATCTACACCCGAGTTAGTGCCGTACATCGCAGATGGACACATGAAGTAAAAACTCCTGAAATATCACACAAACAGTTTCTCTTAAGCACAAGAGAATATTTTTGCAGATTCCGAAAGGAATCTACAGAAGCCCAGGACAAAAACAGAGGTGTCTTGATCGAACGATAGTTAGATCTGCTCGAATCCTCTATAATCAATTTATGATGATTTGACACCGACATTCATGTTGAAGAAACATAAAAATCGGCGTAGACTTTGCTACTTCTATTGATCAATATCGATTTGATATAAGACCCACATGAGCATTTTCATAACATTTTCCATCAAATATACCTGCTTGCTGCGGTGGGAAAATTTGGTGGCTCTCTTTGTTATGCTCAATTATTGCATATTTCTGAAACTCTGACAGTTATAATCGGTTCTTATTCATATGTACCACATGTTAGTATCTTTTTACGCTCATAATGCTGAGTTTGTGTTTATGTATAAATTGATGCCTATACAAATATGCATGCAAGTACTGTATGTTCAAGACCGGTATTATTCTGTACGATGATTACTGGATGTATATTTTGTCTCTTACATAAGATGTCGGAGAGTCTACCTGTCATCTCTAGATCAAGTTCAATGTCTCGGCTAGCAAGAAACTTCTCACACTTTCCCATTTTTCAGAACCATCAATGTCTATTGAAAATAATTCCTTGTTATTTTCGATAATTCCTGACGTATTGTTCGGTAAATGTGTCGCTAGATTTTAGATTTTTGGTGAACTTATCCTCAGGAAGGTTTTCAAATTGCCCAACTATAAGAATAATGCTTGCTTTCTTTTAAAAACAATGGCTCGATTATACGCTGAGTAGTTTACTATAGCGACTATAGTGCTAGTTATTTTCTTGGTAGAAAATCTTAAAAACTAACTTATTTGCAACTTTTTTATCTTATCTCAGGATTTCTGAGTTTTCTTTTATTCCCAACAGGTTCAATGGGTTCATAATAAAGTTGTCTCCAAGAACCAATGACTATGTTCAAGATAGGTAGGCGGTTTTTAAAAGTCATATCTGTTGAAAGTTCATGTCTATCGAATAAATAACCTCTTTACGAGTCTACGCTGAAAATACTTAAGGGGAAAATTATACAAACTAGGTAATATTGAGTGTACTTTATTAGAAGATCACCAAGATCTACATGAAAAATCTAATTTCCAAGGGCGTTAAAATACGAAAAACACTTACTCAACAGATCTTGATCGTTACAAGTGACTTTTAAATTTAACATCAGTAAACATTTGATTTTATTCGTAAGTCGAATGGGACTAAAAATAAATAATTTTATTCCATCCTGCACTAGACTTTAATATTCCCCCATGAGTCTATTAGGTAAAAGTCTATATTAGCACTAGAACAAGGTTCTACATTGTTTTTCTCAATTAACAAAGTGCATCTATAGCATCTAGTGAAAGAACACACATTAAATTTCTTTATTCACAAATACCTTAATATTTAATTTGATAATATTCATCGACTTGTAAAAAAAAATATAAATATTTCTAGATTGTTGCTTCGTTTGAATCAACTGGACTAAATAAATTAGCTGCCGAATTATCTTCATTACTCAACCCAAAAACTTTGAAAAAACATGTAAATGGACCTTATTTATACTGTCCCATTAGGACTAAAGATTCCTATTATCCCAGCCGTTGTTCTGGTAATTTTGTTAAAACATCGATGGAAAATTCTTAAAAATACGAAGAAAAATTCATGCATTGGGTAGTAATCGAACACCAGGGCCCCACGCTACCTGTACTACCAGACTTGCGCATTTACCAGACCACAAAACCGCATTTTTATTTTAGTGCTCTAGTGGATGTGCGATCTGCACTTTTTTATTAATCTACTGTAGGTATGTTATAATATACCTATACTTATACTATACCTACCTATCTTTTATTTATATCCGCGCCTCATTTAAAAGATAATTGTACATTACAATTTACATTACTTACAAAACCTAAGAGATTTTTCTTCTACTTCGAAATCAATGTCATATTTTTTAGTGGATGTGCCAACGCACCATGCAGTTTATGTAAGTCCATGTTTATTAGAACGTAAGTGTGCATTGGTATATCTACATATTTAGAGATCTATTTTTACAAAACAAGTATGATGTAAAGGTTCTCTATGCGTTACTATGTAACATTTTGAAGCCTTTGAAGACAATTTAATGTCAAGGTTTTGCGTGAAAATATAGAATCCTTGCTACTTTTTTTTCTTTCTGATATCTTTTAATCCGATTGTGGCGATGGCACATTGAATACACCAGTTCTCATCCAATCATTGAAGTTAAGCAACGTACAGAGTGGTAAAGACATGGATTTTCAAGGGGACAGTGATGGTTTCCAATCCATCTATGGTCAAATATGGCAATCCACGTTTTGCTGGCTATTCCAGGTCCAACTCTGATGGCTGCGTGATCTTCAGTTTGAGTAGCTGGGTTGTTTGCCCAGGGAATGGTGGGTAAAATCCCTGTCCACAAACATGTAGTTGAAAGTGACCCTCAACCCAATTAAACAAACCCAATCCACAAGGAGGTTCGATGCCACCGCTACTCAAAGCTAATCAGATGTCAACTTTGAGGCTGCGTGCATCCCGACATGTTCATCTAGATATTAAAAGAACTGTAGTATCTCCAACCACACTGGAATTTAAACCCAGGACATCCACCGATGTTAATGTAATATCCGTCAAACAATGGGAGCTACTTGAAGTTTATATTATTGTCCAATTCTTGCGAATGCCAGATCATTTTTTTTTTTTTTTTTTTTTCATAAATGTGTGGGTTAAACATTTTTTCATTCATTCGTAAAATGTGGAGTTTGATATGCTCAAGAGAAGATTAGCATAAAATTTGCATTACCAATTCTCACAATGATTATTGCGGGTTCTGTGGAGATCATGAATGGCACCCAGAGAGCGTATTATTTATTTACTTCGCACAGCTTTCTTCCTAGTTTACACATGTTCTCTCTGAAGTAGGTACCTACCGTCGAAATCTTTTCATCACTAAATTATAAAATTTGTTTATTAATTTTTTTCTAATATTCTCCCCCACAACCTACAATGGAAAAACCAGACTGAATATTTCATGTCATAACGTTGATCAGAATGATTTGGGTTTGTTAGTAATTTTATACAACTTATTTACTAAAACAGGTCAGTTACCAGAGTCCATATATGTCAAACTTTAATGCATATCTTTAAACCAGAGCTTTGATTTCTATTTTTTTGTTGCTATTTATAATTTATCAAAATAAAAAGATGAATGGAAGTCTTTTGGAAATTCATAACATGTATTGTGCCCATGGTAAAAGGTTGCAAAGGTTACAACACTTACCTATTAGTTATACTACTAGCTCTTGACGGACTTTCGTAATCGCAAGCTAATTTCTTGGACCTTTTAAATCTAAGAAAAACTGACAATTACATAGCCTGACAAGGTTCTAGGGCATGTATTGTGCATTAAAAAAGGTAATATTTTTTAATGTATGTACATTTGTACATTGACCGACGCAACGTCAGTAGCTTGATCGATAAGGTGGCGGATTCGTAACCTGGTGGTCGGTTGTTCGAATCCCAAGGTGAGCAAATATTTAGTAAAACGAGTTGGAGTAATAATTGTGATATCACTATTATTGTGAATAACACAAGTAGATCAACAAGTTATGTACGTATACATTGAAATCATTATTTTTACAATGAAATAATAGATACGTAGACACCTGAGGGTGCATGAGTAAATTTTTTCTTAAAACAGTAAATATACTCATGTAATTTTGTTATTAACAAATAAAATTGTACATGAATGTACTAAAATTCTTACCTGAGGCCAATGGAAAGGTTTGATTTATTTCATTACTGGGATAAATAATTGAAAAATGAAAACAACAACAAACTAAAATGAAATTAAAACTTTATAAATCAAAAGTAACTTTTAGTCTTGTAGCAACGGCAATATTAAAAGATTTTATTAAAAAAAAATCTGGAAAGCCCAGCTTGAAGAAAAGTCAGTGTTTCCAAGGAACAGTTCTTTCTAAGAATGACACAATTTTCACTGGTAATGTATATCAAAAACAATAGATAACACAAACGCACGATATCGGTTGAGTTAGAGGTCTAGGTCTGTTTGATATGAGGATAGATAACTATTTATCAATTAGGCATTCCTCGCACGTCCATCACCATGACTACTTATTGGTGATCTATAAAATTAATTCGGTTCCTAGTCCTCACAACTCGATGGTTCAATATCAAATAAAATGAGCTCTTCAATTTGGTTCATTAGAGTTCTGGACAGTTTTCAGTTCGATTCTCTCTGGTGTCCATTGTTATATCTCTGGACAGAATCCTCTTCGTCTTTCTTCTTTCATTCTTCCTCCTCTCCTCTCTCCTGGTATTTTCTTTCTTCGTCAGATTCCTTGCAGCTTCATTCACTGGCTAGGATCTCAGGAATCTTTTCCTTCTTTGACATATTTGTTGTTAAGTACCTATTTGAAGGAGTATCTTAGGTATTCCCATGATGAAATGGGTTTTAGAACATTTCAATAAAATTATTATAATCCTTTGTCAAATGTTATAACAATAATATAGCTTTACATACATTGTCTATCTTGTCTAATGATTCAAACTCTAAATTAATACCTAATACTCGTAGTTCTGATATCTATACTTATAAAAGAGAGTTTCACTCACTGACTGACTGACTCACTGATTCATCACTGTTTCTCCGAACTGGTAAGTCCTAGGAAGCTGAAATTTGGTTGGTAGCTTTGTCTTATAGATTTTTTTTCGGGATTTTTCGAAATTCCCACTACAACACCTGCCATTGGCGAAAAGGGATTTTTTGCTTTCACCGCTATTTCTCCGCACGGCCATGCCTCGGACCGCAAAGCGGGTGACAGCCCGCTATTAATGTACAAGTATAAGTAGTGCTTTATTTAGACTGTCAGCGCAAGACAGGTAGTCCTAGTATGCCAACAGTTTAACAAAGCACCTGTTTAAATATTTGAGTATAGGTGCAATGTAGGTTGTAAATATTTAATTTTAGGCGTTATGAATGTTTATAAAATAATAACGCTCTACCCTTCTCCAGCTTGACGACTCGACCACCGATATGTATAGTATATTAGTATCCCCCAAAAAATATCACTTCGTGACATAAAAAAGTCCCGCCAAGTCGTTCCCCAAAAATATTTCAGTTCCCAAATTCATCCCTCCCTAACTTCCCAAAAAATATATTAGTTATTTGTGACCTCCCCCAAAAAAATTATTGAAATCAATTTATGGCCCCGCCTTTTATTCATTCACCTAAGTGCAACAGTATACTTATTAATAGCCTCCCCTCTCTCTTTCTTCTAATGTCCTCTTTCTTTTGTTCCTTGTTGCATGTTGGAATGTTTCCTTTACAAACTCAGAACTTAAGTCTTATTTCCTTGCTCCTTTCACCGACTTGGGCTCTTGGCGGAGTACCACACAACTGGGAATGATAAATATATGAATCTAATAGACAGTGCTATTTTTAAAGAATTAAAAAGAGATAATTTAACATAGTGGTTCTTATGGAGAACAGGAAATGAGAAATCTTGCCGACCGCGACCCAAGGATGCATTATCTGTATCTAAGTCGCAAAATATCTGCCACCAACGAGAATTGGACCATCAGATCAAGTCACGATTCAGGCTCATTTCCAAGGATCACTTGTTTACAAATGTCTACATTTATATATAATCTTAGAAAAGAACCAAGACATCAGTTCCTTTGGCTAAGAACGGACCTGCTGGGTGGTACTCCGCCAAGAGCCCAAGTCGGTGAAAGGAGCAAGGAAATAAGACTTAAGTTCTGAGTTTGTAAAGGAAACATTCCAACATGCAACAAGGAACAAAAGAAAGAGGACATTAGAAGAAAGAGAGAGGGGAGGCTTTTAATAAGTAAACTGTTGCACTTAGGTGAATGAATAAAAGGCGGGGCCATAAATTGATTTCAATAATTTTTTTGGGGGAGGTCACAAATAACTAATATATTTTTTGGGAAGTTAGGGAGGGATGAATTTGGGAACTGAAATATTTTTGGGGAACGACTTGGCGGGACTTTTTTATGTCACGAAGTGATATTTTTTGGGGGATCTTATAACTTTTTGTAGTGGCCCTGTATAGGTGTGGGGTGAATGATACATGTTGTTTCAATATAAAACTATTTAACATATTAAATAATGACTTTAAAGGAACAAGTGTTGATAAATGAAACAGTTTGAATATGAAGATAAAGATTTTAGTTTGATATTCATACCTAAGCACAGTATCCTTCTCCAAATTATTCTTTCACCTAAAAAGTAGATATGCCACTTTTGACTCATCTGGGAGAGTAACAATATACTAGATACTGAATATCTATACACCAACTTTGTTCTGAACTCTGAAAATGATCCTTTTCCCAATAAAGGGCCAAATGTCCATTTTAGGATAAAAGAACAATAAAAAAATCACACCTACCACTCACAAGAAAAAAATTTGCCATCGTTTGTGAAAATCGGTCTAGTAGTTTTGGCTGTAGAGCGGTCAACGTGAAAGAAGAATCAGAAAATGATGAAAAAAATGACGTTTTTAAAGTTTGGTTTTCTCCAACTTAACTCAAACGATTTTGATGGTTCTTTTTTCAAAGCTCGTTTTTATCGGCCCCAATCTATATTTATTTATAGTCCGAGTTCCTTCTTCACTTGTACTTTTTTTCCTACAACTACAAGAATTGTGCGAATTTTGCTCTGGCGTATAATATCACTTGGTAACGCGCGAATTACCGACTTGGAGGTTCGGAGGGCTACCGCGCTCCTAAATTATAAAATTTTATTATTATAATAATGATCTCGCCTTATTTATGAGACAGACAAACGAAATCCAAATCGTCCAGTATGCAAGTTAAAACAGAACCCCTTAGTGAGGTTGCTTCGCTCCCTCACTGTGTTCGGTTAATAGGTAATAGTATTTCCTACATTGTGTAACGTCAATATTATTATTTTTTGGCTTTCTTTTACATGGCAGGGTTCTCCTTAAAGAAGCTCTTCCATCCAACAATAACTAGTGTTTCTTTGAACAGTCCTCAAACAGATTCAACTATAGCAATATAAATGTTCAATCGAGCATGAGGACATCGAGACCTTTTATTTAATACCCCACTCGATAAGTTTTATATAAAACATATCAACCGGCCTTTTTTATTTTTTTGGCCCTATATTGATTTTTTACCACAGTGCGGCCCCCTTAGGTTTCACGATTTCCGAATTTCACTGATGAACTTTTATATATTTTTCAACGACTCAAGAGTGTTACTTTTTTTTTTTTTTTTTTTTTTTTTTTAAAATCGTTTTCATTTTTCACCAAGACGGCCCCCATTCGGCCTCGAGTGGTCTATACTTAAAGTATAAGTAAAATTTTAGGATTAGAAAATAAACATGTATACAAAATTTCATCAATTTTGAAGAATCCGTTCGGGAGTTATCGCAGAACAGACAAACAGACAGACAGACAAACGAAAGCCAATTCGTCCAGTACCCAAGTTAAAACAGAACCTCACTTAGTGAGTTCGTTCTCACTGTGTTCGGTTAATTATGTTTAAAAGAAGGTAAGATAACAAGCGAGACCCTCCCTCAAGTCGAAGAACGATTAGAGAGATAGTCCGGGTTAATCTAAAATTAATCCCGTTTCATAAATTGGCACTGTGTCACAGATATTTACAAGGATGCTGTGTGGTGCCATTCATTTTATCCAGATGGGCCCCTCAACTGGTTCAAATAGTGGGTACACCCTGAACATATTTCCTTAATTTATGTCAGATATAATAATTAGGACTTTTAAGTCCTATTATTTCAGCAGTATGCCCAAGCTGTATTATTATGTGGTAAAAATCCCAAATGGGAGGATAACTATGTATTTTTACAATTAATTTCTGTGAAAGAATACTGAGAACGAAGCTTATTGTGTTGAGTAATAAATGTATAAATATATTTTTTTTAACTGTTAATTTTTTATTATAAATGAGGTACAACACAACCCACAACAAAAAGGTTAATAGTACCTCATAAACTCACTAAATTTAATGTAAATTATGTAAAACTAAAATATGTAAAGAGTATATTGTTTAAAAAAAAAAAAATCATTTGTCCCAGCTCGAACTCGCGGATCTCTAGCTTCTCCAGAATCACACAGTGTCGCCTTAACCACTGAGCTAACTGGCCTATTGATAAATGTGGTGTTTGCAACACATAAAAGCTTCACTTTATTTTACTTTGTATTATAAAAATTTTAGTGGCCAGTGAAAGAAATATTTACTAGAGAGAATTGGATAGGGAGGAAAAAGCCTTTCACTTCCTATGTACCTAACATTCCTAATTAGGAATAGGTATAAGGTAGTGTAGGGGCTTTTACAAAGTTTTCTATGAAACTTCTACATTTCCCACTTAGAAAGGTCCCCAAACATTTATGACATTCATGTTACACATACATATGTAACATTGGGTACTAGAGATTTTTTTTTACACTTTTGAACCTAATATAACCAACATTTTAGAAGAAAAAAAATCTTGTCTTTTTCACTCCTTGGGCATTACAGGTTTATTATAGCGATGTATGTATGAAATTATTTGTGGTCAAGCACAAGGCCTCTTCAAAAAAATTTGTGGGTAGTGCAGCATTACTAAGAGCCTCCTTTACTTTTCAAATTCTATTACATTAATTTATTTTAACTCTGGTAATCCCGTCACTGGTCGTTACTTATTCAGTAACTACTCATTTTTCCTCACGAGGTATGAGTGGACCCCAAACACCCAAGTAAAGTGCAGAAAAATTCCTGCCCAGCTGGGGATCGAATACAGGTCACCATGCGTGGTAAGCTTAGCGCGCTAACTCCCTCAGCACCGGCGACTATTTATGGGTTAGTATACCTTTACACAATTTCACATCGGGACATGTGGATTGAAAGGTTTGTGAATGAATAGGTATATACATAATAAACTAGATTAAATATCTACAGGGTGTCCCACCAAACTTGGACACCTCAAATTACTCGGCCCCTGAAAGAGTTTTTGAAAAATAAAAAATCTTAGGGTATATGGTCTAATTATGCGGTTTCAGTTCTGAAATTTTTTTTATACAGGTGGTTCAAAAGTCAGAAATTGAGGTGTCAACTTTCGATTTTTAAATAGATCGACCTGAATTTTATTTGATAATTTTACTTCTAAATGGTTCCTGAGTACTTTTTTAAACAAAAATTTTACATACAGGTGGTGTTTTTTTTTCGACCAATTTTTTTTCTAAATCTCGAATAACTCAAGTTTGTTTAATTTTTTCGATAACAAGAATAGAGAGTGTTTGTGTAATGAAAACACGCACTTTCAATTGGCATCAAATTTTTTTATACAGGGTGGTTCACAAGTGAAATAATGACTTGATTTTTTTTTAAAACTGAGTTTTTTTAATTTTTTATTTGGGATTAATAATTCTAACCTAATTTTACACATTTTTTGTTGGTCATATCGAAAAACAAAACTAAAGTGTTGTACAGGGTGAGACATAATTTTTTTGTGACACCCTGTATATGGGCAGTCAAAGAGACGTACAATTAAATAGAAAGACTAAATATGCAAAAAAAACTTTGATTTTTAATGATATCAAAAAGTTATGGTGTTTTAACTAATATTGTCGCATGGACCACCCTGTAGCTATTCTCTTAAACTATCATGTGGGTACTCGAGGTTGTATAAAATTCAACGAAGACTTCGAATCGTGGGGGAAAACAAGTAAAAAACACGAATTTTGAAGCCATTTTCAATTTGGTGTACACACTGAATGATTTTAAAACTAGAATTAAAAAGTAGGTAGGTGTAGACACAAAATTGAAAATGGCTTTTTGAATTCATTTTTTTCTTTCAGATTTGGACTCCTCGTTGAATTTTAGACAATTTCGACTACCCATATGATGTTTTAAGAAAATATCTACAGGGTGGTCCATGTGACAATATTAGTTAAAACACCATAACTTTTTTATATAATTGAAAATCGAAGTTTTTCTTGCATATTTAGTCTTTCTATTCAATTTTACGTCTCTTTGACTGCCCATATACAGGGTGTCACAAAAAAATTATGTCTCACCCTGTACAACACTTTAGTTTTGTTTTTCGATATGACTAACAAAAAATGTGTAAAATTAGGTTAGAATTATTAATCCCAAATAAAAAATTAAAAAAATTCAGTTTTAAAAAAAATCAAGTCATTATTTCACTTGTGAACCACCCTGTATAAAAAAAATTTGATGCCAATTGAAAGTGCGTGTTTTCATTACACAAACACTCTCTATTCTTGTTATCGAAAAAATTAAACAAACTTGAGTTATTCGAGATTTAGAAAAAAAATTGGTCGAAAAAAAACCACCCTGTATGTAAAATTTTTGTTTAAAAAAGTACCTAAAAACCATTTAGAAGTAAAATTATCAAATAAAATTCAGTTCGATTCATTTAAAAATCGAAAGTTGACACCTCAATTTCTGACTTTTGAACCACCCTGTATAAAAAAAAATTTCAGAACTGAAACCGCATAATTAGACCATGTACCCTAGGATTTTTTATTTTTCAAAAACTCTTTCAGGGGCCGAGTAATTTGAGGTGTCCAAGTTTGGTGGGACACCCTGTATACTCCAATGTTATTCTGAGCTCTGAAAATGATCCTTTTCCTAATTAACGGCCAAATGGTAGCTTTTGGGATAATGAAACCATAAAAAGGCACACCTACCACCCAGAAGAAAAAAAATGAGCCATCGTTCATGAAAATCGGTCCAGTGGTTTTGGCTGTAGAGCGGTCAACGTCAAAGAAGAAGCAGAATTTTTTGAAAAAAAATGACGTTTTTATAGTGTGGTTTTGACCAACTTAACTCAAACCATTTCGATGTTTCTTTTTTAAAAGCTTGTCTATTATCGTGCCCCAATCTGTATATGTAGTTCAATTTCCTCCATCACTTGTACTTTTCCTCCTACAACTACACGAAATGTGCTACTTATGCTGTCGCGTATAGTATACTCTGGGTAGCGCGCGAACTATTTCGATTGACTTGGCGGGTCGGAGCGCTACCGCGCTCCTTAATATACATGGTGTTCTAATAGGTATAGGTTGGTAGAGGTATGTAGCTAGTCTATAACCGCGAATATTTATTTACTCGCAGTTTTATGTAATAATATCTGTAATATTGAAAACATCGAAATATTTCAAATAATAATACGTGTCGGTTACAAAGAAGAGCGGGATGCAGTGCGAGGTGTTATCAGAATGTACCGGTAGGAACACTAGAAGGTCGAACACCTTGATCCGTCATGGTGATCCATTCTCTCAGGAATTACCTAACATGCGAACCCGAACTCTTTCTAATACAAATATCTGGAGAAAGAATAATGAATAGGAACGTAAGTAAGACACTAGGAATAGAAAATAATCTAGTGCGATAGAAAATAAAAAATATCTATGAGATCTATGAAGCTATTTGCTCTATGTATAACATCTTTTTTGCTCTACGTATAATTAATATTTCACATTTTTGTCTACCAATTGGAGTCAGAAAACGAAAAATTAAAACCAATCGACCCCATCCCTCTAATATTGACTACGCCACTAGAGAATATTTCCGAAAATTGATTTTTAATTAAATCCCACTGCAAAGTAAGGTTTAGGGACTATCAGCTGATGAATCTAAGTTGTGAATTCATCTAAAAAAATGGATCATTGTTTGAGATGAATCGTAATCAAAGTTGCCCTATCTTAACAATAAGGAAAGCTGAATGATATCAAATCTTTTTCCACTGATGCCAAGACATGGCTTGGAAACTTAGACCTATGAACATCGAGAAAGGGGAAAAAAAAGGAAAACCAGACAAGCAATTACTATCCTTAATGGTTATATTCGCCATAAATAATGATTTTTTTTTACTAGATACTTACAGCGCAGACTCTTAATAAATCAGATGTTTCCCGATTTTTTGTTATCATTATTGAATATGTCTCAGTGTTTCACCCACAAAAGATACCTGTTAAATACGGTCATCTGTCAAAATAATGGATAATCCGGTGCAGTGGAAACTCATTGTCCTGGACCCTTCGGTACCAAGCAGAAGTTCTTCGGTGTATGGGTACAGGTTCAAATGTATTATTAATTAATTTATTAGATTCTAGAGGAACAAAATTTTAATAGTAAATCTCAAACTGAGACGAGCAATAGATACTAACTTCTTCTTTGGCTTCCACTCCTTTGGCTTTCAAGAATCAAGACTTGTGTCAGGATGCAAAATATGGTAAGAACAAACTGCTCAGCCGCTAATAAATATTGTAGAATCTGCCCTCCGACCAGTAGAGATTGAAATCAAAACTAATAACAAGTTTGAAAGCTCCAGAAAGAATTAGATAAGATTTGCAAAAGTAAAACAATACCTAATAGCTACATTTTATGTATAACTAGCCGTTTGCCCGTGCTTTGCAACGGGACTAAATTTCAAATTTACTAAGGCATGGCCGTACTGCTGGACAGCAATGCCTTTTTGAACTTTTTATAATTTTTCTGGACAAAGCGATAATGGTTTTGGGGGGTCAATTCTGAGACATTTTTCGCTATCTCTTACCGTTTTGGCTAAACAACTCCGGACAAACAAACAAACATAGGTAGGTAGGTAGTCCTTTTTTCTGTTTTATATATAGAGATTTAATAATTTTATTAAATTTATTTTTTCCTTTGCATCTATCCAAAAAGGATCATAATACGTATGTTCCGTAAGAACGTTTGTAATTTTAAATTTGAGTCTTAAATAAAACAATGAAACGCCAAAATTGTAGAATAAAATTTAACCTGTGACCCGTAACCCGAGAACCCGTTCTTTTTAGAACTTTCATCGTGATTTTTAATGTCACAAAACGTTCAGGAAATGCCGGGTTCCATTATGTCTACTGCGTTTTCCTTCATTGAACTGACGAGGCTGATTAGAGAATCACTTTGATTCTAATTAAAACATTGATTAGGTAAGTCTTCCTGGTAGATCTACTCTTCATTTTTGAAGGCAACCTCTGTCGACATGGTCGACAAAGCTCTGAAGATGGTCAAAGTTGTGATTCATGCCGAACTGATAAGCTCTGAATTGAAACACGTATTGTTACTTTAAAATTCCAGTCAGGGGTTTAGATTCGAATGACAAACTGTTCTGTGCTGGGCTAGGACAGAGAGAGATCAAGCTGGCCGAGACATTGACAGTGGAAGTGTGGAGTTTGAGGGTGCCGTGATCTTGACATCACTGAGGACAACGAGGATTATGATAGCCAAGATGATGGTACATACTTTACCAAAATAAACAAGTTATCATATTTGTGTCAATCACTTACGTGATATCACAACAACTTAAACGCGCTTTAATATACATATACACGCTGAAACCGGGACCCGAACCACCGACCACCAGGTTACAAGTCCATCGTCCCATCGTTCAAGCTGCTGAGGTCGGTTGATTAAAATAAACAATTAAACACATTGCACGATTTTGTAGATTTCAAATTGATAGACTGCAGTCACATATTTTCTATATTTCTAGGCAAATTTAATGAACTGTTGATGGCACTTTGCCATGGAAACATTCAATAAGAAGTGTAAGAATTCTTGGTAATTAGTGTAATGACTATCCCCCAAAAAACACTACGTGTAAAAATAGTCGTCAAGTGTTGGAATGATTAAAAAGAACTGATATCGAAAACGTCAATTTTCTATGTGTTGAAGGAATTATTTTTCACGTAATAAGTCTCTTGATAATTCAACCAAAATAATAGCCTCACAACAACAATACACCTTTGAGCAAACTTCGATTTGGTAATTTGAGAATTTAACCAAAAAATAGCTACACAACAAAACAATGCTCTTGTAAGAACAATGTTGCATAATTACAGAACCATTGTTCTTACAAGAGCATTGTTTTGTTGTGTGGCTATTTTTTGGTTAAATTCTCAAATTACCAAATCGAAGTTTCCTCAAAGGTGTATTGTTGTTGTGAGGCTATTATTTTGGTTGAATTATCAAGAGACTTATTACGTGAAAAATAATTCCTTCAACACATAGAAAATTGACGTTTTCGATATCAGTTCTTTTTAATCATTCCAACACTTGACGACTATTTTTACACGTAGTGTTTTTTGGGGGATATCACTACTTTTTGATTTAGATGAAATCCTCTGATAGATGAAATAGAAAGTAATCAACAGATAAAAGAAAAAAGACTTTTATTTTAAGGTTTTTGTGATACGCAGTAATATTATAAGACTATCATATAAAATGTTGGGTAATTTATATTGAACTAGTGCCGTTCTTGAGATACAGGGTCGGACGTCCTGCCTAATATCCATATATTTTGACGTATAACTCGTTAACCGTAAATTCCAGAAAAATGAAGTCTGTTGATAATAACTCCTTGTGGTAAAACCTTTCGAACAAGTTAAAACTTGATTTGTTTTTTCGATAATTTTTTTTTTTTCGTCCGGCTGCCTGACGAAACCGACCAGAAACTAACATCAAGAGTGTATGTCGAGTTATAAATTGTTCGACAGGTCTTGCCATAAGGAGTTCTTATCGACAAATTTCATTTTTCTATAATTTACGGTTAACAAGTAATACGTCAAAATATATGGATACGCAGGACGTCCGACCCTGTATCTCAAGAACGGCAAGTCGTAACTCACTGAAATTTGTTGTAATGAAATTCTCTCAATGACACCTTTAGACAATATTCCACAAGACACACCATTCTGTTTAAGATTTTGAAGTTGGTCCATTTCCAGCCTGACTGGGGCTGTGTAGATATACAGGTTTTAGCGTTTTTTGATATTTTTTCGAGAAACCCAGGCTTGGGCGAGACTTTATGGATGCCCTGTATTTGTAGGTAGTTATTTGTAAATTTTGAATGAGATCTACGTAATTTACGATTCAAAATACAAAAGTATTGATCCAAATAAATGCTTTATTTAGACAGTCAGTGGCCAGCCTCCGTGGCGTAATGGTTGTAACTACTGCCCGTAGTCCAGACATTTCGAGTTCCATTACCGGTTGTTGCAGACTTTTCTAATATTTTTTTCCCCTCTAAACACGTGAGTCTGGAATCACAGCCCTCCAGGCTGGGTGAGGTAAATGTGGGTAGCTGGAACGATTCCCAGCGAATGGAGGGTAAAACCCTCCCCTGACTAGTTCAAATCAGGACGTTAAAACCAAAATACAATCAACTGGTCACAATCGTTTTAAAATGAGGTTGGTGTGATAAATGGTGCTTCTTTTGTGGGACTTAAACCAGTTTATAATAATGAAGAAAAAAACATTAACAATAATTCATTAATAATCAACTAGTGTTTTAACCTTGTATTGAAAATTTAGTAATGAACTCGTTAAAAAACGGACAATTCTGTTTCGTGGTTTTGTTTACAATACAATTTTAATTATATTATGTACCTACGTACATGACCAATTCGATCTTGGTAAAATAAAGAGAGAAATGAAAGTGCCGAGTATTATTATGTGTTCAGAAATGTTGACCCATATATTTGCCTAACTTCTAGTTGCTAAACATGGTGTCATTTCAGCATAATCGGTAGATATAAACAGAAGAAGTGAGAAATTGTACTAGATATACATTTAATAATTATGAATTAATAGGCAAGCATATATCCATGGAATATACCCTGAAAATTTCAGCTCGATCGGACAAAAATGCAACTTATATCACGTTTCATACATAGGTAGATGGATAGTTAGATTGTGACAAATAAATGTTGATCGAGTTAAACCATACTCACTTCGTTCGAAATTAAACGGTCATAGGAGGTTGACTCAAACTAGCAACTACTGTTTTTTTTTTCTCACGAGAATACCGGACATCCAAAGTAATAATATAATAATAAGCCCCAAAATCACCCAATTTGGGCAAGGGCATTTATTTACAGATGAACTGCAAATGTTTATTGATATTATTGAGTCAACTCTGAGGTTACAATACAATACAAAGAAAAATACAATTCAGAATATGAAGTGCAATATAATGCAATACAATACAAGCATGTACTGTTTTCCTTAGATTTTTTTATACTTTTAACTTTCAACTTTTAACTCTTAACTTTCTCTCCTTGTCTTGCTCTCTCTTTTTCTGAAATAAAGGGAGTCTTTTTCACTTTTTCACCTTTTCTCTATTTCACTTTTCTCTCTTTCTGTTTTTTCTTCTCATTATTAATATTATTTATATATATATGTACAGATGTACACATATACATATATGTATAATTGTATATATTTACATCTCATTCTGCTTGTTCTTACAGTACATGCTTGAATTTTACATCATTTTGACATTTCCTTAACTACTAGCTCCCATTGTTGTCTATCTCTTGCAATGGATTGCCATTCGGGACCAATGTTCTTCTTAAACTCATCGTACCATCTGATGTGTTTCCTGCCTCTTGCTCTTTTGTTTGATCGTGGGATCCATTCTGTTAGTTTTTTTGGGAGGCACCCTTTTCCGTCCCATTTACCTTTTTTTCACCTTATTCCGTCCCGTCGATTCCGTCCCGTCAATATTTTACCACCTGATTCCGTCCGGTCATCGTAAGGGTTCAATACCCGATTCCGTCCCATTTGTTCCGTCCTATATACATAAATAAATACATAAATTATAAATTCAATATTTTTCATCAGTTTATTTTCAATCACGTAAAATAAACTGAGAACAATGGCGATGTTCACCTATTAGGAGGCCATGCCTCAAGAATAGAGTAGGGTTAGGTAAGATACATAGAAGGCAATGCCTCAGGTTTATAGTAGGGTTAGGTAAAATACATAGAAGGCCATGCCTCAAGAATATAGTAGGGTTAGGTAAGATACATAGAAGGCCATGCCTCAAGAATAGAGTAGGGTTAGGTAAGATACATAGAAGGCCATGCCTCAAGAATAGAGTAGGGTTAGGTAAGATACATAGAAGGCAATGCCTCAGGTTTATAGTAGGGTTAGGTAAAATACATAGAAGACCATGCCTTCTATGTACTTATGTACATAGTACATAGGTGCATAAGATAAGTGACGGGACGGAATTCAGTGATTGATCTGAGAGGTTCGGGACGGAATCGAGTATCGACTACCTGAGAGAAAAAATTCGCGGGACGGAATGAGGTGTCGTCCGTTTTTTTGCCCATCTTCTGCTGTCCATTCTTGCCACATGTCCGCACCATCTCCATTTTAGTTTTGTTGCTTCCTTACTCAGATCATCCATTTTCATTTTGTTACTTATTTTTTTATTGCTAATTTTATCAAATTTTCGGATGCCTAACATGCTTCTGAACATTTTATATTGTGTAGCATCCAGTTTCTTCAGGTCTTTCTTTGTTAAGGCCCAAGTTTGACAACCATATAAAATTGCTGGGTAGATACACATTTTAAGTGCTTTCGTTTTTGTTTTATCATTAATTTTCATACTTTTAAATATTTTTTTCATTAACCTCACATCCAAAGTACAGAGTAAAAAAAAATCTACCTAGCCGGGATTCGAACCCAGGTCACCTTGCAAACTTTGTAATTTACCTACACCAGTCGACGACCACCACAGAGACTGCTCAATACATAATATTTTATTATGTATTTATCATTTGATTTGCAAATCAATATTTTTGCTTGTTACTGGCCAATATTTTATACACTGCTCATAATAATAATATAGATCTAGTTTACCTCTTGATGTAGAAACCTTTTAATGAATTTATAAAACGTTATTATTCCCACTCTACCAAAGCGGTCTGTTGGCAGCTTGGATGAAGCAAAGACGATTAGGTCTCACCCATATTTTAAGTTCTATGTGCGGCGAAGATTTTTTTGTTACTCTCATTAATCTTAATTCAGTTTTTTCTTTTTGTGTCTCACACTGTCGTTGATTTTTTTAAAATTTTATTTACATCATATTATAATTTTCCGTAATTAGACCTTTAGAAAGAACCTTCAGTCATGCACGTGGGATAACTAGGCGTGGCTCCAGGGTTCATTATAGATATTCCTTTAGAGGACTTTAAATACTTTTCTACTTGTTTCAACCATCTGAAACTAAGCGATCTCATTCCCTTTGACTAGACCTTTCTAAAAACACCAGAAATACATCTCTAGGATAACAATAGACGGCTCTGGGCTCCATAATAAGTATTCCTTTCAAAGGCTATAACTCAAGTTCGGTCCAGTGTGATACTTTAATTATATTTTTATATTTTTTCCTATGGTAAGACCTTCAAAAAATACCACAATCACAGTTCCAAGATAACCAGGGGCGGCTCTGTGGAACTTTCCGGTTTTATTTTAGAAGGCTATATCTCCTATCCTATAAAAAATAAATACTTGAAACTATAAAAGGTATGCAGAGATAAAAATTCCCTATTCAAAAACGTAGTTCACGTCTTTCCACGATAAGCACACGTTGCTGTACCCTTGACAGAAAATTGGTCTGAAAAAAAAAAAACCCGTATGAAAAATTTCATGAAATTCAAGATTTTCGGCGTGGCTAGAAAACGACTTTAACTGTACGTAGGAACCTCGTGCTTTCGTGAAACACAATCTATTTTCGCGTCTCATTACGAATTTGAAATAAAAATTGATAAAAGTTTGCGGGAAGTGTGCGAAAACAATAAAACAAAATACATATAAACTCTGTTTCGTGTTAATATAGGCCGGTAGGCTGGCGCTGCTTGACGAGCGCTCGCCTCCCGGCGAGCTTGATGCATAGATTACATTATTCATAGCTCTTTGTTGAAATTATTGTGGATCAAAAATCTGGATTTACGTATTTATTTTAGGTAAAAATGTATACCTAGTCGGGAAAATGGAGCATAAATTTTCAGAAAAGAATATAATAATTATTATGAGAACCTGATTTGAGAAATGCTTTGCACAACTTTTGAATAGCGAACAATAAGAGTGACACCAGAATAGACATGTTTTCAACATTTTTCCTTTGGAAAGCTAGAATGGTGTGTTTACATTCAGCCGTAGTGAGCAGGGAAGTAGGTCTGACGAAGGTGTAAACCTCTCACTCATACACCTGCTCATTTATTCTTCCATTTTTCACAAGCACAAAGGAGTGCATAACAGAGCAGGACAAGTAGCAGTAAAATTTAGGAAATGAGAGGACGAATGAGGGATGAGGTGATTCAGACCTTCGTGTCCACTTCTCTGCTCACATTGTATTTTAAATGTGACCAGATCCTATAAGTGAATGTGCATGCAGTGTGCACAGTGCACACCATAGGTTCTAAGGATCTATTTTTTTTGTTTTCGACTAACCAATGATCATGACAGGACAAGTTTATAATTTCTTAAGTGCTCCAGTGTTCAAAAGCTACCCTTCTACATATTTATGAAACTAAAATATAATTGTATTTTTTGAAATCAGGGATCTACGATGTTTCACACCTGACATTTCTATCAAGGATGCTTAAAAATCTCGAGTTAGTGTTTCAACCCAAAGAGGATAAACGATCAAGATTTGAATATATCAGTCATGTTTGGTAAGGGTGAATCCTTATCTGTTAAAAAGAAATTAAATAATACAAACAATAAAAGGCAGTCGTCGGCGTTTGACGTATTAAAAAATCATTTATCAGCTGTCATTTAGGAGGGTTGGATTTTTATTTTTAATGGGGTCCTAATTCTATGAGTGAATATTAATATTATTTAATTGATTTTTTAATCCTGAATGTTGTTTCAAGGATTTCAAATTTAAACTTTTTTTATTGGTTCTGGAGTAGATCTGAATCTGGATAAGCTGATTTCGAAATACATATTTTCATTTGTCTTGTTTGGTATAATTATTTTGTTTAATTTATGACGTATCAAGGTATTGTTTAACTTCTTTATTTACTGAACTCATTCAATCAGTGGCATCTTTCATGTTTTGCTAACGTCTATTGTAGATTGTAGACTAACTTCACAAAAAAAGTAAAAAAATCTGCACAATAATAGGACTCTTCTACTTATTGCGAGGAGAATATCCTAATAAAAACATTATGTTATTCCAAGTTCGGACAGACGGGTTGTCGGACAGCAGTAATTCGCATAGACTCATAGAGTACCTCAATGCCTCTGGATTAGCATTTCCATTTGAGGAAACCGCTCACAAAGCAGAACACATCTTCAAGGTGTTACCTACCTGTAAACCGGTGACATCTTTATAATAATGACAAAACAAAACGCATAAGTCTAAAGATGAGCGATCGTAAACATTCCTATAGGACCACAACATACAAGTTATGCATTATGCTGGAGTAAGCTCATCTCTTCGTATGCTACTGCCTTCTGCTTACTCCAAAATTGAGTGCTTTCTGAGGAAGTTAAAAAAAAATTCAACTGGCAATACCTTTGAAATAATTCTGTAAGCAACTGCTACTATTATTTTAACATAGTTGCAATACCTACAATACCAATAAAAAAACAAAAGCTGCATTACAATGAGTTCGTGGTAGTAAAACTGTGGTTCTCTCAGCTCCAGACATCTCAGGACAGCTGTTTCGGCTCTCAAGCTCCCAACTGACGAGGGCTACTAGACCGATTCAGCTGTCCTCGGATGTGAAGCTCAGACTGCTCAGACAACCGATGTTGCACTATGAAGGCATAGTAGGCAAGTCCATACCTACTATTAGATAGATACTTTTTCCTTTTTTTTTTTGAGACTTGAAACAGTAGTACCTATCTACCTACTTGGATAAATATGTCTGACACTTCAGCAGAACTAAAATAAAATGGAGACTATATTTATTACAGTCGTTTAACGATTGAAACACTCCATATTTTAAGGTAGCGGCGTAAAACATTAGGTATCTAATGTGACTAATGTGTGTATGATAAAATTACGCATTTACAATAAGTCGATACTTTTGTGTCTAACTCGTTAATTTAATGCAATACAGTTACGAATTAGAACAAGTTAGTGACGACAAGGTTCAGATTTAGATCATGACTAATTTTATTTTTGGGTTGTCATCCAAATGATGAAGTTCTGAATAAAAAAAAAACTATGTTTAATAAAAATATATATTATTTATATATTAAAAAATATACTTTTCAATAAAAAACTACTGCGTACTCTTATTTTATCATAGAATAGGTACATTTCGTCCTTTGATTGAACCAAGCGAAAGAGAACAACTGACAACTTATACTTATTTGCCGCTCAGTGAAAGCTAATCGAGATGAATGCTACGAGAAATTTTTATCAACTGACTCCACAGTGCTTGAAGGAAGAAAAATTCATTGTTTGTTGGGATCTGAACCACGAATCTCCGCGCTAGCTTGCTTACCAGTCTGACGGCTTGACCAATGCATATCAGCCGCCACGTGTTGTTATAATAATACTCTTTAGAACTGACCTCAGTAGCTTGATCGATAAGGCGGCGGATTTGTAACCTGGAGGTCTGTGGTTCAAGTCCCGGTTTTAGCGTAGATTCTGTAAAGCTAGTTTGAGTAGTTGTGATATCACGAAAGTGATGAACAAATATGATAACTAATTATACTCTTTAGAGGAAGGTTACCACCAGGTAACTTTAATGCTCAAAGCTTTTTCTACCACTTAACCCTCAGAGTCTTATTATTATGTGGTCACAAACTCAAATTAATGAGGAAAAGTTCATAGACTGGGAGGGATTTAAATCAACGGATCCCTACGCTACCTGGATTAGCAGACTAGTGCATTAACCACTTGACTACCAGTGCACGTGTTGTGAGGAAGCACCTGATCTCGTAGCCTCTATTAAACTTTATGACCTGGACCTGCCTGATCCGACAGCACATTGGCTTTTGTGATCTCTGCTCATGACGCTGCTTCACTCAATGCTCATGCTGATGCCCTAGCCACTGGTACCTGACTAATTGGCACTGTCGTAAATTTGTAATCATTAGCACCAGACCTAGATGGATTAAAGATAGATACATCCATGAACATACTGTACTAATTGCCTGTACTATGTTGCATGATGATTATGTTGTTGTCTGTAACTCCAACAACATTGAAGAAAGGCATAATTGGTAGTAAATAATTTATCCATGTAGGTATGTACCAGGAATTAAGTTCTGCAGTTCTAGTGACTCTTTTGAAGTTACTTATTATTTTTTCGATTTAGAATAGTTCAATTGAATGACATCCTATATTCGATGTCAAAGTCATCATACCTACAGCCTACCTACTTCACATAATTATATTTGGTGCTAATCACAATCGTGATTTCTCAAACAATTGCACTGCACTACCCGTAACACAATTACTCAAACTCGCCTTACTAAATATTTGCCATACTTGAGACTCGAACCACCGACCTCCAGATTACGAGTCCAGGTATCACGTTATCGATACTACAAATTTTATTATCATCAAGTTAGGTAGTAGGGTACTCTGTATGTCACAAAGATTTATGAACTTGTATAAATATCGATAGGTAATAAGCTAATAAGTAATAACCAATGTAAGTAAGTACCTTTTTACTCACACTTACTTGTTGGGCACTAATACTTACCTAAGTGCCTACTTAAGCTATGCTCAGTGTCCAGTGGCTATCTAGGGTCCCATTCATATCAAAGGGATAGTGACATTATTCGTGTTTAATATCATAGTTAGATGAAATTACCTTCATTTTTATTATGTTTCATATGGAGTATAATTATTATTACATCTGAAAATGGAAAAAACTTAAATTTGAGAAAATAGGTATACAATATTTTAATTGATTGATACGAATTTTTGCTGTGTGATAAAAATCTAACAAAACTACACAGCCGTAATTGTATCTTGTACTTTAAATATTAAAACAAATTTCTCTCTCTCTTTCTCTCTCTCTCTCTAGACTGTCATTGATTCTACACAATTGACGGTCATATTCTAATAAGATTAGTGGAAGAGGTCAGAAGAAGTATATGGCATACTAGATTATCAGCAAGTAGTTCTTCTTGATAGAAGATTGAACAAGAGTTGAATGACAGGATTAATTTTCACCTTATTGTAAAATTAGAATATTATCACCACATACCACCACTCCTAGAGATCTTCAATTTTTTTGCGATGAACTGCGTGTCGTGAAAGTTGAGCGTTATTTTCTTCATCTGGTTTACTTGGAAACATGCATTTGTGGTCGATTCAGTCGTTTGATGCGTGGATTCGGTTTTCACCCAATTCATGTAGGTATCCCTTCCATATTTTTACTTTCCTTATCCTATAGAAAGGAAAGTAATGGAATCACCCAAATTTCGATAGTCAGTTTTTAGAGCCAAAACACCTTATAGGGTCCCCAGAGCCCAAATCCAAAGTTTCAGCCATTGGTCCGTGAACAATGGCTCAAGAACGGCACTAGCTAGAGACTTGAAATTCGGTACAGAGGTCATTAATATATAGAGAATGCAGCACGAAACTTTTGAAAAAATCGGTGCCGCCAGCGCCAGCGACGGCATTTTGACCGCCAATTGGTACCGTTTGGCCGTTCTGGTTTAACGATAAAAGATATGAAATTTTTATAAGAACAAGTTTTCTTTGTAATAAAGAAATAATAGGGTTTATTCTGATCATTTTTTCGATATCTTGAACTTTTCGGAGCCCCGCCCCAATTTACTGGTATTTTGGGAAGGTCCCCAAGGACTAACTTTTTTATTATTCATACTAGATATATCAAACTAGGCTGTGACATCCAATGATTTTGAGGTGGTGATTAAGATCCTGGCTTTCTTATGTGTCAATTCATGTCGGTATATGATCTAACAGCTCAAAGTCCTTCCGAACTGAACTGAAAAATAATAATAATGAATGACATTAATAAAAAAAAGCCGTTTGTTTTCTGCCGACTAAATAATTATGATGATTTGATGAATAAGCTTAATATCTGTCAATAAACTGGTCTGACTCATCGTTCATGCAAAACTTAATATTCTGCTACTTAACTTGAGGTACATTCTCGACGACTGAGTCATCTACATCAGGTGATTTTGATAAGAATCAAAATTTAAATCGATTTTTTTTTCTTTCTTTTTTTGTGAAAGTTTCAGCTTAGTAATTTGATTCCAAACCCAAGACTAAACATTGGCCAACTTGTTAGGTATTTCGTTTTTTCTGTGTAATGAAAGCATAGGTAAACATATAATTAGGTACCTACCAATAAAAAGGAGAATTTTTAATTTTTTTGAATTTTTGCGGGACTCGAGTCTGAAAGTCTCAAAGAATTCCTTGACAAGTTATTTATGAGAATAGAGGGAGTTATAAAATGGACAAATGACTACTTGCCATAATAAATAAAGCTCCTTGCGAGGAAACTATTTCTCTCTGGTCATAATATTCAGATCTTGGCTCGTATACGGTTCTGACAGTTATTGCAGTAGCGACTGTTGTAGTGATACAAATTCTACTTGGTAGAATTTGCCGCATTGTTTCAATTGTTTTGAGCCATTCAAGAAGGATTTTTTAGTCAAGTTATTTGTTAAAAGTCTTATTATCTATTGTTTTGAGATCCTTATTGTGAATTTCATTTGCATTGTCTTGGCTGGAGCTCTTTTGATTCGATTGCTCGTAAATCAAAGACGTGTTAGGCAGAACTGCAGGAGACCAATTAATTGAGCAGTCTGAATACTCTGATTGTTTTTTTTTATCAGAAGTAAGAAAGGAATTTTTGAAGCGCGGTCAGCTAATTACTTCTGCAGTCCAAAAAAGAGTCCATCTCTTCTCGTACTACAACAATTTGAGTAATTTAAACCTGGCCTCTGATCACAAATTGGAGAAATGACCAATAAACCGATTTCAAACCCGAGATCACCACCCTAGTAATATATGAAAAAATACCACGGCCAACCTACTGAGACCAACAAAGAAGAGCGGAGAGGTTTTAGCGGGTTGAGTCGCCCAGGAAGGGTACTATAGAAGGGCGAAACACTATACCCTCTGCATGCCGTGACTCCAGCATAATACCCACCACAACTTGCTGGGGTTTAATCAAAAAGATTTTCCTCCTCATAAAAAATCTATATGAATGATTGTCAAGACAGCGGTCTCATAGCCAGGACCAAACAACCTCAACCATGAAGAAGAGGTTGACTAATGTCAACCCCAAGGAGGTTTGAGAAAGGGCAAAGTGAAAAAAGAAGAAGAGGTATGATAAATTGTCAACATCAATGTCTTTTTACAAAACAATGATCTATTGGAAGGATCACAATAAATCAACAAGTCCTCTGACTCATTCCAGCCTTCGGTTTGCCATCAATGTCCTACTCCTGGCCAATATCCGTATTTACTTCTCATCAGAAAAGTTAGGACGTGATTTACATTCAAACATATAATATTATTATTTTAATTAATGTAAAGGACCTCGTACCCGTACATATTCGGTGCATCTCAAATATTTCAACTATCATTTATAATAATTATTACTTCCGAGAAATTTCTATAATAATCTACTCAATTACTCATTCAGCTAAAAATGAATTCATCATTATTGGTTCAGTCAGGCACCCCTTAAAAAAATGGATTTTTTTTTCTTTCAAATCATCGGTGACATAATTATATGCATATTTTGACTATATACTATCACATAACGACCGGAAATAAAATTATAATTTTTTGAAGTACCTATCTTTTTAATTTAAGTACGTAAAATTATTTTTTTCAGTAGTCAACGTGACCGGGTGAGTTAGCGCGCTAGGCATTGCACGCATGGTGACCTGGCTTCGATCCCCAGCGGGGCAGGATTTTCTGGCCTATACTTGGATGTTCGGGTCCACTCATACCTCGTGCGGAAACATCAGTAGCTGCAGCTGCTTTAATGTGAGCAGCCACCAGTGGCGAAATTATACGTAAAAAAAACTAGTTGAAAATTAAAGTGATAAAGAACTATGATTCTGGGCTATCCACTAAAATTGTGACATAATGTTATAAATTTCTAATGTTATAAATTATTCGGAAGTAACATTATTATTATTATATTTGTTTTTTCATTGGCGTTAAACGCCACTTTCAACTGCATTGTCATGTCACAACGGGGCATTAGCCTCCATTCGTTGTAAACTCACAAAACAACAAGATAGGTACCCATCATTCCCATAGATAAATTTTGTATACCTCTCCTGCCCATATTATAATATTAATGTTAATGATATTTTGTTGTTTACTTATCAACTCTATTCAATAGTATAGTGTTAGTTTTTTAACCCTAAAATTAAATTCCACCGATCAAAAAAATGGTTAGTTTTCGTTTTTATCTTAATTACCTAATTAATAAAAATAATAAGAAGACTATCTCATCTTATTGGCCTTGACCTAAAACTGACCTGGTCAAGAAATCAATTAAATTTCTTGGGGTTATCACACTTTGTTGACAGGTTTGATGTCGAAATAGCCTGAGGGTAGACGTTAGTTAGGAACATACATAAGTACACGGTGCGGCAGAGAGGACGGACGGTAAATTTTTTATAATAGTTCATTTTTACTCAAAAACAAATTTATTGATGGAATCAGGTTCACAAGGAAATAGCTTTTGAGACAGTCAAGTGTGGAAAATCACATCTGGCATGTGGTGGCCGAAATCGTTGGAGCAGTGCTGGAGGCGTTCTTTGAAGTTCTCGTAGACTCTCTCCAACATCGCTCTCTCAACTAGGGCGACAAGTTCGGGGCTTGTTCTTTTATGTATGGGGCCACCGCCCACACAACCAGAGCATCGATTAAAAAAATAATAGGGGTCTATTATGATAATTTTTTTGATATCTTGAACTTTTAGGACCTCGGCCCCAATTTACCGATATTTTAGGGGGACCCGATTTGACTAACTTTTTTATTTTTCATCCTAGATGGTGATTGTGACTTATCAAATTCAATTTGTCATTGATTTTTAGTTGTCTGTTACCGTTGAGTTACTAGTGGCGGAATTCGACTTCTTTTTGGGGAATAAGGAAAGTCGTGTGATGTTTACACCAGAATTTTTCTTATGAGGAGACCTCAAGGCTATAGTATACGAGAACAAGCCCCGAACTCTGGAAGAATTGAAGGACGCAATTCGCGTGGAAGTTGCCCAAGTTGAGAGAGCTATGTTGGAAAGTGTCTACGAACTTCTCAGAACGCCTCCAGCACTGTATCAACGACTTCAGCCACCACATGTCTGATGTGATTTCCCACACTTAACTGTCGTCTCAAATACTATCTCCTTGTGAATCTGATTCAATCAATAAATTTGTTTTTGAGTAAAAATTATCTATTTTATGATTTTTTTTTTAAAACCGTCCGTCCTCTCTGCCGCACCCTGTATAAGTAATCATAGGTACCTATAACATTATCTCTATATATAAATGAGAAATATGGACGGGCTTTGTGGGTTTGTGGATTTGTGGGTTTGTGGGTTTGTGGCTTTGTGTGCAGGAATTGTTTAGGCGAAACGGTAAGAGATAGCGAAAAATTGATGAGAACCGACCCCAAGTAAAATTGCCGGAAAATACCAGGAAAACTTTCAAAAGTCCGAAATTCCAAACCGTCCTTGAGTTATGAACTTCCTCAAGTATTTCCTTGAGGAAGGGTCCGATTTTAAGACAGTCTTTGCCCTGGAACTTGAAATCTATCGCGAGGACCTATATTTTTTATTATCTAATAACACATTAGACAAAATTATCTTTCATTTAATTCATTTTAGGTCACATTCTGACGTACCGTTCTGGAGATATAAGCCAGAATGTTCGAAATTTCGACCTTTTTTTTCAGACTTTTCACGTTTTTTAGCAGATTCCAGCGCGGAACTGAAAATATGTCGCGAGGACCTATATTTTTTATTATTTAATAACATATTAGACAAAACTAGCTTTCATTTAATTCTTATTAGGCCATATTCTGACGTATTGTTCTCGAGATAGAAGCCAGAATGTTTGAAATTTCGACCATTTTTTTTAGACTTTTCACGTTTTTTTACAGATTCCAGCACGGAACTTAAAAGTTATCGCGAGGACCTGTATTTTTATTGTTAAAAACTGTCTGAGAACATCACATGATTTTATTTGAGCCCTTTGTTGCCATATTCTGACAAACCGTTCTCGAAATATGTGCCAGTTTGCTACATTATCAATATCCGCTATGATAGATTTGGCTCGGGATTTTGAAATTTACAGCGATGATGGTTGTGTGTGTTGTGTGTGTGTGTGTGTGTGTGTGATGTGTGTGTGTGTGTGTGGATGGTGTGTGTATGTGTGTTGTGTGGGGATGGTGTTGTGTGTGTGTGTGTATGTTGTGGTGTGTGTGATGTGTGTGTGTGTGTGTGTGGTTGATGGTGTGTGTGTATGTGTGGGTGGGTGTGTGTGTGTGGGTGTGTGGGTTGATGGATGTTGTGATGGGTGGGTGTGTGTGTGGGATGGTGTGTGTGTGTGTTGTGTGTGGATGGGTGTGTGTATGTGTGTGTGGGGTTGTGTGTGGTGTGGGTGGGTGTGTTTGGATGGGTGTGTGTGTGTGTGGATGGGTGTGTGTGTTGATGTGTGTAGATGTGTGTGTGTGAGTTGTGTGTATGTGGTGTGTGGGTGTGGTGTGTGATGTATGGGTGGTGTGTGTGTGATGGCTTGGCGAAGCGGGTGCAGCCCGCTAGTTATATTATAGATTAAGATTTTTTAGCAGGTTCAAAGTTTATGCATATTAGATAGGTACTCGTATTATACTCGTAGATATCTCCAGCCCCCGTGGCGTTACGGTTGTGACTACTGCATGCAGTCCAGAGATTCCAGAGTTCGATCCCCGGTTGGAGCAAACTTTTCTAAGAAAATTCTGTTCCCTCCAAACACATATAAGAAGAAATCGTTTAGTACCAATTGGTATCTTAAATCTTTAAATCTTTAAATTGGTATCTTATCTTAAGATAACTTGACTTAAGATTTAAGATACCAATTGGTACTAAACGATTTCTTCTTATTAGAGGTTTTTAACTGGAAACTATCCTCTAACTTGGCCAGTTTTATGCCATCGGTTATATGAAATATTACGACAATATCTAGGTATACCAAATGACAATATAACCATTACAAAGAGCGAATCTGGCCTAGTTACCTACAGGATAGTTTGCATTTAAAAACCTACAAAATGAGGAACTCAGAAAACGAGTTTTAAAAAGAAGAAATCGTTTAGTACCAAGATAATTACTTGGCCGCAAACAAGATATCACTGCATTCATTGGCTATACCTTTTTGGATAAGAGTTCTTGACCTGAGCCATTTTTTTTAACGGTAGTTTTTTTTGTGGGATACTACTTTACGGATAAGGAAGATGGTTACAGCACTGAGATAATATGATCTCAGTGGATTACAGCCTCATATTATGTAATGCTTCACTTTTGAATTTTTTTGACCTAGAGTCCTTCATTTGTAACGTCTTTGGGAACTTGGCGCGAATTTTAAATTATTTAGGTTATAAAGAAAATGTTTACAATTTGAATTTTGAAAATCAATAAGATAACACCAAAAGCAAAAAGTAAAAGATATAAGAGCAATAAAGCCCTTATAAATAAAACTCTATAGAAATAAAGTATTTTTTTGATAAATTTGTTTCATAATCACTCATAATTACTTGGGATTTAGACATTAAAGAAAGACCTTTCTCTATTAGCTTTCTGTAGAGGATGGTCTTGCAGAATTGTTGATAATGTTTCTTCAAGATTCAACCAGATTTATTAAAGTATTTACAAACTTCCTAGATCAAGTAAGTGTACTACCTAATATTATCAAACTAGAAAAAAAGAAAAGAAAATAGGTACCTAAGTAAATTAAAAGTAAACTTTACATGATAGGGATGAAAAAAGAAAAGAAAATTACATCATAAAAGTATGGAATTAACTTGTAGTTTGTAAATGCTTAGATCAAGTTAGCAACATAATTTCAGCATTTTTTCCCCAGAAAATATTTTGTGCAAGTAGGGTCAAGGGGGGTAATTACAAACGATTTTGAGCTACATTTTATAAACATATCTGTAACCCTGAGTTGCTTTTGTAAAATCCATGTCTCGTGATTTTTTTGGTATATAGACTTATTTACCATTCTAATGGTGCATTATAAATAGTTTTGTGCATACTGTAGTATCTGTTTAGTGGTGTTCTTATTTACCCCCGCCTGTTCGCATTTACCCCCGCCTGACGGGGGTAAATGCGAACACATTATACAATAATAAAAACGAACTTTTTAATGGCAATATGTGCTTTTTATGTACAAATAATACACCAAAATTGTACTTTGTGTCTTTAGCCACCTGTATGACAATATGCAAAGTTTATGGACACACAGGATAGTGGTTTGAATCCTAACCACGAAGGTAGTCAGCTCTTATCAAATAGGGTATCTCTATCTTGCAAATAATAGTAATAATAATAATTTCGTGTCCGTGAGATAGGTTAAGATACCTAAATCACGGTGGTGAGAGGATTATATGGACGCCCAGATCCAATGTCTAGGCTCCTTTCATGTCCATTGATTCTATTTGGTTTTAACATCCTGACTTGAGGTAGACAGGACGGGGGTTTCACCCTCCATTCGCTGGGAATCGTACCAGCTATCCACATTAACCTCACCCAGCCTGGGTGGGGCCGGAATCGCCAGCCTCACATGTTCGGAGGGGACAGAATTTTCTGTGCGAAAAGTCTGCTCCAACCGGGAATCGAACTAAGTATCTTTGGACTACGGGCAGTAGTCACAACCGTTACGCCACGGAGGCTGGTAATAAAAGCATAATAATAGTAATAGTTAATTATGAGAGCTTTTGAAAGGTGTTTTATATATTTTTTTTAATTTTTTTTTTACAGATTTTAGTCTTATCAATAGTTTCTAGGTCATTGTCAATCTCAGATTTGTCTTCTTCTACCTTCATTTCTTTCTTCTTTTTTGAAACTGTTCCCCCTATATTTCTTTTCGTTTTCTACACTTTCATTTTTCTTCCTTTCTTTTGCTATGTTCAAGTACACAAATACCTTCATTGGGTCCAATACATTAGGGTACTAATATCTTGGTACTTCTCACAACCTCCCAGTATTTCAGGATTTTGAGCCTTACGTTTGGAAAATTCTACTTTGGTTTGCGGAATCTCAAAACACTGCCGTTGCTCTTCTGACAGCCAGGTTTCCATTAAAAACATCTAATACGATAGCAGATATCATTTGTGCTTCTGTATACAAAGGAGGTGGTTTCTTCATCTTGTAGGTCCGGGGCATTCTGAGTGTTTTGATAAATACAAAAAAAGTTTTGGGTGTTTGTTTTATAGGGTAAAACAAACACCCAAAATATGCGTTTGTAATTACCCCATAGCAAAAAAATGCGGGGGTAATTAAGAACACCCAAAAACTATAACTTAAAAAATGGTTAAAACAATTATTTTTGTAAAATAATAACCAAAAACATGCTTATCAATAATTAAAAGTAAAATAATGATAAAAATTCAAGTAACACTTACCTAAAAAATTGTTTTAAAAAAATCAAAAACTTCAAAAATCAATTTTTTTGATAGATCTATTTTCACTAGCTTACTAACTGCAACTGAAAATAAATACTATCGAAAACTCGCGTTCAACCTGTAAAAACAATTCAAAATAATAGTATTCAACCACCAGATTCGAAATATCTTATCCTGTTTAGGTACAATGACCACTGTTCGTAATTACCCCCTGTTCGTAAATACCCCCCTTGACCCTATTTGTTATCTTTTGGAACAGTAAAAACTATTACTTACTGTAAAAATTGTGTAAAAATGGTTAAGGCACAAGTAATCCATGTAGCATGGGGATCTGTTGGTTCAAATCCCACCCCATGCATGGATTTTTAAACAAACACAGTGAGGGAGCAAAGTGACCTCACTAAGTGAGGTTCTATTTTAACTTGCATACTGGACAATTTGGCTTTTGTTTGTCTGTGTGTGTGTCTGTCTGTCTGTTCCACAATAACCCCCAAATGGATTCTTTGAAATTGTTGAAATTTAGTATAGGTACATGTTCATTTGGGTCCTAAAATTTTACCTATAGTTTTTGGACCAAATGTGGCCACTTGGGGCCAAATGGGGGCTGTTCTGGTGAAAACTCAAAAAGATTTTTCAATTTTTATTGAATAAAGCAAGGCTCTTGAAATTTTGTGGAGTCATAAAAAAAATATACTTGAGTTCAGTAGGGAAATTTGGTGATTGTGAAAGCTAAGGGGGCCACACTATGGTAAAAATTACACCTGAGAATATAAAAATATTACACCTGAGAATATTAAGCATTGTTCACTGTGCCCCATTAACCATTCACTGGGTATTATTTAACTAACATCTCTGTTTCCACTCTTGTGGAACTTTTGTAGGAAAATTTGTATTTTTTTCTCAGAAGTGGCAGGTAGTTATTTTATTGCTAATAACTACTTTTTGTAATTAATTGATTTGTTATGTAAGCTTTTGTAAAAATTATTCTGGAAACTAGTTACTCACAAGCTTTTCCCCAAGAAAACTCAAAACTTATTTACACAAGTGAAACCAAATGAAATTCAATTGTTTTTCAGTTTCGAAAAATGGGTGTTTTGGAGACTTATCAAATTTCTTCTGCCTCTCAGTTTACCATATCTAAAGGTCAAGTCAATGTACTTCTGGAAGAAATTAAATGTCTGAAAGTAAGTTTTTATTAATTTTTAGTGGATTTCAACAAACCACCCAAAAAAAATTGGGTGGACAATATCTCAGTTAATACTCCAATGTGATGTTTAACTATTTGTTTTTACTTATTTTTTTACTTTGTTTTTTATTTCTTCAAAATTAACAAAGTAATTATAGGTACAATCAACAGGAAAACACTAAAAGGTCCAAAGATATTGGGAAAATGTGTAATCTTTTACTCATGTTATAATAATGCTTTTAGGTATTTTTCAAATTGGGTCTTAAATGTTGCAATTTATAGATGGAGGCTGGAGATTTAAAAATATAATAAACTGTCAAATCAGTAGGTATTTCTATTCTTTTTCATGGATGGAGTTTTTTCCCCTGCAAAACACTTTTTTTGGGCATTTTGAAACCTGTCTCAAAAACTAAAGAAAAACTATTTGAAAAAAAGAATACTTTTAATTTTCTCATTATGTTTAATTATTACTACTATTTTTCTATGTCATGGATGGATTCCTTTTCTTTTTTTTCTTACAAATAAAAATCTATGGATGTTAGTAGTTGATTTTTGAGACAAATTGCATGTTTTTTTTTTTAACTTGTGTATAAGAATATAAAGATTATAGGTAAACTAGCGGGTTACACCCGCCGCTTCGCCAGCCCATCAAACACACACAAACGCCACACACAACACCACCACACCACCCACACACCACACACACACACCCACACACACCACACACACCACACACACCACACACACCACACACACACACACACACACACACACACACACACACACACACACACACACACACACACACACACACACACACACACACCACACACACACACACCACACACACACACCACACACACACACACCACACACACACACACACACACACACACACACACACCCCACACACACACACAACACACACACCACACACACACCACACACACACACACCACACACACACCACACACACACACCACACACACACCACACACACCATACACACACACACACCACACACACACCACACACACACACACACACACACCATACACACACACGCAAAATGTCATTTAGGTTTGAAAAAAAACCTGAATATTTTTTGTCGCCCATCTATTTTCTGGCCTTCCCCGGCGTAGCTCAAGAATGGCTCATCAGAATTTCGCGATCAATATGTCAAATGAAAGCCTAAACCCTTGCCTAAAACTTTCTCGCTCTGAGTTGATAGGTCGTCACTTCAAATTTCGAGAAAAAATGTCATTTAGGTCAAAAAACGTGAATATTTTACATGTTACCCATCCATTTTTTTACCTTACCCGGCGTAGCTCAAGAACGGCTCATCAGAAATTTGCGATCGATATGTCAATTGAAAGCTCAAACCCTTGCCTAAAACTTTCTCGCTTTGAGTTGATAGGTCGTCGCGACAAATTTCGAGAAAAAATGTCATTTATGTCAAAAAACGTGCATTTTTTTGCGTCACCCATCCATTTTTATCCTTACTCATTGTAGCTTAACCTCAGGGAGATATAATCTAGCCTAGAAGAATTTCCTGATCCAAGCGGACCTATGTGCAAAATTTCAGGTTTCTCGTCAAACGGTGTGGATTTGTATAAAGAACATACATACACACATACATACATACACACATACATACACACATACAGACAGCTTTCTTTTATAGATATAGATTACATAATGAAAAATATACATAATTATGAAAAAACATATTTTTCATAAAAAATAAGATTTTTTTTTCTAAAAGATTTTTTTCTTCTCTTTCAGATGGTGTTTTTAGAAATTAAAGCACTTGAATCTTCTGTTAACAAGAAAGAAGAATTGAGTGCCCAGATCTTTGTTTATGATTCTGATATTGTTTCATGATCAAAATGAAACTATTGAGAAACGAAAAGATAATGAAGTATCTGAATGTGATACTCTGAAGTCACAAAACATTACTAAAACACCAAAGTGTACTAGTCAACTAGCTTCAAAACTGAATCTTGGAGTTCTTGAACAAGATAATGATGAGACATCTAAACTAGATAATATAACAACTGACAGTTCAAAAACAGGTGAAAGTAATCCTCTGTTGAACCCATTTGCTCTTGCAAAAGTTATGGATGGAAGTACATCCTCAAATGCAGGCAGCAAAGTTTTAATAAACTCAATTACTGTTGATATTGATCATTGTCAGTGTAGCAAAAATGATGAAAGCAAACCAAATTTCAACTACACTGAGAGTTTGAAAACTCCAAATCCAGACTTTGGTGATAAAAAACCATCAGATACTACGGATTATATCGAAGATGAGCCCCCCACACCACTTCTCTATGAAAACATTAGCAAGGACTTGGCTGAACCAGATTGTGCTGAAGTCAAAACAGTGAGTTTCATTAAAGAGATGGTAAGAGACAATGCTGATGATAATGTAGATACCCCAACAAATTTTATTGATAAAATAACTGTTGGAGATGAAAATCTTAACAAAGACAAAGAACCAATGCACTTTGTACAAGAAATCAACACAGAAGAGAGTAAATCCAATGAGGACATATCAAAATCAGAAGATTTCATCAGAGCAATGATAACTGGAGAAAGTACTACTGGAAATTCTCATCAACAGGTCTTGACAAAAGCAGATGATTTCATTAAAAAAATGTTAACTAGTGATAATATTAAAAACAAAGTAGAAGAAAGGGTCTATTTAAGAGAATTAATTACTAAAGATTCAGAGAATATTTCAAAAAGGCATGAATCATCTGATCTTGTTCAGGAATTAATGAATGAGAAAACCAATATCCATGAAGATGCTCCCAAAACAGAAGATTTTATTAAAGAAATCATTAGTGGTGTTTCAAATGATGCAAATTATAAAGAGACAGAAAAAGAAGGTGGTAACTACGATGAAAACAACAAAATAGACCAAAACAATTCAAGTGATTCATGTTTAGACTATCATATCCAAGAGAGAAAACACGAAAAAAGTGACAGAACTCAACAACAGAAAAATGTTAGTGATAGTACAGAATTGGATATTCATGACAGAAGTACAGACTTGGAAACTCATGACAGAGAAGAAAAAAGTGCAAATATAAGTCCAACCAATAATGAACACATCAAAACCAATGACATTAAAAAAAAATCTATTCAAAAAGATTCTAGCATATCATTTCTCAGTGAAATACCCAGTGTGACAGATGCCACCAATAATTTTATGAACCAAATCATTGATACCAAAGCGAAAACTAGTCATCTAATTTTTATGGATGATCTCAGTTCAAAACAGAGTAAGTGATCTGCTTTGAAGATTTTATGCTAAGTCAAGCACTTTAAAAATAAGTGTGTATTCACTAATAAAAAAAATGATACTTCAAAGTAAGTTCCAAACTTAATGAAGGTGTGAAACTGGGAGTATTTAAAGACTTCATCGTAGGGGCTATAGGTATACATAATTTTAAATTCCAAGGTAAACTTTTTCCTTTACTTTGTCCTATTTAAAATAGCTCATAAAGATTCGCTTTTAAAAGCTTTTTGTCTTGTTTAATATAGAAAATTGTGTGTTTTAGTGCAAATCAAAGGCCTAAAACTGTCTCAACTTAATCTCCCAAAACTTTTGGCCCTTATCTACTTTTAACTTTTGTCATTTTAGGTTGCGAGAGAGCAGAATACTCAAAATATGATAGTGAAAGTTTGAAAACACCAAAACCAGTTATAGCTGAAGATTCAAACTACTACACAGAAGATCATGGATATTCCTTCACAGTTCTTGATACTCAATACAAACCTCAGCCAAGTTGTAGTTTGTATGAGGATAACAATAAATATGATGATCATACAGACAGCTTCTATGATGACAATAGACGGAGTAGTTTATATGAAGATGCAGCTAAAGCCAAACAAAAGTCTAATACTTTTGGTATTGATAGTACACAAGAACATACTGGATTTAATTACACTGATAGTACAACTGGTAAGTTTTACGCATTTAGCTATTAATTTTGTGGAGAGAGTACCATACAGATTTGTAGTAAGCATCATGTTGTATGTTTTATGTAAAATTAGAACAGAAAAAATATTTTCTTATATGTCACTTTCAACTGCATGGTCATATCACGACGGGGTTTTACCCTCCATTCGCTGAAAATTCACAAGCTAGCTACTCTAATTTACCTCACCCAGCCGGGATGAGGCCGGAAATAGCCAGAATCACAATGGTTCGATTTTCAATAGTAGTCACCCATTAAAGTCCTAACATCGCTGGATGTTGCTTAACTTAAGTGATAAAACGAAAACTGGCGTATTCAAGGTGCTATTGACGCTGGCTATGTAATCTAATTACATATTTCAATTTTTACTTTCCTTATCCTATAATAAGGAAAGTATTGTATTCGTCGAAAATTTGACCTACCCAGTTTTCCAAATTTCTGGACGAATCATAGCCTCAGGATACCAAAAAAGTTGTTTTCAGCCATTGGTCCGTGCGTCTGTCTGTGTGTCTGTGTGTCTGTATGTCTGTGTGTCTGTGTGTAAACAGGATATCTCGAGAACGGTAAGAGCTACAGACTTGAAATTTGGTATACAAATTAATTTTATACACCAAACGAACCACGAAACTTTTGGTTGAAATCGGCCGCAAGATGTGGCCGCAGGGCCGCAAATATTGGCCGCAACCGCCGCTTCTTTGAATTGGTTAAAGATACAAAAAAAGTTACAGAACAACATTTTCTCGGATTAAAAAAATAATAGGGGTTTACTCTGATCATTTTTTTGATATCTTGAACTTTTTGGAACCCGGCCCCAATTTACCGGTATTTTGGGGGGACCCGCTTGGACTAACTTTTTTATTATTCACCCTATATGGGGGTTGCGACATATCAAATCCAATGATTTTGAGGTGCTGATTACGAATTAGGCATTGATTTTTAACTATCTGTTACCGTTTAGTCACCAGTGGCGGAATTCGACTTCTTTTTGGGGGATAAGGAAAGTCGTGTGATGTTTACACCAGATTTTTTTAAAGTCTTTATGTATGACTTTTTACATTTAGTACTTTTATCAAGATCACAATAAAATCACAATAATATTTTTCAATATTTTATTTAAATAAATATATTTTTAAAGATATAAACAATTTTCAATACTTCTGAAAGTTCTATTGCATTGATTTGAATATACCTACATTAAGCGACATTTGGAGTATTTATATTCTAGATCATTTATTATATTTTGGTATAATATGTTCTATGTTGATAATTAATATCAATAATTTTGTTTAAATATAAAGTTAACAATAACATAATATGTTTATTCCCCCAGGTAACCATGGCAACAAAACTCGCCCATCTGTGCCAATCCATATTGAGCAAAATAAGATATACGAGAGAGAGACAGAGAAAGATATGAACACATTCACTATACCCTCTCTGTCATTTTTTAACTGTGATAGTTTGTATGATGATGATTCTGTTTTGAATAAGAAACCATATGCAATACCTGGCGAGTATAATGCACCTATAGACTATGGTGAAAGACAACGCAATGAAGAAAATAACCAGCAGAGTTACTTCAACAATGAAATGTATGAGCAATATGAACAAAGCGAAAGTTATACACCAAGAGAAAATTATGAACACAATAAAAATTATGGGCATAATGAAAACTATAGACAAAATGAATTATATGAACAAAACAGTAATCCTGTTTTATACAACAAGAGCAGTGGAACATCAGATTACTATAACACCTATTCTAAATCTTACGATGGTATGGACACCTCTCAATACGGTGGTTACCCCTATCATCAATATCATGAAGACACATTTTCTAACTATCACCAGGACTATCAAAATTATTTTTGTGAAGAAACAGCACAAAACTATCCCGCCTGTTCTTATGAGCATACTGCTCAACATCGTGTCTTCAGCACTCAGACGGACTTTGTCTCTGGTAGTGGCTATAACAATATGAACTTCACAGACCAGCCTCATCCAGGTGGGGAGAGAGGAAATGAATCCCATGGTCTACAAGATGGAGCTTCATTCCCACCATATGAACAAAGTGATTATACACATGTGTACAACAACACAGACAATACACACGGAGTATATTACGGGTGTGAGAATTACAACCCCCATACTTGTACAATGACACAACATGAAGCAATGTATCGATCTGATTTGAACCACAGTGTCAAAGATATGTATGACCATTATGATTCAACCTCAGGTCTTCACAATGGAAATCATACAGCATATGGAAACGAACCTTTTGTGCACTCGACCGAAAATGTGAATCAGCACAATTATGAAGCTCATGATCAAATCTCCAGAGAACCTGTGAAAGAAAATACCTATGAAACCCAATCTAAAGTCAACTCAGATGAGTACTTCAGTCAGGCTTGTAAATCTGATCAACACTGTCATGAATCAAGACGTGATCAGCAAATGACAAGTCTGAATTTATTACCGACCAATTACCACGGTAGTAACAACGAAGTAAATACAAGCAGTGATAATATGAACCAAAACTATTCGACCAGTACCGAAAGACTATTGGATTATAACCATCTAATGGTTGAGGAAACAATAGAAAAGTTGCATATGGGTTCCGATTGTCAAAACGAACTTCAGCCAAACGAAACATTACCAAAGTATTCTACTTCAAATCAAAACGAAAACAAAGAAAACTTTTCAGACAGCAGGGGCTTGAGAAAACATCTTGAAGCTACCCAAGGAGATTTCTCAGAAACAAATGACCTGGTGAAAAATAATACAGTTGAAAGTTGCTCTTACGAGCGTCACGTTCTAGAAGAGCAGGGGGAAAGTCAAAGTGAATCTCAAGACCAAAAATTCTTTGAGACACTCAAAAAGTTTACGGAGCCCCCACCTGCATTTGATATATTGAGTGACTCCCAGCAGAACTCACTCAAACATACCATGGTAAGCTCACAATTTAACGGTTGACGACTAGCTTGTCTAGTCGTCTAGTCCATATTTTCCTTATTAGAGCCCCTGCTTGGGCTCAATTTTGACTCTTTGGAACAAGTTTACCAAATTATACTCTTGCCACATTTTTTTCTATTTGTAGTAATATAAAAGCACAGTTGTGACTTAAGTTAAAAATCACCTTGGTGAAGAGATAAAACTTAACCAATTCATCGGTGACATTTGCTTATCTTTTCCTTTTTCAGAACCGCCTGTCAAAGCAATCAGCTAAGAAGCGGTTCCCTGCTGACCTCTCCAGTTCCCTGGTGTCAGAAGTAGAAGGTGAGAACTCTACGGATCAGTCCGCCCTCACGTACACACAGCTGAGAACCCCTGAGCGAGAGAACATTCAGTACTCTGGGGACCTGAAGGCGTTGCTTGCTTGCAGCTATTACACTGAGGAGATGCCTGGTCTTCAACATCTGCAGGTTAGTTATCCTTATTACTTCCAATTAGATAATAATATTAGATATCGCAAGTATTGTGTTCATAAAAAAAAATCATATTTCTAGACATGTCGTAACCTCTTGAGCAACTCTGGTTTTGTGCCGGCCCGTCGTCTGTTTTGTTTTTGCATTCCTTGCAATGCGCTACTACTAAGCAGATTTCAACGAAATTTTGTGCACTTGTAGATGGTCCCATTTTATATTTATGAACTTCGAATCAGCGGATTTTGGTAATAAAGACCTCGCGCCTGACCTCTATCTTTTTACTTGAATGTTTAAATTTATATAGTCTAAAATTAATTCATTATACAGCGAAATAGTCTGATCGTTTTATTTAAAACTATATTTTTGCTTCCAGAAGTCAAAGAAGCCAAAGAGTCAACTCGAGATAAGCAGGGACCAAGGACATCGTGTAGCTCAGAATGACCAAGATGGTAATTTTATTTTTTCACTATTTTCCCCCTTAAATCAATTAGAGGCCATTGAAAAGAAAATTTAATAGACTTTTTGAGGAAAAAATCCTCTGTTCAATTTCTGGCTAATATCTCTTTCAGAAGAAAAGAATCATATCTGGGCAAATTATATTCATAACAAATTTCTCTTTTGCATCCGAAAGAAATATACAAACTCAAAACTAGAGTATTTATTTGTTAATAAAGTTTTGAAGTGTACTTTGTGCTAGAAAAATTGCTCTGTGGTTAATGTGTCGTGTTGGTCTGGTAATCTAGAGGTCGTGGGTTTGAAACCCAGCAGGTACATGACAAGTTATCCCTTCATATGAAATTTTGACCACATAATAATACGTCTTGGGCTTACTGATGAATAAATGGGACTTATTTATCCTAATTGAGCAGAAATGAACGGCGACTTATATAAAAAATACGAAATAAGGTATATATTATATATTGTATAACAAAGTCGGATGTATCCTGAATCCACTCTGTTCTCTTTTCCTTATTTTTAGAGAAAGGATTCTGCTGTGAGTTTTGCGGACAAATGTTCATGACCAAACACTCTCTCAAGTATCATCACACTACTCTGCACAGGCTGAATGGCGACCAAGCTTTCGTATGCCGTAAGTACCTGGAGAATTATTTCAAAAACCAGAAAATTCGGGACAAACTTGCGAAAACCCAGTCCTACGAATTAGGTGGAAGTCGTAAACCTCTCTTGTTGGAATTTAATTCTGTACCGTTCCGACCTCATTCACATACCAGAAAAGTTTTTGAGTTTCGATACAAATTGAGGGAACTCGATGACCATTTGTTAGTTTTGCAAGATTTTATGTGAAATGTATTTCCACTATGAATAAGTGCTTTAAAATTTCGGAGTGGTTATTAAATTTGCAAGTTCGCAAACGATTATGTTCGCTATTGTGAAATGTCCAGTTGATTTTTTGATTTTATCAAATGAGTTTTTTTTTTAATTTGGACGATTTCAATTGAAGCTATCCAAAAGAAATCCAATATTTGACTCTCAAACTTGAAAGAGTGTGTCACCTATTATAGTCCCCAGTACATTCCTATGGTTATTAATACTTACAAGACATAGAACTACTGAACATAGAACCATATACAATAAATGAATTTACGTCATCCACTATGTTGTCCTAGCTTCTTCTGTTGTTGTTTTTTTTTTGTGCTTTGTATTTTTTACCTACTTTCCTTATATCTTGTATTTTTTTTCTCTTATTTTCACAAACCATGTTCTATGTACAATAAATAAATAAAGAATTATTTATCGGAATTCAAGCGCACTTTTCAAACGAAACGAGCTCATATTTTTATTCTCCGTCATCAAGCACCACGCTTCTGCCTGAGCTTCTCCTCCCAGTAGGGAATGTTCCGGCCCTCGTTCTGATCCCTGGCATAGCGCATGATCTCCTCTATGTCCTCTGCGGTTATTTGCGTCACCAGGAAGTCCTTCCAGTGCGTGTGGGCGGGGTCGGGCTGCATGTTAAACAGATACTCGTAGCGGTCGCGCAGGATAAGCTCCGTTTTCGCCACTTCGTTCTTGGCCATGCTTGGATCATTCTAGAAGGATTAATACAATCACTGATACTATAACTGACCTAGTAGTCACCGTGGCGCACTGGGTTTACAAGCTTGGTGCCCTAAGTGAAGGAGGCTCTTAGAGATACTGCGCTACCTAAATTGTGAAAGAAATCACACTTTAACTTTTACAATAACCAACCTCAGTAGCTTGATCGATAAGGCAGTGGTGCACTCGTAACTGAGAGTCGATGTTCGAGTTTCGACAAGTTTAGAAAATATTTAGTAAAGCTGGTTTGAGTCATTGTGATATCACACTGTGCATAACTCAAATAACCATGATAACTTTTTCTTTCAGTGAATTATTATAAATACTTTATTTGTGCTGCCGTCGTGAGGCGTAGGACTGAAGGTTTGCATTTCGCAAGCAATTCATAAGAAGAGTTTTTTTTGCTTTTCTTGCAATGACAATTCAAGAAAACGCTACTAGGCGTTTCTTGTTCATATTTATAATTAATTGTGTTCGAATTTGGGTCTAAAACCCGGAACTTTGTCGCCGTTATGATTTTTCTTCCAAATTTGAAGTCATTTGGCCCAGCCGTTTCGGAGATGGGTTGCTAATGAGTCAATTACTGTAAATAGATTTTACATGTGTAAATATACGAGTATTGAGATTTTTCTTCTCAATTTGAATAAGGGCTACTCTTTTTCCCCACCTTAAACTTATCCCAGATGTGGTACTTCTCGACGTACTGTCCTTGTATGGCATGATGCTCTTCACAGTAGCGCAGCCGAGTCTGCACAGAACACCCCACGTAGTCACAATCATGGAGTTGCCCGTCCGAACGAAACTGGGTGGCTAACCAGTCCAGATGGTCTTTCAGGTAGTGGAACATGAAGTTAGCCATCGCTAGCTCTTTCTAATAATCCCTCTGTATTCCTTCACTGGTTGATCTTACTAATAAATTTGATGTTCGTTTTATGTGTCTGATGTGTTAATAAATGTGTAATTTGAGTGTTTGTTGGTGTATGTAATGAAATTTGTCGTGTGTGTTGTGTTGTATGTGTACTGTGTTGTGTGTCTGTGGTAAACTTGGTGTGAATTGTGAGAGTATGGCTCGGTGAAGATTTTCTTCCTTCAATGTGAGCCAGTTATAAATAGAAATTCAATACTACATAGCTCAGAACCACTTGCGTTTGAGACAATTTCTTTTTGTTGTCCTTAACACGTAGACGACCGGGTGTACCACCGGTGGTACACGCACGTTCGTACGGAATGGACCGGGTGCACCACCGGTGGTACACCCGGTCAGATAGCCGGTCCCACAAGAGAATTCACGAAAAACCATGCCGGTCGTCTAAGTGTTAATAGAGCCAGCGAGCGTCGATGGCGCGTTACATACACCGGTTCTCGTAGGATCACTGAAGTCAAGCAACGTCCAGCGAAGTGAAAACTTCGTGATGCTGGTGTTCCGGCCCAACCCAGGCTGGGTGAAGTTAATGCGGGTAGCAGGTTTAAGAAATTCCTGCGAAGGAGGGTAACATCCCCGTCGTGATATGACCATGTAGTTGAAAGCGACTTTAAACCCAAATTAAAAAAAGCCTTTAATAGTAGTCAACACATTCTTTGGAGAACCTGTGTTGTTCTCTGAACCTCCGTATCGCGCGTTCGATTCTTGCCTGGAGAAATTTCGATGTATTGAGATTTCCCAGATTTTCTCTCGGGTTGACAGATTTTTTGTCGTTTTCTCATCTATTTCTTACATTATTTTTGTAATCTTGGCATGTTTTTATACAGTATGTTTCGGAAAGGTGGCCACCCCCTCGAACTTTTGAACGTATTTATTACTTACTCAAAAGAATAAGTGATAAAACTAACAGTAAATGATAGCAAAATGAGAACACCTTCACCTACGTCCTCCTCACATTCTATTTCTCTGCACTCCTATCTGAATTTTATCCTCTTATGTTATCTTTCTTTATCATTGCTAGGTGTCATCCCAAAATTGATTTCTCTTTAAATTTTACTTGTTGAACGGCAATAAAAACTGGCGGTCGTGGTGTTATTTTCTCAATTCATAAATCAAAAAATCATATTCCGACTGTAAGTTTCTATTGCCGTTCAATAGTTAAAATTTAAAGAGAAATCAAGTTTGGCATGACACCTAGCAAAGATAGGGAAAGATAACATAAGAGGTACAAACTCAAATAGGAGTGAAGAGAAATACAATGTGAGGTGGTAAAAGTGTTCTCCTTTTGATATCATTTATAATTAGCTTTATTACCTACTCTTTTCTTTAGTAGGTGTTCTTCCTTTTGTAACCATGAAGTGGTGTTTTTGGGAGATTAATACATACATTAATACATACTCTCTCGTGATTGATTCACATTGTATACACGTGGCAATTTTGAGATATTATACTAAATTACTCGTATATCCAAAAACACATCACCGATTTTCTTCAAATTTGTTTTATATGCTATAATACAAGCATTATTGATCGGAATTCAAACAAAACAAGCTCTAACTTTATTCTTCGTCATCCTCCTTCTGCCTCAGCTTCTCCTCCCAGTAGGGAATGTTCCGGCCCTCGTTCTGATCCCTGGCATAGCGCATGATCTCCTCTATGTCCTCTGCAGTTATTTGCGTCACCAGGAAGTCCTTCCAGTGCGTGTGGGCGGGGTCGGGCTGCATGTTAAACAGATACTCGTAGCGGTCGCGCAGGATCAGCTCCGTTTTCGCCACTTCGTTCTCCATTGAATAATTCTGGAAGGATTAATACAATCACTTTATTGATTGTATTAATACAATTAATACAAAGGGTTGGGTGGAAGAGATTGCCATAGGCAATAACCCCGCCCTTTAGTTAGGACATATGTATATATTTTGTTTTTTTTTCCTTGTTTATATTATTAATATTGTCTATTTTTATATTTACCATTATTTGTCTGTATATATGTTCTACCTACTAATAAAGAGTTTCTAAAAAAAAAAAAAAAAAAAAAAAATCACTGATACTATAACCGACCTAGTTGTCACCATGGCCGAGTGGGTAGCGCGCTGGGCTTGCACGCTTCATGATCTGGGTTTGAATCCCGGCTGGGTAGAAAATCTGTACTTTGGATATGTACTACACTCATACCTCGTCAAGAAAAATTAGTTGCTAATTATTTGAGTAACGACCAATGGTGGCATTGCCAGAGTATAAAGAAAATAATTAAATAAGTGAAGGAGACTCTTAGAGATGCTGCGCTACCCACAAGCATTGTAAAAGAAATCATGCTTCAACTTTTAACAATAACCAACCTCAGGAGCTTGATCGATAAGGCGGTCGTGCACTCGTAAAGTTCCTAGCTTTCAAGTTCAGCAAATATTTAGTAAAGCTGGTTTAAGTAATTGTGATATCACATCGTGAATAACAAAAATACACTATTAACACTATACTCACTCGTGATTGGTTCACATTGTATACACGTGGCAATTTTGAGATTTTATACTAAATCACTTGTATATCCAAAAACACATAACCGATTTTCTTCAAATTTGTTTTATATGCTATAATACCATTTTTCCTACACTCTAGATTCTACAAAAAAAAAAAATATTTTGGCAAATCGTAGACCTTATTTTTGTCCTTTTTGTTCAATATTTTTCATACAGAATTTCATCAAAATCAGGTGTACCGTTCACGAGACATAAGCGTTTAAGTAAAAAGGTAGTGGTCAGGCGCATAATCTCTATCACCAAGAACTGCTAGTGCGATGTTGATGAATTTAAAATAGGACCTTCTATAATGCGTCTCCTATGTGTACAAATTTTTGTCAAAATCCGTTTAGTAGTTTCTGAGATTTGCACGTTCCAAGGACACAACAGACCAATGTATTTAACAGACCGACAGACAGACACAAAACCAAAGTTGCTCAGGAGGTTACGAAATGTCGTTGAAATCGGTGTTTAAAAATGTTGAAATCAGAATCAGAAGAACATAACTTTTTTTTTAAAATATACAAAAGCAAAAACAATACTTCCTATATTTAATATTAGAAATAGATTTTACATGTTAAAATACATGAATATTAAGATTTTTCTTCTCCATTTGAATATGACGCACGCCAATTCGCTCCCAAGCTGAAATTTACATGTTTGGGAGCGAACTGGTATAAAAAAAGGTAAAATGGAGCGAACTGGCGATCTCCCTTTGAATAAGGCCCAAACTTTTTCCCTACCTCAAACTTATCCCAGATGTGGTACTTCTCAACGTACTGGCCTTGTAAGGCATGATGCTCCTCACAGTAGCGCATCCGAGTCAGCCTAGTACACCCCACGTAGTCACATTCATGGAGTCGCCCGTCCGAACGAAACTGGGTGACTAACCAGTCCAAATGGTCTTGGAGGTAGAGTAATATGTAGTTAGCCATCGCTAGCTCTTTCTAATAGTCCCTCTGGTATTCCTTCACTGGTTGATCTAACTAAGAAATTCGATGTGCGTTTTTATGTGTCTGATGTCTTAAATGTGTAATTTCAAGTTCAGCAAATATTTAGTAAAGCTGGTTTAAGTAATTGTGATATCACATCGTGAATAACAAAAATACACTATTAACACTATACTCACTCGTGATTGGTTCACATTGTATACACGTGGCAATTTTGAGATTTTATACTAAATCACTTGTATATCCAAAAACACATAACCGATTTTCTTCAAATTTGTTTTATATGCTATAATACCATTTTTCCTACACTCTAGATTCTACAAAAAAAAAAATATTTTGGCAAATCGTAGACCTTATTTTTGTCCTTTTTGTTCAATATTTTTCATACAGAATTTCATCAAAATCAGGTGTACCGTTCACGAGACATAAGCGTTTAAGTAAAAAGGTAGTGGTCAGGCGCATAATCTCTATCACCAAGAACTGCTAGTGCGATGTTGATGAATTTAAAATAGGACCTTCTATAATGCGTCTCCTATGTGTACAAATTTTTGTCAAAATCCGTTTAGTAGTTTCTGAGATTTGCACGTTCCAAGGACACAACAGACCAATGTATTTAACAGACCGACAGACAGACACAAAACCAAAGTTGCTCAGGAGGTTACGAAATGTCGTTGAAATCGGTGTTTAAAAATGTTGAAATCAGAATCAGAAGAACATAACTTTTTTTTTAAAATATACAAAAGCAAAAACAATACTTCCTATATTTAATATTAGAAATAGATTTTACATGTTAAAATACATGAATATTAAGATTTTTCTTCTCCATTTGAATATGACGCACGCCAATTCGCTCCCAAGCTGAAATTTACATGTTTGGGAGCGAACTGGTATAAAAAAAGGTAAAATGGAGCGAACTGGCGATCTCCCTTTGAATAAGGCCCAAACTTTTTCCCTACCTCAAACTTATCCCAGATGTGGTACTTCTCAACGTACTGGCCTTGTAAGGCATGATGCTCCTCACAGTAGCGCATCCGAGTCAGCCTAGTACACCCCACGTAGTCACATTCATGGAGTCGCCCGTCCGAACGAAACTGGGTGACTAACCAGTCCAAATGGTCTTGGAGGTAGAGTAATATGTAGTTAGCCATCGCTAGCTCTTTCTAATAGTCCCTCTGGTATTCCTTCACTGGTTGATCTAACTAAGAAATTCGATGTGCGTTTTTATGTGTCTGATGTCTTAAATGTGTAATTTTGAGTGTTTGTTCGTGTGTGTAATGAAATTTGTTGTGTGTGTTGTTTTGTGTTGTGTGTGCTGTGTTTGAGTCTTTGTGTCTGTGGTGAACTTGGTGTGAATTGTGAGAGCATGGCTCGGTAAAGATTTTCTTCCTACAATGTGAGCCAGCTATAAATATAAAATTCAAATACTAGCTCACAACTACTTGCATTTGAGACGATTTCTTTTTGTTTAATTAAATAATAGACAACACATTCGCTTGCAGAACCTGTGTATTTCTTTGAACCTCCGAATCGTGCTTTCGCTTCTCGCCTTGAGAAATTTCGGTGTATTGAGTGAGACTCGCCAGATTTTCTCTCGGGTTGACTGAATTTTGTCCTATTCACTACTATTTATTACATTATTTTTGTACTCTTGGTATGTTTTTTTATAGTATTAACAGGTAATATTATTTCTTTTCAATATGACATTAGAAGTCTCTCCATCTAACTAACTAAATGAGGAAAAAACACGCGTTATAATGCTCACTATTATTCGCCATCCATCTCTTCCATCGAAGTCGAATGATGAAACCTTCACTCAAGTAGTCAAGTCGGAATTTCTACCAATCACAGCGCACTATTACCCGACTTGAGAGACAGTCGTCTGGCTTATGTTTGTTTTAATCCATTTTATAATTTGACCCTTTGTATGCCATGAAATGGTAAATTTTTACTCCCGTTCACAGATATATGCAAGAAACCTTACCACAGGAAATCCGTCCTGATTGCTCATCTCCAGTGGCACAAAGGCGTGAAAAAGTTCGCCTGTGAATATTGCTCTGCCAGATTCAGCCAGAGGATATCCTGTCGGGTCCATATGCTAGGGCATAGAGGTGAGGGCGGAGGGTTCTGTCAGGCCTGTCGTGGGCTTTTTATTCCTGTCAAAGAGAGAATGGATACTTTTTTTATAAAATATATTTATTGAGTTCAATGAGTTTAATACTTGTGGAAATGAGATGGGGTGAAGTTATTAGACTTTTGCATTTGGTATCTCTGAAAAACCAATACAACTTTTGAACATGTTCATTGTATATTGTTTTTTTTTTTTTTTTTTTTTTTTTTTAATGAATTAATTATTGTAAATCCTATTTTGCTTGGTAAAATAACCTATTATTAAGACCTATGCTTATTAATTTTCAAAGGAGTGAGCAAAAAAGAAGGTCTTAAAGTAATTGCAAAAAATATAGTTATTGCTGACCAATAAATAATATTTTTTTCATCATCATCATCATCATAGGGTGGCGTCATTGTGAACGATGGTAGCCAGACAGTGAAGGAATGACTCAGCACATCTACCACTGTCTTTACAAGGAGACTAATCATTGACAAGGGCCCTCAGAACCAAGCCAATGTTAGTATATTCCGTGTTTATAGTCCCCCAGCCAGACCTTTTATATAGCTTACCAAAAGTTGCCTTTAAATTGCAGGTGAATTCAAATACGAGTGTGCAGTGTGCCCCAAAAAGTATCCCACTCAAGCAAAGCTAAACTTTCATGTGAAATCTCACGAGGAAGGATCCTTGACATGTGTCCATTGTAACAAGAAATTCACCACCAAGCAATACCTGCGCCAGCATCTGAATATACATCAGGTAATCCATGTATGTCTGTTTTTTTTTTTTTTTTTAAAAGCTTTATTAGGAGGACAAAGTACAATGGTAACAGTATAAAATTAAGAAGAAAAAAAAAACAAACAAATGACAAAATAAATAAGTAAAAAAGAAAATAACAATAATGTCCTACCTAAAGGGCGGGGTTTTTGCCTGTGGCAATCTCTTCCACCCAACCCTTTTAATTTGTTATGTTTTGTTCATATTATAAAGAAAGCACCCTATTAACGAGCACTGTCAGCTAGAAGTATACGTTACTACTTCCAGCTGAAAATGGTCTATTTGTCCACCTGGAAAGATTCACCAAACACCTGGAACTTCTGCTCTAATACAACTTGAACCTGCTTTGAACTGGATCCACCTGTATTCCAGGTAGATATCCACCTGGATTTTTCCACTGAATTCCAGCTACTAGCGCTCTCTAATGGATGAATTAAATAAGATTTTTTGTCATGATCTAAAACAGTTCCCCTTTCTATAACAGTCATCTAATTGGGTTAGAAAGCCAGTCTCTCAATCCCCTGTGTTTTCAAAAGAATCCCTCAGAAGTATTACGCCACTACTAAACTCGCTACTACTAAACAGCAACTATCGCATTTGCATTTCAGAAGATCAGTGGCCGCGTGACATGCGAGGACTGTGGGGCGGATTTCAAATCTCACAAGGCCCGGCTCTCGCACAAGCAGAGGTCTCACCCCATCGCGCTACACGACTGCTCCTACTGCTCGCACGCCTTCACTTCCAGTGCGCTGCTCAGCAAACATGTGGCCCGTCTGCACTCGGCCTCACGACCGTGAGTATTATTAACAACAGTGTGACCTGGCTATGAGAGAAATCTGAATAGAAAAAAATCCAGGTCAAGTACCTCTAGGGAAAATGATTTCTTTATAAGGAAAACCTGGATATAAGAGGTTCGACTGTATTTTGTTTTAAATAAAAAGTCCATAAAAGCCATCTCTGTGAGTTAAGGGTACGATCAAGGTACAAAAAATAGTCAAGTACATTACTAGTCGTTCTTTTTTTTTCAATCGATATTGATACCTTTTTTGGTAGCTATTACTATACTTTCTGATACTGCTTACTTAATTGTACTGCTTGCTCTCATTCAGGAGCTACCCGTGTGTCCAGTGCCCCAAAGTGTTCCTTTCGAAAGCCATCCTCACGCAGCATGCCCAGTCCAACCACAACCCAGACTCCAGCGTCAAGGTGAAGGCCTACCAGTGCACGCTCTGCAGCAAGAAGTATTCCTTCCAGAGCAAGCTCAGTGCGCACATGAAGACTCATGCCCAGGTGAGAGCTTTAAGGTCGATTCACACACATCCGTGACGTGACAGTGCCGTGACCGGTCCGTGATTCTACCGGCCGTGAACCCGAAGTGATTTCTATTCACACTGGTCAGTGCTCCAACCGTGCAGTAACAGTGGAAACACTGGTAAAAATTGTGAAAACACCGGTAATTACGGAAAAACACTGGTAAAATCAAAAATCACGGCCGTGAAAATTGAAAAATATCGTCCGTAAGTAATACCTTATCACGTTACGAGCACTGTCACTGTCACTTGCCGGGTGAGTGGGAATAGGGCCCTTCAAATTCCTACAAGAATCTCATTTCCCTCGCCGGAAGGATCACGGACCGGTCACGGCACTGTCACGTCACGGATGTGTGTGAATCGACCTTTAACATTGGTTAGTAAAAATATTAAATCTAATAAAACAGTTAAAGTTATCATATTTGTGTTAATCACTTTCGTGATATCACAACTATTCAGGTGTCAAAAAAGATGCCAAACCAAACCGTAAAAAACAAAGTAGTGTAGCTAGAAACATCGAAATTTTGTTGGCTTTCTGCAGAAATGTTCAGAATCAACTCATCTTAAACAGGAAAAAAGTTCTGACCTGAAGAATAAGCCAAAGTCGGACTTTTTCAGAAAGTTGCAAAAAATTACTTTGTGCAGTTATAAAGGCGAATCCGAAAAAACGGATTGCAGATCCGTCCTAGAAATGTCGTCAGTAATCTACCATTAACGGGTGTAAACGTTTTTTTGGTCCACCCTGTATACACGGATTTTTTTCTTTACCCTATTTGACACAAACTGCAATTTTATTTTACATTTTACGAAAGGGGGTACATTCTACCTGTTAGTTTATATACCTATAATATTTAAAAATACTGTGTAAATTTTTTATTTAATAAAGTACACGAACCGCATGTTTTGCAGGAAAAAATGGTTTCCTGGATAGATGAAAAAACCATCACTGAATTATTGTCATTTTTGTAGTTAAGCTTCAGTTTTCAATGATAAATATTTTCAATGGTTATAATTGGTCCCCTTTTGCTATTGGTCCCCTGTAGCTCAAAGAGACATATCTATCTTTGATATCATGCATATTGAGATATTGCAATTCTTGTAGACAACGGCCATTCTTCACCCGGGTATTTTTTTTTTTTTTTTTTTTTTCTTTCTTTCTTTTTCTTTTCTTAGTCTTTAGTGTCTTTTTCTTTGTTCTGTAAAAAAAAGTTTTCATTTTATAAATACACCCTGTATAATAATTAAATGTGGCTCATTAAATGTAAGAAATATGAATAAACTGCCGATCAAAGGAATACGAGAGTTTATACCGCTTCCAAAGTACCTAATAATGCTTCTGTTTATTTTCATTGATTGAATATAATTTAACATTAACAAATAAAATAAGTGCAAATACATTGAATGAAATGAAATTTTAACAGTTCAGTGATAAAAAAAAACTTAGGTTCTGTACTGTAACAAGGAAATAACATCTGGGCCAAGGGCTTTTATGTCTTCAATATCAATCTTTTTAATCAAAGAGGATATGGTGAGTGGTTTGCTTGGACTTCAAGAGACATGAATTGCAGCTACCATGATGGGTCTGGAGTTTGTTAAGGCTGCACAGAGTTTTCACGGAGAGAGGGGGGGATTCTTTTTTGGGAAAACTGGAATCGGAAAATTACATACAATTATTGCAAAACGAGCATGGATATTTTTTCTCCGTTAAAAATACTTTGTAGTGCCAGCCTTTCTAACACCTCTCTTGCCAACAGTTGAAGCAGTGATGGATGTATTTCTGAACTTACGTTAATAGGTACCTAAATTAATATGTTTTAAAAACTTATATTTATTTCTTCAAATTCCAGTGATGGATATCTGAACCTAACCGAGTTCAACGCTATCTGCAAGGCGCTGTTTCGCAATGATAAGGGCACGATATACCCACTCAAAGATGGGGAGCTAGAAGAAATATTCGAGGTGTTTGATTTGAATAAGGTAAGTAATAACAGAGATAAGACCTCAGTACTACTCATCTGACAGACATACGATTTGTAACTAGAAGTTGGAGGGTTCTACAAGTATTAACTACAGGTTCTACAAGGCTAATATTCAGTAAGACGACATTGTTTAATTGTGATTTAATCACTGTAACTAACGCAAATATGATAACTTTCTTTTAAATATTCAATATTCATTCTTATTATGTCTTTAATACTAATATTGTAATTTCAAGAACAATTGTCACCTTAAACAATTAAATCTTCTAAAAGATGATGTTTAACATAATTTGATTTTTACTGTATTAGGTAACTTTCCAAGATATTATTTTATGAAAAAAGTACTGTTAGAGTTACGCAGGCGCTTGTATAGACTCAGGTGTAGAAGAAATTTTATGATCCAGACTTTTCAAATGTAAAAAAGTTGCAAAAAGATACCTTGTGTAAAAAAAAATCATGTTAATTTTGTCTCTTTCTTACAGGATGGCTTGATCGATAGAAATGAATTTGCATACTGCTGGGAAAAGTGGATCAAAGTTGTAAGTATTCAGCTTTTGCGATACTTTCATAGGAGGTATTTTAATTGTAGCTCTCTTTTTACGACACAAGTTTCTGTTTGTCCCGGAAACATTAGACTGAAGAATTCCTTTACCCCCACAGTCTAAAGATTTTTCTCATGTTTTACCGTAGTTCATGTTTTAAGATTAATTTTAAATTTAGTCATATTTTACTAACAATGCCGTAACTGGTGAAATAACCATCCAAAATTAAAGTAAATAAAAAAATCCAATTATTTTATCTTCAAATTATTCACAGAAACGATTTGTTTTCCAGATCGTTCGTCCATTAAGTGCGTTTCTTGTGATCGATGTTCAGAATGATTTTATATCGGGGACCCTCAACCTGAGCCAATGTTCCGCCCAGCAGAACGGAATACAAGTAAGTTAAAATAATTGAATTTAATCGACTCACGCGTATTTATCACAGCAATCTCTTACCAGGATATTGGGCGTGTCTGATACGTGGAAATAGACTCAGTTCATTATTTATTTTTACATTATCTTGATCCATCCTCGTGTGCTTCTAATGGCATCCTATTAGTATGTACAAGAGAGTTTTATAGCTTACTAATGTTCCATAGCGTCAGACCAGATCTGGCTGGGAGACTTCGAACAAGGAGTAGACCAGTAGTCTGGCCAAAGAACTATAAAGTAGACCATTGCCCAACTAACTTAGCTAACTAGCAGTTATTCAAGGGTTCAGTTTCAAGTAAAAACTCAATGTCTTCTATCTAGCACTGGTTAGTCTCATGAAACAAATAAGACAAACCCGTTCACTACCGGCGAGAGATAATCACATTTTGATTAGTTTCATTATTATTAGGTATCTAAATTATACACTTAGGAGCACAAGCCTTTATTACTACGTGGACAGATCAAAAGCTCTGAAGAAGTCCTACCATACAGTACTTCCCGACTTTTCAGAATAGTATACAACGTATACGTCTACCAGCATGTAATATGATCGTGTTAACCCACCACCATATTTTATCATTCCTAGTGTATGCATTGTTCTCTTAGTTTCAGTGTTCCACCTTTCTATGTATCTTTCTCTTATTGGTATACTATGCTTAGTTTGTTTCTTAATATCAGCATATCACGGGGCTGGCGTACTTTATCGTCTCTCTTAGTCGTTCTTTTATCCAATTCCTAAGTCTCCTTTGGCATATCTGTAACTTTTTCTCTCCTTCCATTGCGTGTTTCTAGGCTTTGCAACATTAGAATCCGACTGTTTGCACTGTCGTGACTGTGTTCTAGGATTGCCAATGTGAGGCAACACGCACTGCTAGACCAGTGTGATAAACACGTCTCGGTATTCTGTATAGTGTAAATGTTTCATTCCAACTCTGTCGCCTTATGCGGCAACCAGGGTGGAAATAGTAATTAAAATCATCATAACGAGATTTTGTCAACTCGTTCCCAAGTTGAAAAATAACGATGGTTTGGGAATTACATAGAGCTTTATTTGGAGAGGTAGACCCTATAGTAACATCGTTATTGTGTACGTTTATGAAAGCTGAACTACTCGTGTGAAAGTATTTTTCTTCCCTATACAAAACTCTCCAAGTTTTAGCGCAAACTACCGTCGAGAAAATTATTTTGAACTAAAACTGTCTAAAACTGTTCCCATTCTAATCAATATGTAGCTAGAATGTTGACTGGAGAGAAGTATTTCATGTCAGAAAGCTGTTAGACCACCAGTCAAAAATAGAAAAGAAAATTTCATTGTTTCCAAATGCCAAAAGGTTTATGCAATTTTCTCGTAAAACTTTGTTTACTTGAAAATTAAGGAAATCTCATTATGTATCTAAACTATCCATGAGTCTATATTTTATTAAATGAAATGATTCTAAACTCAAATGCCAAAAGACGTCAATATCTGTGTTAAATATGCTGCAATGACAAGAGTTGTGCATTTTTGTGTTAACTATGCTGCAGTACTGAACCCGAAGAAGGAAAAGTATTTGAACATGCAAATGCATACAATGTCTCCTTTTATTGCGGAAGGTGATGTGGATTTTTACTAGTAACCTCTTGTTTTTTATTATGTTAATTTCCCTTTCAACTACGAAGTCCTCATAACCACTGTGGTTCCACCCGTTGTTAACTTGACAAGCTCTTATTAACTTAGCCAGCCTGAGTGGAGCAGAACATGAGTTGACATTTAGAACAAATAAATTTGAAGTTTTATTTGACAGTTTTTGAAGTTTACACAGGTGAGCTGACAGTTCACCGTGTTATATTTGTAGAACAACTTTGTTTACCTCTCAGGCAAAATGCGAGAATGTGTATACATAATTATTATCCACTGGTAGCTCTAATACCTGGAGCATGGAATTTAACTTGATGGGTAGATGGCGTTGGAGAAGACGCTCGCAGGGGGAAATGACTCGTTCAGGAATTCTTCAGCAAGACAGAAGCCGACAAGCTTGTCCCCCGTGCTTTGTTTGCCGACCTCAAGCCCATTGTGATTGATGGAGTGAGGACAGGGACCTACAGACAACTCATCTCTGTCAAGGAAGACGCGGCCAATAACTATGCTCGTGCTCACTACATCATCAACAAGGACGTTATAGAACTCGTCTTTGACATAATGAAAATTAAAAGCTCCTTTTATTCCAAAATTTAAGAAATATTCTCTTTCGTGAAATCTAAGCTGCTTCCAGGCATCCACAGGTGTTGATACCCCATCAGGCATTACAAGGAGTCTTCATTCTCCATTGTGGCACTGTCTCTGGCTTCACATCTCTCCCGAAGACTACGGCAACAAAAGTACACTCCAGTACGGGACCGGTGCCTCAGGTGTCCACATCCGATCGTCTCCTTCATCACCGTCTCACTCAGATTCGACGCTCTCAACGTAGACCTGACGGAGTTCCAGCTGGTGGATTGACATCCTTTAGCAACACATCCTTGACATCCTGGTCACGCGGGAAAAGTACCAAGCTGGTGCTTTTCCCGCGTGACCTTCCCACACATCGTGTTCGCGGAGAAAGCGTGCAACGATCAGCTATCTGTGGTGTAGATCATCAATGCCTGCTTCGAAACCGCTAACCAGCTGGTGAAGTATGACACCCGGCATGGCAAGTGTATGGCCTGCTGCTTGCTGTACCCAAGGATATGTTGCTAAAGGATGTCAATCCTGTCATCGCAACCATCAAGACGAAGAGAACTCTGCAGTTCATAAACTGTAGTCCTACTGGCTTCAAGGTGAGAAGCAACTACTAGCCCCCCACTGTTGTACGGGGTGGTGACCTAGCCAAAGTCCTGCGCGTCGTCTGTATGTTGTCCAACACGACAGCAATTGCAGGGGGTTGAGAACGTCTGGACCCCATGTTTGATCTGATGTACGCTTAGGAACTCAATTAATGTCCATCAGAAGATTGTTTAAAAAATCATCAAACAGGAAGTTGGAAGATGGGAATCTGCCGTCCGCCAGACAAGATACGAGGCAGTGGTGCTAACTCGTCTCAGAATTGGTTACACAAAACTAACCCACTCCTTTATCTAAACCAAGACCCCTCGTCCTGTTTGTACCTGTGACCATCCCCTGTCTGTTCGTCACATCATAAATGCATGTCAGATCCATGATGCAAGTCGCCTATTCTTTGATCTTAAATCATCCTGAACGAACTCTACCAGTGAGGTGGACTCATTGATGGCATTTCTGAAAAGCGAAAACCTCCTTCACCTAGTGTAGAACTTCACCTAGTGTAGAACCAATATATAATATTAGTTAATTGGATGAAAGAAAAAAATCTGAGCAAAAAATATTTTTTCTTCAAAAACGAACACAATACTTCCGATTTCTAATATTAGAAATTTATCGAAAGTAAAAAGAAGATTATTTTTGATAAATATAATGGTGAGTTTTATTACACTGTATTAAATATGTATATTTTTTTCCTATCATGCTTTATTTTCACGCAAAGAAAATCAAATAGCTGAAGCACATATGTTGCAGGAACTAACCTGGCCCGCTAAGCAAATATTAACATAAAGGTCAAGTAATAAAAAAAATTACCCCACATTACCACACAAACTTATTTCCCCCATTCCACTGTTCATACGATCCTAGGGAATTCTAGCTTACTTACCTCTCTCTCGCTCTACTAATTCGCCACTGAACTAGTACTTTCTTGTCTAGATATGGGTACCACAGACATTAATGTTGATATCCATGCACTTGTGTCAGCAGCGGAATGTCCCCAAAAATCTCACTAATAAGCCTCATATAACCGCTTTAGTAGTTTTAACAGTTTACTATTTTACCCTTACAATCCTCCTCTTCCAGGAATTCCTAGAAACATCTAGAAGTTCCTAAAATCAGGAAGTTCCTGCAACATATACAAGTAAATGTGTCTATGTTCGCCATTAAATGCAAAGTGTTAAACATTGCCCCCCCCCACCTAGTCCTCTATCTAGACTGCAATAAAATACACCTCCGTCCTTGGTCTCAAGTTTTACACCAGCCCCTCCCGGCACTCAGCTACCTGCAGTGAGTGGTGATATCGTCTGGTCCCACCAGCTTGCATGCTCTCACTCAAGCTCCCAACTAGATTAACTTCTGACACGTAGGGAGTTAATTAGAGAAACTTTCCCAAATTATTTCGAAAGACGTAGCGATGTTTTCGGCTTCGATTGAACTTTGAACTTTTTCTATTTGAAATGGCAACCTTTATACCTAATAGACTTGAATTTTTACACGAGGATTTTCTATGTATAGGTACTTATACGAGGCTTTTCAAGAAAACTCACATACCAACACCATTAGCGTTTTAAAATTTAAAACTTTCTCATTCTTGAAAATCAAAGTTTAGTGAAAGGCAGTTTTTTTAGGTTCGAAATAGTTATTTATGGAGAAAATTAATGTATGTATGTACTGTATACTTGCACTTTATCGTGATTTAAAACAGTTTAACCTACTTTGAAAAACATAATAGAGGGAAATAGACAATTGTTCATGAGGTAATTTTCGTATCCCTTATCACCTACTTCCTATGATTTTTCAACAAAAAGCAAAATGGTGTTAGTCCAGGATGTGATGATTTAGTCTAACGATGCAAATTAATACTGATTTCTTTCCAAATTTATGAGAATGCATTGTCGGTGGTCAGTTGCAGGTTTTAGTTGGGGACAATTTTTCGCTACCTTGTGGTGTTTGGCGTCTAGAATAGAAGAAAATTTGACATTATCTTCCCCGCTTTATCTTCATTTTTTCTATCTTTCACTATGGTTTGTTACCAACTATACCAAAAAAGCTGTCTCATAGACATTATGATCTGACATATTCATTATCTTCCCCGCTTTATCTTCATTTTTTCTATCTTTCACTATGGCTTGTTACCAACTATACCAAAAAAGCTGTCTCATAGATATTATGTAACTATAACTCAAAAACTTTTGATTTGTTTCCCAGGTGATCAAGCCGATCAACCATCTTCTGGAGACGGTGAATTTTAGCGCGGTGTTCTACTCCCTGGATTGGCACCCGAGTGATCACGTCTCCTTCATAGATAACATCAAGCTGCGCAGGATTCATCACACGAGTCCGGTAAGGATCTTTTCTGTCTATTGGGATTTACTCCTAGTGTTCTATGATTGGTCTAGGTCTAGTCTTATGGCCGGTGACAAAACCATCAATGAATGACAAAACCGAGCTTTCGTGAAACCTCGATTTTGCTCAATCTCGGAGTCACTCAATACCAGCACACTTGCGCTGATTTGACGAATCCTTTTGGAACTAGTGTTTCTAATCCGAGATTCGTAACCAAACCGAAGTTTCGTAAAATTGATAAAACCGGCCAGTAGGAGTGAGTATAAATACTCGTATGGTAATTTCTTTAATAAGGTCGGAATCAATGAGCAAATGTACTGTAAAATTCGTCACTGTAGAGGGACTCTTACTATTCTTTTGTTATTACCATGGTAACAGGTAACAGTCAATCACACAAATGAAATCAGATACTGTAGTAACAGTGTCCACCACAGCAGCGTTCATTAAATGCGGGCCTAAATCTCAATACTCAATTGAAACAGATGATTTCTCTGTGTATCCAGAGAGGAAATGCGGCAGCTGTGATGGGCACAGTGCCTCGTTCCTCATACTTGGAGGGAATTTTCTATATATTTTATAAATAGTTATTTTTTTATGAATATACCTGTTTTACAGATTTCTAATTCTTCTTGCGCCAAATCTGAAAACTAATCCATTCCCCCCCAGTAATTATTTATGTCTTTTTTTGTATAGGGCGTTCTTCACACCTCGACCGAGGTGTTATATTGGAGTTGGAATTTATAGAATATAATATACCTTGTTTATACTGCCGAGGTAAGACTGAAAAGTCCCTTTACTCCAGCAGTCTAGTCCCTTTACTTTACGAATTTATGAATTTCGTAAATAAAATGTTCCTTGTGTGTGTGTAGATGACGGCGGAGGAGGCCCAGACCTACGACACGGTAGTGTTCGACTCCCTGACCCCCATGAAGCAGAGGCTCTGGCCTCGTCACTGCGTGCAGGACTCGTGGGGGGCCGAGCTGCACAAGGATCTCAAGGTAGTTAGTTTCTACTTATACAAATACTTGCCAACCAATGCCAAAAAAAAGAAGAAAAAAAAAAAAAAAATAATAATCTTAAAATGTTTTAAAAAAACATATTCCAAGCATTTTATAACTCAACAATGCAATGATGTCAAAATAAGCAATAAAAAAAAAATTACACCAACGTTACGTGCTGTTCCCAAGCGGTCACCCATCAAAGTACTCTCCACTCTCGACGTTGCTTAACTTCAGTGATCATACGAAAACTGGTGTATTCATCGTGATATGAACTTTGGCGGTGATTTAATGGAAAATATAGCACCAGAAAACAGTACTGATCGAGTTAACTTGGGAAGTAAAAAAGTTATCATATTGGTTTTAAGCACTTTCGTGATATCACAACTACTCAAACTCGCTCTACGAAATCTACGCTGAAACCAAGTTTACAAAATCTACTTGAACCATCGACCTACATGGTACAAGTCCGTCGCCTTATCGATCAAGCTACTGAGGTGTAGATACATATCCCTCAAGTGGCAGTAATGAGTTTACCTTTGTTTTGACTCCATTAACATTATCTGTAGGTAATAATAATAACACTCTTTAGTGGAAGTTAATCGCCAGGCGAGGTTAATGCTCAAAGCATTTTCCACCATATAACCCTAAGAGTCTTTTAATTATGTAGTCACGAACTCAAATTAATAAAGAAAATGCACTGGGTGGGATTCGAACCTACGGAAACCTACGCTACCTGGATTACCAGACTAGCACGTTAACCACTTGACTACCAGTCTTCTTATTCTTCTTCTTCTTCTTCTTCTTCTTTTACTCTGTCTTACCCCGCTCAAGCAGGGTCGACGTTGTTCAACCTCATAGTTGAGGTTGATTGGTTTTGGCACATTTTTTTTTTTTTTTTTCCCCCTTCCTAACGCCAACGATTCTATTTGATTTAACGTTCTGGATTTGGACGGGGGTTTTACGCTCCATTCGCTGGGAATCGTACCAGCTACCCACATTAACCTCACCCAGCCTGGGTAGGGCCGGAAATGGCACCACTGCCAGTGACTAGGTATAATGTAAGAGAGATACAGTTTTATTATAAAACGTTGCTGCCCACATATCTGAAGGTTGCTTAAAAACACAGCATATTAATCAATACATTAGAGAACATCTTTTTTTTATACATATTTTCTTATTCTTCTTAATGAATAATAATGATATCGCCTTTTTTATACTGCCCGATTAGGACTATTAAAGTCCCATTATTCCAGCAGTAAGCCCAAGACATATTATTATGTGGTAAAAATCCCAAATGGGAGGATAACATGTCATGTCCCGGCCGGGTTTCGAACCCACGACCTCTGGAATCTTTGGATTCACAGAGTGCCGCCTTTACCACTGAGCTACCGGGACATAAGAAAATTGTTACTTCTCGCCAGGTGGTGGAGCATGGCATCAAGGTGTACAAGGGCACAGACCCGGAGGTGGACTCCTACTCTGTGTTCTGGGACAACAAGAAGCTGAAGGAGACGAGTCTGGTCAAACAGCTGGAGGCCAAGAAAGCCACCGATATCTACGTGTGTGGGCTCGCCTACGATGTGTGTGTTGGTAAGGAGAGCACTGTTCAATCACATGTTTAAGTTATCATATTTGTGTTAATCACTTTCGTGATATCACAACTACTCAAACTCGCTTTACTAAATCTACGCTGAAATCGGGACTTGAACCACCGACCTCCAGGTTACAAGTCTGCCGCCTTATCGATCAAGCTACTGAGGTCGGTTCAATCACATGTATTTTCGTTTCAAGAAAGTAAAATAAAATGGAAGTAATGGTCATTGGTCCCTTGCTAGATTTTTTGCCAACATTTTGAATTGAATACTTTTATTTATTTGTACAAGATTATTATAAATAATACATCTCCTATAAGCTAAGTCTAACTTCTGAGGAGTCTAACATGTCTGTGAGACTAACCATCATGGAGGCATGGGACAGTTTAAGTCGTTCTTAACTATTTGCCGGGTAGCTATGCAGCTTCGAGGTTGGTTGGTTGACCTGTTTATTGTCACACAGTAACACAAAATGAAGAAAGTGTTGTTGTTGTTTTGTAGCATTTTGATTTATTTTATAAGCCTACAAGACTTTTTACTGAGATTTTTTTTACTTTCAATTACCTGTAAGTTTAGTATTGTATTCAGTGTTTTCAAAATTGAGTTGATAATTTGTCGGAACAAATTTAGCTCTCTTGATTCCAAAAACAAAAGAAGTTATTGTTATCAAATGGCACACCATTTTTTTTTTCTTTCAAAACAACGTGAGTTCCAATATTGTTTGCTTCCTCGTCAGGTGCCTCTGCTATCGACGCTCTCTCCATCGGGTACCGCACAGTGCTCATCGATGATTGCTGTAGGGGCGTGGACCTAGATGATATAGAGAAGACGAGAAACACCGTTCTGGACAACCACGGGGTGTGTGTGAAGTCTGATGAGGTGAGTTGTTAACACCCCACCCTAAAGTACATGGTTGCTATTTTTATTTTATTTTTTAACCATTTTGTTTTTATTGACTTTAGTATGTGTGTAAAATGTGTTCCTTTTTAGAGTCAAAACTTTCTACCACCTTTTTTTAAAAGATAATTGTGTCTCGGAACCGCTTTCGCATAACTTCAGGGCAGTTTACCTTTGTAAACCCATGCCACTCTGGAAACGTAAAAACTCGGTCAGAATTTTACGCTACGGCTGGGATTCGAACCCGCAACCTCCGAGTCAGTAACCAATTCTCTTAACCACTGAGCCACGGAGGTCGTGCCTTTGTAACACCTAACCTTCAGAGCTAGAATCGTATCGCAAACTTTGTCACATACTGATGTACAGGGTGATCGAAACCACCCAGCCACTATTTTTTTTCTCGAGAACGGTTTGAGTTAGGATTTTGAAACAAAAAATTGGTCCCCAATATGAAGTCTGAAGTTTTATGGAAAAATATTTTGAGCCTCCGCCCACCGCCCCTAAGGCCGTTTTCAGGGGGGCACGGCCATGTCCGTTTCTCCCGAATTTTAAATGGAATGCATATTTTTTTTTATTTTAGATTAATCAGCATCAAGTGAACACGTCTCTTGGAAAGTTTCAAAGCCCGCGCCTGGTTTAAAAGTTTAATGTACATTTTGCTGATGATTTTCTCTGAGAATTTGTCTCAATGCGCGGACATGACTGTCCCCAACCAGATGATACTTGGGGTTTTATTGTAAAGGTGTTCTTTCACTACTGCTGGTACTGTTTCTTTCTGTTCGTTTGGTCTCTTCAGTTTTCTCTTTGGATGGTTTTGCATGTTTTGACTCATTTTTCTGTGCCAGCTCATCTCTTAGTTGAAGGATGATTTTCTCTCGTTCTGTGATTCTAATGTAATAAATAAGGCGATATTGTTAAATTATTTTGTCTTATGAATTATTTTTATGGAATAAATAAAATATATTTTTTTGATCTGTTGCAGGTGAAAGCAATGGTGGAAGGCAGAGATAGAAGACCGGAGCTTGGCATGAAGTTGGCATTGGAGCTCAAAGCTAAGGCTAACGCCGATGCGATTGTGCTGGAAAGTTAACATTATCCGCGTCCCAACAATAGCTTGTGTTTCATTTAGAACGGAATGCTGCATTGTACTACATCCCCTTGAAAGAAAAAAAAAATCGAAAAAATTCCATCACGCAAAATTGAAAATATCCCTACAATATCAGTACTCACACAAGCATCGACTTTATAGAGGCTTAATTATTTACATTTTTATCAGTGTTATGTATTTTCATGGAGGTTAACTTAGGTACTTATTTATATCTTTATTATTCGTGTTCAATGTGAGAAATAGAGATATTATTTTTTTAGTAAGCTGTTGGCAAAGTGGTACTTTCTCTCTAGCGCTGACTGTGAATAAAGCACTTCTTCTTATTTTCATTATTTACATTGCTTACTTTAACCGTCCGAAATTGAAAGTTCATAATAAATAAATGAGAGTTTAAATCAAAAACAGGTTTAAGGGACGGTTAGAACTAAGGTGATGCTGTGATTTTATATATTTTTAATTCTGGTTTAGAGTTTTGCTTTACAAATTAACTAAGAACAAGACTGAAGTCTCATTCTTTGTAAGAGATTTATATGTAGGACAATGCATATAAACAGAGAGTAGGTCGTTAGAGCCCTCGCCTACTTTAGCTTAGCTAGCTGATGAGTATTTAAGGGTTCAGCATGATTCTCCTCCCATTGGTTAGTCTCAAAGGCCAGTCTGTTCCAAACCGGTAAATTAAAGTTCAGTTGAAACCTACATCACAATAAAATTTGGCTCTTACACAATCCTGCGACAGCCAGCATTAGCCCTGTAACCAAACAAATCTCATGTTATGAATCTCGAGTTTTTTGGATATTTATATTATTTGATTTACCTATTCTAGTAAGTTTTTATTTTAAATAAAAGTTAGGAAATGAATTACAGGGTGACCATAAAGTCGCACCCCACCTTTTGTACCTCAAAAACCACTCAAGATATCTACAAGCGATAAAATACGGGTTGTATTATTTTTTTAGAGGGTTGATTTTGGGCTCAATTTTTTCAACTGCGGCTGGCCTTTAGCTTCACGAGTTTAGGTCAGAGAATATGTACATTAGCCGGGACGGCCGACGCTGTATCTCCAGTAGGTCTGAAATTAATTGCAATGAAATTCCACTTTTCATCAGGTACCTAACTACCTTTAAGTGATACCATTTAAGATTGGTGAGCTTGTTGCTGCTCAGCCTAAACTTTTCCCTAAATCAATGCTACGAAAAATAACGCAACCTATATTTTACAGCTTGTCAATAAATTGAGTGGTTCTTGAGATACAAGATTTGCAGTGAGAGTTTAAGCTCACTCTGTATATCATTTTATGTAGGTAGATAAGTTACTCTATTTCTGGGTAATCAAGTCCTATTGATATGTGGACTATAATACATAAGGTCTATTGGCATTATATTATTTTGTACTTCAAATCACACCTCAAACATGATGGTCTAGCTTAAATCAAGATGCTTTTGGCAGGTATGATATTTATGGTGGTAAAAATGTTAAACCCTTGGACTATAATGTACTTAACTTGTGTTGTTTCTAGTATTCCGACCAAATAAAAAAATGTTTGTTTTATGCACCAACTAAATACAGCAGTAATTCAGTTGTCATTTCGATAAGTCTTTTTATCCTAATCGGCCAGTATATCTGGTACCTAGCAATTAAGGGTCTTCTCACTGCTTTTACTTCCGATAGTAAATAATAATAATTCCATGTCCGTGAGATAGGTATTGATACCTAAATCACGGCGGTGAGAGGATTATATGGACGCCGAGATCCAATGTCTAGGCTCCTTTCATGTCCATTGATTCTATTCGGTTTTAATGTACTGATTTGAGATAGATAGTCAGGGCAGGGGTTTTACCCTCCATTCGCTGGGAATCGTACCAGCTCATTAACCTCACCCAGCCTGGGTAGGGCCGTAATTGCCAGCCTCACATGTTCGGAGGGAACAGAGTTTTCTGTGCGAAAAGTCTGCTCCAACCGAGAATTGTACTCAAGATCTCTGGACTTCGGGCAGTAGTCACAAAAGTTACGCCACGGAGGCTGGCTTAATGTATAATATTAGATATCACAAAAAGTGTTGTGATTATTTTTGTAAAAAAAAAAAAAAAAAAAAAATGCTCTAATTTCAAGAAACTTCATATTATAATATTAAATATCAGAAGAAGTATTGTGAATATTTTTGTTTTCAAGAAAATGATTTTTTGCTCTAATTTCAAAATCTTCATATTTCTTGACATATGAAATAAGTAAATGCGTATTAGAGCTTTACATTGTAGTACATTTGTAAACTTTTTGAATAATGATTGAGCTATTTTATTATATGAATTTTTGTAGTCTGGTTTAAATGGGCAGCTGATTAATTCAGTAGTTGTTGTAACCTGCACGGCAACAGCTGGTGGGGGGAGTGATGGTCTCCAGCCTCTTTGTCCTTAGAGGCTTGTCCTGAACCATTGTATCAGGAGGGTTTGTTATCAGAAGTTGATCATCAATTAAATTATTTAAAAATAATAAAAACTCATGTCTACCTGTGAGCATTTTGAAGAAGTCAATTTTAGTAGTTTTTTTTTTTTTTTTTTTTTTCTTTTACTTCAAACAAATGATGGGAGAATCACACTCCAGGTTAGAAGGAAATATAAAACTACACAGAGCTATCAAGGGAAAAAATGCATATAACAAACTGCAAGTCAAATATCGTAATAAACATTTATTGAATCTCAAATACAATTAATCCTATTTTATAAAATATAATCCAAAAAAGGTAATATTTAGTAGATAATTATATATATTTAAAAAAAAAAATGGAAGATTGTTGTAAAAGGATATCTGTGGCCTATGCCAATATGATATGGAATTGTAACTTACAAGTGTAGGGAAGCCATCTTGAAATATATGGAAAATTGTGTACCAAAATAGTATTTTGTTCACTAATAAGTTACAAATCCATATTCATGAGTGAATAATTGTTGAACTGTTTACCATAAAATTCTGTGTCAATATGAGATGGAGTTTTTTTTATTTACAAATGGATTTGTAAATAAATGGTGAATTTTCTACCAATGAATCTAGATTGGTAAATTATGTAGGTTGATAATTTGCATTGCTTATTTAACTTTTAAGACAAAATTATTGGATTAAACTTCCTATCAAGTAATATGATACTACAAAAAAAAAAAATAAAGGTTTAAACTTATCATAATAATTGAACTTGAAAATGGTTGATTTCACAAATCTCTATATATAAATGAGAAATATGGACGGGCTTTGTATCTTTGTAACTTTGTATCTTTGTGTGTCCGGAATTGTTTAGGCGAAACGGTAAGAGATAGCAAAATATTGATGAGAGATGACCCCAAGTAAAATTGCCGGAAAATACCAGGAAAATTATCAAAAGTCCAAAATTCCAAACTGTCCTTGAGTTATGACCTTCCTCAAGTATTTCCTTGAGGAAGGGTCCGATTTTAAGACAGTCTTTGCCCTGGAACTTGAAATCTATCGCGAGGACCTATATTTTTTATTATTTAATAACACATTAGACAAAATTAGCGTTCATTTAATTCATTTTAGGCCACATTCTGACGTACCGTTCTGGAGATATAAGCCAGAATGTTCGAAATTTCGACCTTTTTTTCAGACTTTTCACGTTTTTTAGCAGATTCCAGCGCGGAACTTAAAATTTGTCGCGAGGACCTATATTTTTTATTACTTAATAACACATTAGACAAAACTAGCTTTCATTTAATTCATATTAGGCCACATTCTGACGTACCGTTCTCGAGATAGAAACCAGAATATTCGAAATTTCGACCATTTTTTTCAGACTTTTCACGTTTTTTTTACAGATTCCAGCACGGAACTTAAAAGTTATCGCGAGGACCTATATTTTTATTGTAAAAACTGTCTGAGAACATCACATGATTTTATTTGAGCCCTTTGTTGCCATATTCTGAAAAACCGTTCTCGAAATATGGGCAAGTTTGCTACATTATCAATATCCGCTATGATAGATTTGGCTCGGGATTTTGAAATTTACAGTGATGATGGTTGTGTGTGTGTGTGTGTGTGTGTGTGTGTGTGTGTGTGTGTGTGTGTGTGTATATTGTGTGTGTGTGTGTGTGTGTGTGTGTGTGTGTGTGTGTGTGTGGATGTGTGTGTGGATGTGTGTGGTGTGTGTGTGGTTTGTGTGGATGGGTGTGTGTGGTTTGTGTGGATGGGTGTGTGTGGTGGGTGGATGGGTGTGTGTATGTGTGTGTGGTTGTGGGTGTGTGTGTGGTGATGTGTGTGTATGTGTGTGTGTGGATGTGTGTGTTGGATGGGTGTGTGATGTTTTGTGGTTGGTGGTGTGTGTGTGGATTTTGTGTGTATGTGATGTGTGGGGGTGTGGTGTGTGATGTATGGGTGGTGTGTGTGTGATGGCTTGGCGAAGCGGGTGCAACCCGCTAGTAGTTGATAAAACAAATTCAAAAATTTCTGCCATGTTTTTCATAATAAGAACTTCCAAAATTATGAGTGTGCAACTCGTGAGCTCATGTTCCTACAAAGTTGGATATTTCATATTGCGACAGCAATTTATAATTCCACTAGCGGGCTGCACCCGCTTCGCCAAGCCATCACACACACACCACCCATACATCACACACACACACACATCCACACACACACACACACACCACCCATACATCACACACACACACACACACACATCCACACACACACACACACACACACACACATACACCACACAAACACCATACCAAATACACACAACACACACACCCATCCACACACACAAACACATCCACACACACACATCCACATCCACACACACACACACACACACATCCACACACACACATCCACACACACACACATCCACACACACGCACACACACACGCACACACACACGCACACGCACACACACAACAATCATCGCTGTAAATTTCAAAATCCCGAGCCAAATCTCTCATAGCGGATATTGATAATGTAGCAAACTGGCCTATATTTCGAGAACGGTTTGTCAGAATATGGCAACAAAGGGCTCAAATAAGCATGTGATGTTCTGAGAGAGTTTTACAATAAAAAAAATATGGGTCCCTACGATAAATTTTAGGTTTCGCGCTGGAATCTGTTAAAAAACGTGAAAAGTCTGAAAAAAAGGTCGAAATTTCGAACATTCTGGCTTATATCTCGAGAACGGTACGTCAGAATGTGGCCTAAAATGAATTGAAAGAAAGCTAATTTTGTCTCATGTGTTTTTAAATAATAAAAAATATATGTCCTCGCGATAAATTTTAAGTTCCGCGCTTAAATGTGTTAAAAAACGTGAAAAGTCTGAAAAAAAGGTCGAAATTTTGAACATTCTGGCTTATATCTCGAGAACGGTACGTCAGTATGTGGCCTAAAATGAATTAAATGAAAGCTAATTTTGTCTAATGTGTTATTAAATAATAAAAAATATAGGTCCTCGCGATAGATTTCAAGTTCCAGAGCAAAGACTGTCTTAAAATCGGACCCTTCCTCAAGGCAATACTCGAGGAAGGTCATAACTCAAGGACGGTTTGGAATTTTGGACTTTTGATAATTTTCCTGGTACTTTTCGGCAATTTTACTTGGGGTCATCTCTCATCAATTTTTTGCTATCTCTTACCGTTTCGCCTAAACAATTCCTGCACACAAAGTCCGTCCATATTTCTCATTTATATATAGAGATAAATCACTACTAAACTTGTAATATTATTACCTATCTTAATGGAACAAGGCACTGGTTGTAATATTATATCCTTTTAGTTATAAAGTGTTGATTTAAAAGCCTTACAAATGACATAATTATAATCTCAAAAAATGATATCCAAATCATCAAACACTTAGTGCACTGGCTTGCATGGTGACCTGGGTTAGCAGTGCACACATTTTTTGCTCTAAATTTGGATGTCTGGGGTCCACACCTTGTGAGAAAGAAAGAGTAGCTATTTTTTGTATGAAGAGCAGGATTGTGATATAACACAAAGAAAACATACAGTACAGGTAAGAGACAAATCAAATAAGTAATAAAATCTTAAGTAATAATACAACAACAATTAAAAACCAAAATGGAGCTCAGATATTCTTGGCACAAGATACAAATTGAACTTTCTACATATATCATAGCACCCAAAGAAAAAAGTAGGTCCATAGCTTTAATAGATTTTCATATTTTTTTTAAAGGCAAGAACCATGTAAGGCACTATTGGCTGCTTCTTAATTTACATTATTTTTTGTAGTCACAAAGAGGAAAAATACCTCAAGAGGAAAAATCAGTAGTTACTGCATGAGTAGTGAATGACCAGTGGCAGCATTCTTAGAGAAAATAGGATAATGTAAAAAAAAAAAAAAAAAGTAAATAATTAGGCTCTTAGTAATGCTGCACAAGTGCACATAGTCATCACAAAAAATTCTACTTTTCCAGCTTTATGCTATATTTTGACCCAATGTACCAATACTATTGGAGGAGCATAACTTCTGGTTATCATTTTTCCTTTCTTTTCAACATAGATTTCCTCTACCAACTTTCATGATTTATGCATTTCAGAGTAGTTCCTTAAGTGCTTAGCTTTTGAACTCTTTCAGCCAAATCAACTACAAATTCTAAATCACTAGATATTGAAGGTTCACCATTTTGAGGTTTAGCTTTCTTTTTATCACCCTTTTTCTCTTTAGTTTCTGCATTTCCTTGATGATTACCATTCTTCTTGGACTCTTTCTTGATGGAATCTGGCTGCTTATGTTTAGGTTGGTTTTGTTTTGGAGGTTGTGGTTGAGATTCAGGTTTATTTTGCTTTTCTTTGGGGGGTTGGTTTGTTTTTGGAGGTTGAGGAGCAGTCTGTTTTTGTGGCTGTGGGTTATTTTGTTTTTGAGTGTGAGGCTGTTGGTTCTGTTTCTCAGGTTGATTTTTATTATTTGCATTCTTCTTAGGTACGGACTTCTTGATTGCATCAAACTTTCTAAAATCTGATACTAGAGCATCCAGTTTCTTGGTGTCTGCATCTTTCAAAATTTTTTGCTGCTCTGTGATGTCTTTCATGTTCATTATGAGAACTACTTTCAATAGATTTTCTTCTAATTCACCAAAGTTACAATTCTTGGCAATTTTCTTCAATTCAATGAGATATTTATCAAAATTTTCACTTGGTCTTTGTCTTCTAATGAAGAAATTGAACCGTTCTTGTAAAACATTGGAAGCGGGTAAGTAATGATCATGCAATCTCTGCAAGACATCATTCAATGAATCCTCCTCAGACTCATCAGCTTCAATCTGATCACAAAGATCTTCTCCACAGAAACTTTTGAATATTGCTATTTTTTGACCTTCTTCTTTTGAATCTAAACCATTTGCTTTCATAAAAGTAAGAAACTTGTTTTTATAATCCACAAAACGTTCTTCAACTTTATTGTCATTGATAACAAATGGAGCAGGGGGTGGTACTATGAAAGTAGACATTTTCTTAATCTGAAAATTAAGAGATTTTTTTTAAAAAATACACTGACAATTTTAGAGTTTTTTTTTCCACATATCAAAATAATGATTTCAAATGGCTGCACAAAGTCCTGCTAGAATTTTAAAATTTTAAACATCAAAATTTCAAGTCAAAATTTAAAGAAGAAATTGACAACCATAAAAGGTGTTTGAAGGCAAGTCTACAAGCTCAAGAAGAATATGGGTTGAGAGAATGTGATTTTTTGTAAAAGGCAAAATGTTTGCGAAATAATAAATATTTATAGAACAGGTACCTTATACCTATTATTATACATAAATAGATAGTGGTGACAGCACCCCCATTGTTTTTTCCACTGGCCATGCCTGATAATGACTTATTTTTATTACTTTATAAATATGGTTTACAAGATAATTGACAATCAAGGTTCTGAAGGGACAAAAAAATGTACATAAAACTACCAAGTGAATGTACTTTTAACACTTAGACGACCGGCATGGTTTTTCGTGAATTCTCTTGTGGGACCGGCGATAATACGGCTCTCCAACATTGTGTACCACCGGTGGTATACCCGGTCCATTCCATACAAAACGTGCGTGTACCACCGGTGGTACACCCGGTCGTCTAAGTGTTAAGTAGGTACCTTTCACATTTAGAGCAGCTGAATCAGTTTTTTTTTTTTTTTTTTACAATTGAAGAAAATTTTAACTAACAGAATGATCTGGTCATCTTCCTTCCTCGGTGATGGTATGGTGGAAGGATAAACCTGAATTTTTGATAACAAGGAGTCAAAAAGAAAGCAAAAAATTGCCAAGAAAATATTTTGGTCATTTTTGAATGTATTGGTCATGCATGTTGTTCAAAAAGTAATATTAAATTTATATTATTACAAACTATTAAAATACTTTCATTCTTGTGTTCTTAATTTTTATTAAAACTATTGATAAAATATACAGAGCGGCCTGAGGCCGCTGCGCTGGTAAGGAGAACTATATTTTTAGGAGTTAGGTTACTACTACTTATTGTTGAATATAAGATACTTACATATGTTCAATTTTTTGATGTCTCTACAGATACTTTAATGGGCTTTAATACAATCGTATGTTTAATTCAGTATTTCAGTTCGTAAGGGACAATTCACAATTCTGGTTATTCTGGTGTGTCTGGCTTTTGAATTTGAATACAGATTATTTACTTTCTTTTGTTTGTTAAAGTTTGTTTTGTGCATCCGCCATGGAGGAATAAGATATGGCATGGAGAACTCGCGATGCCTCAAACCTGCTACATAAATGATTTTGTGAGGAAATCCCATAATTTTATTTTATCGGGGGATTTTTTTCCCGTTTCCCACCTACTTCGGCAGTACCAATTTTATTGTGATTTATTCTAACACTAGAGGGTTACACCCGCTTCGCCAGCTAATCACACACATACACACTCACAAAATGTCATATTCGTAAAACCTGAATATTTTTTGTGTCACCCATTCATTTCTTGTCATTACTCGGCTTAGCTCAAGAACGGCACAATAGAATTTCGTGATTGTTATGTCAAATGAAAGCTCTAACACTTGCCTAAAACTTGCTCGCTTTGAACTAATAGGTCGATACGACAAATTTCGATAAAAAATGTCATTTAGGTCGAAAAACGATAGTATTAATTTTGTCACCCATCCATTTTTTGTCCTTATTCAGTGTAGCTTAACCCTAGCCTAGAAGAATTTCCTGTTCCAGACAGACCTATGTGCAAAATTTCAAGTTTCTCGACAAACAGTGTCAATTTTTACAAAGAATATACAGACGGCTTCATTTTATTCTATACATAGATATAGATTTGTGTTTCTCTTGAAAAAAGAAACTCAAAAATCTGCTGTGACCACGACTCAAAATCCGTAGTCCCTACAAGATCCACAATTGCGAGGCTCCTTGAACTGTCCGAGGTTCTGAAGATCTAAAATCTGGCAACACTGATATTTAAGACAAGAAATATTCATAACAAAACTGATAACAGTGATAACTGTTATCATAATTATACAAGGTGTTAATATTAATACAAGGTGCAAGGAATAGGAAACTACATATTCATATGTAAGGAAATTTTGCAACTATGAGTCTTCTGAATGCAATTCTTAAGAAGAAATCATCCCTGAAATCAAGTGAAACACGTCTCACAACATTATCTGGTCAAATATTCATGGAAAAAGTATCAGCTTCAGGAGAAAAGATGCAAGTTGCTCTGAATGAATCATCACCAGGCTTTGTTATTGATGAAGTACCAGACATGCAGGTAAGTTTTTACTTTCCTTATCCTATAAGGAAAGTTTTGTATTTGTCAAAAATTTGACCTACCCAGTTTTTCACATTTCTGGACAAATCATAGCCTCAGGATACCAAAAAAGTGGTTTTAAGCCATGTGTCTGTTTGTGTGTGAACAGAATATCTCAAAAACGGTAAGAGCTAGAGGCTTGAAATTTGGAATGGAAATTAATTTTATACACCAGACAAACCATGAAACTTTTGGTTGAAATCAGCCACACTCTGTGGTTGCAGGGCCACAAATATTAGCCACAAGCGCCGCTTCTTTTAATTGATTAATGATACAAAAAAAGTTGAGGACAACATTTTCTTAGATTTAAAAAATAATGGGGGACATTTCTCATCATTTTTTTTTTTTTTTGATATCTTGAACTTTTTGGACCTCAGCCCCAATTTACTGGTATTTTGGGGGGGAGTTTTAGTATGATTTTTTTGTGGTGAAGCACAAGCATTTTAACTATGAGCCCCCTTTACTTTTCCAAATTATTTTACATTATTCTTTGTAACGTGTTAATGCTGTCACTGTTTGTTACTCATACAAGTAACTACTCATTTTTCCTCATGAGGCATTCAAGCACAGAGCATAATCCTATCCTACTGGGAATCAAACCCAGGTCATTGTGTGTGCAAGCCTAATTCACTCAGCCATTGTGACTATCAGAAAGAAAGTATTGATTCCACTGATGCAACTCACTCCTAAGTATTAAAAAGTATCAGAATTTGTAAACCTTGCCCATCCTAATTCACTATACATAATATATTATGTACTATGATATGGATATGTTGGATCACTATAAAATATCATTGAATAGTTTGGACTCTTTTAAATTGGTGTGTACCTACCCAGACAAAATATTCAAAACCATGGGTACTGCTGAGTTTGACTCCTATTTTTTTTATTTATAGAAAGCTAAGTAAATCATACTTATTTCTACTAGATGTTAAATAAAACAAATAGATGGAGAGCTAGTGTCAGAAAATCTATGTGGAGAGGTACAAAATGTATGATCATTAAATGTTATGGGGAATAGCAAGAAAGTAGGTACTATTGTATCTAAAGAAGAATAATCATTGAGTACCAATATTAGCACTTACAGGGTGTTTCTGAATGAAATGTCAGTTCAAAAAGGTGATTAGGGGCTACTTAAAGTCCATATAAACTAGTAGTCAAATCTGATTAATTACCATTTCTGAGAAAACTGCAATTTACTTATTTTTTATTAAAATAATTACAATAACTAGAATAATTATTAGATTACTGATTAGGAAACTACTTTCATACCACCATATTGTAATTAATTTGTTGATTACATTTTATTACATTTTCAGGTGGCTTTTGTGCTTCCATGGTTGTGTCTAGGATCTCAAGATGTTGTTTGTGACCAAGAACTCCTTGCACACAAGAAAATCAGCATCATACTTAGTTTAGGTAAGTAAATAACTACCTATTGTTTCCTTCCACCCCCTGGCTGTGAAGACAATTTGAAAAGATTTTCTAATTTTTCTATATGTATGCAGTGAACTTTTCCTATAACAACAGCCAAGGGATTTATTGTGATCCTCGTCGCCAAAACTAGGTTGAGGGTTTGAAAGAATAGCATGATCAGTTTTATTCCATCTTGGAATCTCGAAACTTTGTGATGGTCCAAATGACACTGATTTCTTTTCAACTAATGTAGAATGGAGCTGATTGATATGTCGCTTGATTGTTCGACCAGAATCAAGAGTTACCAAATAATGACGATAACCAAGTTTTCTTTTGATTACACCAAACTGCCATTGACTCATCACGCGTACCTGGACTCTCTCCCCCACTGATAGTGAACGGGCAGGTTTTTGAACAATGTTTGAAGACTGTGGATGATACGGGAAAATTGCATCCATACGAATTCTCAGCTTCCTGTGTAGGTACAGCTCGGCAGGAGACTTTCCACACGAGAGAGGAGTTGCACGATAGCGTAGTAAAATATTTTGAACTTTAATGTTGATCGGTAGTTTTTCGTTCGATACAGCTTTGAGACGATGTTTTAGAGTTTGAACATTTCTTTCAGCAAGTCCATTGGTTGCAGGATGTCCTGGCGCAATAAACTTTTGGAAGATACCATGAGTAGAGCAATAATTATGAAATTCTTCACTCTGAAAAATTGAAGCATTGTCTGATACCATGACTGTAGGATACCCATGAACAGAAAAAATATTTTCTAATAAGTTGATAGTACTAGAACTGCTAGGTGCGTTCTTAATAATTTTTACCTCAGCCCATTTGGATTTGGCATCGACACATACCAGGAAGAAATGATTTTCGAAAGGACCAGCATAGTCTATGTGTACACGTTCCCAGTTATCTTTAGGAGGATCCCATGGATGAACTGGAACTTTTGGAGGATTTGAACGGTTCATAGCGCAACTATGACAACTTCTCACCAACCTCTCGATGTCCTTGTCAATATTACACCAGTACACATAGCGTCGGGCCAGCTGTTTCATTTTGGTAATACCCAAGTGAGTTTCATGTAATTCATTGAGAACTGTAGGGCGTAAGGACTTTGGAATGAGGAGTCTATCTTTACGAAAAATTATTCCATCAACTAGAGTAAATTCAGATTCGTTTGAAGTATTTTTCAAATCATGTAATATCTGTTGTAATTCAGGATCTTTTTCTGTTTCTTTTTTGATAGTTTGAGCAGTGATGGTTTGACTTGATATTTGAAATAATGTTTCTGCACAAATTTGATTCACTTCATCACCAATGAGTTGATCATTTGAAACTTTTTGATGTAGAACAGGAGCACGAGATAAGCAATCTACGTTCTGATTATCTTCGCCTTGTTTGAATTTGACAGAATAATTGAAACCTGAGAGGAAAGAAGCATATCTGAGAAGTCTAGATGAAGTCATCTGTGGTAATGCTTTGTTAGGATGAAAAATTCTAGTTAGTGGTTGATTATCAGTGTATAGTAAGAAATGTCGACCAAAAAGATACTTGTAGAAATATGTAACGCCAAAAATGATAGCGAGCGCCTCACGATCTAATTGGCTATAATTTTCTTCTGATGCCGTGAGCGATCGGCTAGCGTAAGCGATAGGCTTTTCTATGCCATTGACAGTGTGACTCAATACTGCAGCTATACCGTGTGGACTGGCGTCCGTAGTAAGTATAACTGGTAAACTGGGATCAAACGGTGTAAGTACTCGGTCACTACATAATTCGGATTTTAATTTTAAGAAAGCGGCTTCACATTTTGATGACCAAAACCATTTTTGTCCTTTCTTGAGAAGACATCGTAATGGATATGATATGTTTGAAAAATCTGGAATAAATTGAGAATAATATGTTACAAGACCTAAAAATTGTTTGATTTGTTCTGGATTTGTAGGAGACGGCACATCTTGTATAGCGCGTACCTTCATTGGATTCTTGCTAATCTTGTTGAATTGAATCACGTATCCTAGATATTCAATATTTTCTAATAGAAATGAACATTTATTTTTATTGATATGTAGATCGTACTGAGTAAGTTTCTGAAGACATGCAACTAGGTTTTGAAGACAAATTTGACGGCTTGGACCATGAATAATAATATCATCAAAATAAGCTTCCACGCCTTGAAGTCCTTTGAGAATTTGGCACAGGATTCTATTGAAATCTGATGGAGCTGTCTTGATACCAAAACTTAGACGATTCATGCGGTAAGTACCTCTATGAGTTGAAATGGTTTGAATCTTGCTGCTTTCTTCGTCTACTTTTAAATGCAAGTAAGCTTTGTATAAATCTAATTTACAAAAATATCGGGAATGTCGAAGACTATGAAGAACATCATCAATGCGCCTGATAGGAAAATTAGCTTGAACTAGTCTTTCATTCACACCACACTTGTAATCCACACACAAGCGTACTCCTCCATCTGGTTTAGGAATAACAACCAGTGGCGAACCCCAATCACTTGCAGTAACTTGTGTTATAATTCCATCAGCTTCGAGCGAGTCTAATTCTTTATCCACTCGTTCCTGAAGAGCATAGGGCACATCTCTTTCTCTTGTAAATATTGGCTTTGCATTTTCTCTAAGCTGGAGTGAAACTTGAAAATCTGGGACGCAACCAACTTTTTCTTCGAAAATTGAAGCAAATTGCTTTAAAATATTTTCGATAGAATTATCGTGTTGAATGTGTAGAGTTGGAAAATTATTTTTGCTATGTGAATCAATTTTTCCAAGTTCGATTGCAAGTTCTCTTATCCATTGTCTACCCAATATAGCATCATGACCAGTTGGCACAACATATAATTCGCCAATAATTTCTTTTCCTCCATAGGCCACTCTGAGATTAATTTTGCCTAGGGGTGTAATAATATTACCAGAGTATGAGCGAAATGATACGTGTGACTTTTCTAATGGTAATTTTAAATTCAATTTTTGAAAATCATTCTGAGATAGCAATGAGAACTTAGCACCTGAGTCAACTTCGAATCTTTGAATTTTCCCATTGAGGAAAACATCAATGAGATACTTGTCGGAGTCGGACACTTCAAATAAATCTAAAATTTGGGGTTGAATTATGTCGACTTTACTGAGACCATATTGCGTAGAAGAATAATTATTATAAACGGGAGAGTAATCATCAACCGTGTTTGTAGAATAGTTTGAATTCTTCTTTTGTGATAGCATTGTAGAGAGACATACCTTTGCAACGTGTCCTTGCTTATGACAAGAATTACACTTAAGTCGGGCTCTATCCGTCCTGCATGACGATACCTTGTGATTATTTCTTCCACACCTGAGACAGCAGTTTTCTATACCAAGGGCTTTGAAGTTGACATTACGGGGATTCGAACTGTGACTGTGATGTGTAAGTGACGTACGACTGGAACTTGAAGAATAACTGGATCTGTGCTTTCTTGAACGTGATCTACTCCTGTTGGAAATTGTATTGATATCATGAGTATTTGAACTAGCATAAGTAGTGTTGTTAAAATTCGAGTTAGTAGATTTTAATTCTCGGTTGTGTATCTTGGACGCTTCAAGAGCTGTTGCTTTGAGTACAACATCTTCAAAAGATAAATTATCAGACTGGAGAATCTGTTCTCGCACCCAATCGTCTCTGAGACCTCTTATAAATTGAGCACGGAGAAAAATACCAGAAATGGAGTTAGATTTGTTACATTCACATTTAACATTGAATTCACAATCTGCAATATCTCTTTGTAATGATGAAACGAAATCAGCAATGTTCTGACTCTCTTTCTGAAATATATTCAGGAAATAGTGTTGAGAAACAACTATGTTTTTCTTAGGAATCAGAAGTTTCTTTAAACAAGATAAAAGCTCATCAAATGTTAAATTTTTTACTGGTTTCTCTGGGCCTAAGAATGCTACTAGGTTATTGTAGTGCTCTGAACCTATTGACACACAGATTAGTTGAGCGATCTTGTCTTTTTCTGTAACATTTTTCATTCGACAGTAATTTTCAAAACGTTCAATGTAGTTTAAAAATTTCTCCTTGTCTGTATCATAATTTTCAAACGGAGCAATACTTGAAAAATTAGACTGTGAACACTTGAACTGTGAAACTAGTTGATTAATAAAAGCTGTTTGCTGATCTTGAAAAGATTTTAAAATTTGTTTGAGTTGATCTGCATCCATATTGAAATTTGAATTTGAAAATCTTGAAATTGAAATTTGAAGTTGAATCGAAATAATTTAGTACTTATCTGGAAATTGATAATACATCTGCATACACAAAATCTTCTTCACTCGTCGCCAAACTATTGTGTACTTTTATTATGTAGCACGCATTATTACTATTATGTATGCAGGAAAATAAAGGAATGATATATTAGAGAAGGAAATATAATTGTAAGTACTTTATTAAGAACTAGAATGAAGACTGGGAAAACAGGCAGAAATCTAGGTAAACAACTGAGGTTGCTATAGCAACATAAATACATAAATACATGGACATAAAATATACAACAGGATTAGTAGTTTTGTCATTTTATAACCAAAGTTCCATATGCCCAACAGTATTTGGGTTGTATAATTATAGGCTATATTGCTTTTTTTCTTATCTGTATTTCCAAATTGTTGAAATAGTGGAGTTAGAGCAACCCAACTCTTTACTACATTGAAGATTTGTGTCACCAGATTCTAGTTACATAACAACTTGTGCCTTCTCTTCTAAAGAAAAAGATTTTTGCTTTGAAATAGATTTAATTTTAATTAGACTATTCTTATTAAGAAACTAAAATGCACATGTGATTTAAACACATGTCAAAACCATACTAAAGCCCCCACTCCTAAGGTATTCTATTACAGTTCAGTAGATGCTAGTCAAACTCTAAATAGAAATCATCCAATGATATATTGGACCATTTTCAACAAAAAATATTCCCATACATATAGGTTGATCTTTTCCAAGATAACCGCCATTTGTAGTACTGCCATAAAATCAGAAGTACCCTTAGTTTCAGTGCAATAACTTTTATTCTTACTTATCATGTAAAGATAAAGTGTGAATTGTTGTAATCTATGCAAAATTTCACATTCACAATCATCATTGTCAAAGGCTAACAAAATACCACTTATCTGTTTTTAAGATACTAACTGATCCACACTATGGTGGTTCCAGAGTGTTTCCATCCCACTTTGCACTTGATTTGCTCCAAATTGAGCTGTGATGGAAATCTGGCACTCTTATTAAAAACATGTCTTTTGTGTTTCCTATTACCTACATGATCATTGATCTGCAAAACTACAGAAAAATACAGGATGGTTCAGAAAACGTGAGGAGCAGTTTCACTATAAAGTCTATCAACAACATACAGAAACCCTTTAATTTTAAATGTTCATTTGTGTTCAACAATGCTTTTAACTACAAGATGATATCACGATGGACATTTTATTAAACATTTGCATGGCAAAGATCCTATTTGCTCAAAATATGCTCACCCTGCCTGAGTCGGGTCGGAAATAGGCAGCAGAAAGTCCAATGTTATGATGACCATAGATGAACTCGAAACCTGAACGGTCGCTAATCCCATTATTGTGACAATGAACATTTTGCTGGCTATTCTCGTATCCACAGGCTGTGTATCCCTGTCGTAATAAGACCATGTAGTTAAAAGTAATGTTGAACCCAGATAAACGTCAAAAATAAAAGAGATTCAGTACGTTGATGGACTTTATAGCAAATCTCAGACCCTATTCAGGCTTGGTAAAGAGTAGGGTTGAGAATAGCTAGCAAAACTTCCATTGTCACGATGATAGGATGAGTGACTGTTTTGGTTTCAAATCCATCCGATGATCATCATGGTATTTAACGATCTGCTGACTATTACCGACCCTACTCAGGCTGGATGAGGATAATTTAAGCGACTACGTTCCTTTTCAGTCGATAAAAACTCGAAAAACTCCTAGAAATTCCCAGGAACTTCTGACGTTTCGGGAGATAGTCTCGATGGTTCCGCTGTAAAATGCTTCTATAGCACTTAGACAAAATCTGACTCGAGTCAACCTCCCTTGAACCCTCGCCCGGAATCGAACACACTACGCGAAAAAGTTATCAGAAATTGTGGACTGCTGTCCAGACTTAAGGCTTTCTGGTGTGACGAATCGAGCTATTTTGGCGGATAATCGAGGTTTCCCGACTAGAGTCTACTCTTCAGCTTGTCCATATATTCTACCAAGAGGCATAGTCTTTTCCTCGCTGTGAACTGTCGTCCAGACTCGAGACTTTCTCGTGCAATGAATTGAGATATTTTCGACCCAAGCGGGAAAACGAGTCTGGTCGGCAGTGCTTAGCTCCGGCCATGCCTCTGATGACTTTTTTCGAGTAGTGTGATCGATGTCGTTCGGTATTCAAGGGGGGGGGGGGGGGTTGACTCGAGTCAGATTTTTCTTATCTGTTACCAGTTTCGTCTGTAGAAACATTTTGCGGTGGAACCTTCGACTCTTACCCGAAACTTCCTTCCCCTTAAAATTAGAATTTCCAGGAGCATTGCGAAGTTCCTAGGAACAACTAGAAGTTCTTGAATAATATAATAATATATATATAATAATGCTTTTTCTTTGTGTTATTATGTCACAATTTTAGTGGGTAGCGCAGAATCATAGGACTTTACCACGTTAATTTTACAATATCTTGTATTTTTTTTTTGCCTAAGATTCTGCCACTGGTCGCTGCTTCACATTAAAGCAGCTACTCATTTTTCCTCACGAGGTATGAGTGGACCCCGAACATCCAAGTACAGAGCAGAAAAAATCCTCCCCCGCTGGGAATCGAACCCAGGTCACCATGTGTGCAATGCCTAGCGCGCTAACTCGCTCTGCCACAGTGACTACTCTTGAATAATTAAAAATTCAAGCTAGTTCAAAAGGCGCGGGGCCCGTAGCAGTTGCTACATTTCTAGCATTTATAATCCGGCCCTGAGTTATTTAAAAAGGGAGAAAAAAACCATCGTTTATTTTTCTTACTTTCCATCTTTCTTTTTCTTTAATTTAAGTAGTATAAAGTCGTGTAATGTTAACACCAGTTAACTTTTTTTATATAACAATTATGTACTATTATTCTCGTAGGTGTTTCTCCTCCTATTCGATTTCCTGGTATTGACTACAAATTCCTGCCTGTTTATGATGAGCCAGGATACAATCTGAGACAGCATTTTTCTGAATGCTTTGCCGACATTGACCATTGCCATGACAGCAGTAAGATCATCTTTGTTCATTGTAATGCTGGTGTATCACGTAGTGCTACTATGGTGATAGCATACGTCATGAAACATCTAGCACTAGATTTGGATCAAGCATTTGATATGGTGAAGAAGGCTCGGCCATGTATTAAACCAAACCAAGGATTCATGCAACAGCTGAGAGATTGGGAACAAATGTTGTTGGAAGCACTATGAGATAGAAGACTGGTCCTGATGAATCGTCATTCCACCTTCTGACCCAATTCTGAATGTAAGTGTTTTTTATTCATCTTTTTTGTAAGTTGTGGTTGTGTAAACTCTAGAATTCAATACAATACATCTCTCAGATACTTTCGTCTACAATTTTATCTTTTTCGGGGATTTTAGTCTTCCATTATGCATTTCTGTGAGTCATTTTTAGTCTCGGTTTTCTATTAAAAATATAAAATATTTAGGAATTGTTTAAATAGAAAAAAAGTTGTGACAAATTTAATCAAAAGGGAAGTATATGATTTATATGGGGAAAAACAGCTAGCTGGCGAATAATTCTGCCGGTAAGTTTATTACCGTGAGGAGACTTATATTCAAACCAAAAGATTTCTGTCCCTCAGTCTCCTGAAAATACCACGCCATAGAAGCCGGACACAATACTTGGCTCTTACCATGTGACCGTGACTAGGCTGTGGAATTCTCTTCATAGAGACATTAGGGAGAGACTTTTGATCTTTCAAGACATCCCCTTGTGATTATTGTTAAGGGTTGATTTCTCTGGAAGGAGCTCTTCCATCCAACTACCGAATTGTTTTTCATTCACTCTCCTTTATAATAATTTAACCTGATATTTGTTTGATTAATATCCCGGATAATTTTAAGAGCCTTATGATCACCACTGAATGAATTGATTAAAAACCGTTTTGAAGAATGAATTGCAATAAGAATGGAAAAGCATCCCTGCGTTGCCTAAAGTCGTCCTAAATCTTAATGTAAAATTTAATGACCACATCAGTTGATCAGTGATAATCTCCACCTGTAAACTTTAAATAAAAGGGAAATTTTAGTGCAAAAAAAAATCGTTAATTGTTCAAAAGTTTAAATAACAATACATATACTTATCTATTAATTTTATCTTTCATATAGAAATGGGACGCGTGCGCTGAGGAAACTTTACTACATTACCCCAACTCTTGAATTATTGATTTTCTCTTCTCCATGATCAGCTGTTTCGCTCTCTGATAACTTTTCCTTGTATCCTGTTTTTTTTTACCTTTATTTTACTATGCTCAAGAACTGTTCTAGTGACTTTTATGTGTAGTGAATAAAATATCGAATATTTACTTTTGTTTTACTTTGAGAGGTTCTGATGAATTATAAATAGTTCGTTGAAAAAAAGCAGTACTAAGTTTTTTTTCCGCTCCAGAAATTTCTTAAACATTTTTTTTAAATTCAATTCTGTCTGAGTCAGCCACAAAATGGCTCTCTCCTCCTATTTGGTACCGATCGCAGTTCTTCTATTTCTGAAATTCTCGCCCGTCCAGTCTCAGCAATACGCGGGTGAATATTGCGGCAACAATTTCGCCATTTACGAGAACAAAATTATTCGGACCGAAGATTCGAAGAAGTTGGGAGCAAAATATTTGACGTCCAAAGATGTGACTAGTCGTCTCGAATGCTTGAAACTATGCTGCCTCACCAATAAGTGTGATGTGTTTATTTTTGAGGAGAAGGTAAGCGTGCCCTCTCCAAGCTAAATTAACCCGAACATGAAATAATAGTTTTTCTTCTTGCGACTAGCAGTGCCTCAGGATAAACATATACATCTCACGAGGCACTGGGGTCTGGTCCTTATTCTTCTGTTTTGTAAAATTGAATGCGTAATTTTACCAACCCACCTCATCCGTTTGATTGTTGAGGCGGCGGACTTGTCATCCAAAAGTCGGTTATTATTATTACATTAAGACTAGCTTGAGTGACATTACTGTTGTAACTACCTATCACTAGTCACTAGTATGATTAGGTAACCTGAATAAATAAATGGTTATCATCTTTGTGTTAGTCACTTTCGTGATATTACAACTACTCAAACTCACTTTACTAAATCCATACTGAAACCGGGACTTGAACCACTGACCTCCAGGTTATAAGTCCGCCGCCTCACTTTACTATTCTAGATTGGTCTAAAAGTAAAGGATCATCTCAAACATAGATATTTTAAATCATATAAAATTGATTACCTTCCCGGTCTCTATATTAAATTATATAAAAATCATGTCCCGGTAGCTGTCAAGGAGTCGGTCTGGAAATCCAGAGGTCGTAGGTTCGAAACCCAGCCGGGCAGCGGGGACATGAGAAGTTATCCTTACATTTGGTATTTTGACCACATAACAATACGTCTTGGGCTTACTGTTGTATAAATGTATTATTATTATTATTACTTTGCAATGTTTTACTCGAGACATATTGTGCACAGATTCCGGGCACTTGCTACCTGTTCGCGTGTGGTCCACCCGATGATTTCCGCTGCCAGTTCACCTCGCACGGGAACTACACCAGTGCCGTCTCAGTCTGACCAGCGCGCCGCACGCAGGACAGCTGGAGGAAGAGATCAGGTTGAATCAGCACGAATCAGAACTCACCAGACTCCGGTAGGTGGATGAGTGGAACAATTGGAACATGATGAGAGGTTTTTAGTGAGCGAAGTGTTCATTCACGTTGAGCGCGTTCGAAAAATGACAAAGCCTGAAACTGGATGAGGGGGGTCTTGCGCTCTATTCGCTGAATACAAACCATTGCTGACTCAAATGCCAAATTGATAAGTGATTTGTTTGATCTATAGTCAATACGACTAAAATTTCTTTTGTTTTAAAATTTCTTCTAAACCGTGCATTCGTAGTCAAGTGGTTAAGGCGCTCGTCTGGTCATCCGACTCTGAGGGTTAGGTGGAGAAAATGATTTAATCATTAACCTTCCCTGGTGGTTACCTTCCACTAAAGAGTATTATTATTATTTTATAATAATACTCTTTAGTGAGTAGCTGCTGTGAAGCAGCGACCAGTGGCAGAATCTTGGGCAAAAAAATAATACAAGATATTGTAAATTAAAGTGGTAAAGTCCTATGATTCTGCGCTACCCACTAAAATTGTGACATAATAACACAAAGGAAAAGCATTATTATTATTATTTTAAAATTTCTTTTGTTTTATAATTTCCTACATTATTGTTTCAGACAACCCATGGACATCTCTAGTAAGGAAATCGAGATCATCCCCACTCCTCCCCCCACCTCTACCACCACTGTCACCCCTCCTCCCCCTCCCCCTCCTTCTACTGTAACTTCTGCACAGCCTGAACCAGCCGCCAGCACTCTGCGTAAGTTCCAAAGCTCATTCGCAAAAGAAAGTACTTAAAATTATCTACATTAAAAATACATAGTATGCATAATGTCTTTATTTTTTGAAGTGAATAAAATGAACCGGCAAACTCCTAACATACCTACTCCGTTTGTGACCTAGAGTGTTAATATTTTTACTAACTATTTATTGAAAACCTTTCGTGATATGACCATGCAGTTGAAAGCGACGTTAAACCCAAAATTAAAGACAGAAAAAATATATTAATAACCTTGAGCTTTTTAAATAATATTTATAGGTTCAATGGAAATACAAGCAGCTAGTTTCTAAAAAGAAGAATTTCATCAACATAATTGCAAAATACGAATCTTTTGCCACTGTGGGAACCACATAAGTTAATCTAAGTTGGTTGGATTGGTTTTTTTTTTATATTATTATTATTATTTTTTTTTAAACTTAAGACAAATGTGTTTTTATATATTAATATATAAATGTCAAAGTCACTGACTGACTGACTGATCATCGCTCTACAGCCCAAACCGTAAGTCCTAGGAAGCTGAAATTTGGTAGGTAGCTTTGTCTTATAGTCTAGATGTGCAATAAGACGGGATTTTTCGAAATTCCCACTACAACACCTGCCATTGGCGAAAAAAGATTATTTGCTTTCACGGCCATGCCTCGGCCCGCAAAGCGGGCGACAGCCCGCTTGTTATATAGATAAGTAGATAGTCAAATATTAGATAGTTTTATATTTTTATAGTTAGGGAAATGAATTGTAAATTAGCTAGTACAGGGTAAATATGCCCGTATATTGTTCAAATAAATAAATATTATGTATGGAATTTATCTTTTTTTTACGAGGATCAAATAAAATCATTTGGGCTCACTTAACATGAAGACTCATTTCTTAGTAGAATAAGACTTTTTTATTCTGTCTTAATATATAATTTGTAGTATTCATTTGTTTACACTTTATTTTTTTATACCGAACGGGCAACCAATATTACTTATAACATGAAAAAAAAAACTTAAAAATATTGAACAAAGTTATTTTAATATTTACAATTTTTTTGTAATACGGGCGTTGTTGATGCCTTAGTTATTATTTATATTCTCTTTATTTTCTTTATTTATTGAACCCTTCTCCTTCTTCTTATGTTGTACCGGCGTTGGTTACGCCAAGAAGTTTCGATAGTGTCTAACTGGGTCGGTAAGTAATATACATATATATATTTTTCCCTACAGGTTCCAAGTGCAGTCGCTTTCAGTTTGAATGTCACACGTCCAAGGAGTGCATCGCTATCTACAATGTGTGCGACGGCATACCCCAGTGCATGGACAGCAGTGACGAGGCCGCGGAACTCGCCTGTCCTACCACAGGTATTACTATAGAGCTCTTGTCTTAGACTGTCCTACCACAGGTATTACTATAGAGCTCTTGTCTTAGCCTGTCCTACCACAGGTATTACTATAGAGCTTTGTCTTAGCCTGTCCTACCACAGGTATTACTATAGAGCTTTGTCTTAGACTGTCCTACCACAGGTATTACTATAGAGCTCTTGTCTTAGACTGTCCTACCACAGGTATTACTATAGAGCTCTTGTCTTAGACTGTCCTACCACAGGTATTACTATAGAGCTCTTGTCTTAGACTGTCCTACCACAGGTATTACTATAGAGCTTTGTCTTAGCCTGTCCTACCACAGGTATTACTATAGAGCTTTGTCTTAGCCTGTCCTACCACAGGTATTACTATAGAGCTCTTGTCTTAGCCTCTCCTACCACAGGTATTACTATAGAGCTCTTGTCTTAGACTGTCCTACCACAGGTATTACTATAGAGCTTTGTCTTAGCCTGTCCTACCACAGGTATTACTATAGAGCTTTGTCTTAGCCTGTCCTACCACAGGTATTACTATAGAGCTTTGTCTTAGCCTGTCCTACCACAGGTATTACTATAGAGCTTTGTCTTAGCCTGTCCTACCACAGGTATTACTATAGAGCTTTTGTCTTAGCCTGTCCTACCACAGGTATTACTATAGAGCTTTGTCTTAGCCTGTCCTACCACAGGTATTACTATAGAGCTTTTGTCTTAGCCTGTCCTACCACAGGTATTACTATAGAGCTTTTGTCTTAGCCTGTCCTACCACAGGTATTACTATAGAGCTTTGTCTTAGCCTGTCCTACCACAGGTATTACTATAGAGCTTTTGTCTTAGCCTTCCTACCACAGGTATTACTATAGAGCTTTGTCTTAGCTGTCCTACCACAGGTATTACTATAGAGCTTTTGTCTTAGCCTGTCCTACCACAGGTATTACTATAGAGCTTTTGTCTTAGCCTGTCCTACCACAGGTATTACTATAGAGCTTTTGTCTTAGCCTGTCCTACCACAGGTATTACTATAGAGCTTTTGTCTTAGCCTGTCCTACCACAGGTATTACTATAGAGCTTTTGTCTTAGCCTGTCCTACCACAGGTATTACTATAGAGCTTTTGTCTTAGCCTCTCCTACCACAGGTATTACTATAGAGCTTTTGTCTTAGCCTGTCCTACCACAGGTATTACTATAGAGCTTTTGTCTTAGCCTGTCCTACCACAGGTATTACTATAGAGCTTGCGTCTTAGCCTGTCCTACCACAGGTATTACTATAGAGCTTTTGTCTTAGCCTCTCCTACCACAGGTATTACTATAGAGCTTGCGTCTTAGCCTGTCCTACCTCAGGTATTACTAGAGAGCTTTCGTCTTAGCCTGTCCTACCTCAGGTATTACTAGAGAGCTTTCGTCTTAGCCTGTCCTACCTCAGGTATTATTACTAAAGAGCTTTCGTCTTAGCCTGTCCTACCTCAGGTATTACTAGAGAGCTTTCGTCTTAGCCTGTCTTACCACAGGTATTACTAGAGAGCTTTCGTCTTAGCCTGTCCTACCACAGGTATTACTAGAGAGCTTTCGTCTTAGCCTGTCCTACCTCAGGTATTACTAGAGAGCTTTCGTCTTAGCCTGTCCTACCTCAGGTATTACTAGAGAGCTTTCGTCTTAGCCTGTCCTACCACAGGTATTACTATAGAGCTTTTGTCTTAGCCTCTCCTACCACAGGTATTACTATAGAGCTTGCGTCTTAGCCTGTCCTACCTCAGGTATTACTAGAGAGCTTTCGTCTTAGCCTGTCCTACCTCAGGTATTACTAGAGAGCTTTCGTCTTAGCCTGTCCTACCTCAGGTATTATTACTAAAGAGCTTTCGTCTTAGCCTGTCCTACCTCAGGTATTACTAGAGAGCTTTCGTCTTAGCCTGTCTTACCACAGGTATTACTAGAGAGCTTTCGTCTTAGCCTGTCCTACCACAGGTATTACTAGAGAGCTTTCGTCTTAGCCTGTCCTACCTCAGGTATTACTAGAGAGCTTTCGTCTTAGCCTGTCCTACCACAGGTATTACTATAGAGCTTTTGTCTTAGCCTGTCCTACCACAGGTATTACTATAAAGCTTTTGTCTTAGCCTGTCCTACCACAGGTATTACTAGAGAGCTTTCGTCTTAGCCTGTCCTACCACAGGTATTACTATAGAGCTTTTGTCTTAGCCTGTCCTACCACAGGTATTATTATAGAGCTTTCCTCTTAGCCTGTCCTACCACAGGTATTATTATAGAGCTTTTGCCTTAGCCTGTCCTACCACAGGTATTACTATCGATCGCCTTGTTTTTATTTCCCGACTTGTGTTAAAGAGTCCCATTGTTCCAGCAATAAGACCAAGACGTATTATATTGTCAAATCCAAATGGGAGGATAACTTTTCATGCCCCGGCTGGATTTCGAATCTGGATTACCAGACCAACGAGCGACGCCGACGCCTTGAATACTGAGCTATTCATGTAGTTGCGTGATGGCTAGATCTAGGAAACTGTAATGTGGAACGAGGATTCCTATTTCTAATTTAATTGCGAAGAAGGAAAGGGAAAAAGAAAGAAAGAAAGAAAAAAAAAAAAAAACATTAACGTCAAGCATGTTTGAACAGTAATTTTAAAGACAGTGCTTAACTTATGGAGTGAGGCTGAGTCGCCTCGTAATGAAGTAGTATTCCCTGATGACCTCCCCTAGCACCAAGGTCCACAGTCATCACAAGCCTCCCCCCTCCACAATGATGAGCTACTACCCGTGAGTCCCTGACCTCCGCCGCCAATGAATAACTTAACTTGAATAACAATGAATAACATAGCGCGCGATTAGCTCAGTGGTTAAGCACTCACTTGCCATGCGGAAGGTCCCGTGTTCGATCCCCCGTGCCGACAAAAATTTGTATTCTTAATTTGGTTACAATTGTTTGTAAGGGATACCTTCCGGTGCGCTCGTGTTGACCCAGCACCTAATTGGGAAGTATTGTGTTACTTCTCGCCCATCAGAGGGGAAGCATACTACGGGATGGGCAGGCTACAACACAGACCACAAGCGTCTACAGTAGCTCCTGTTTCATGGCTACGAAATAAAAACGGCTGTGAAACACTCATCTTTAAAAAAAAAACTAATCATATTCCCTGTTGACACCTCCCCCAGCCCCGAGATCCACAGCCTCCACGGCCCGTCAGCACGTGCCTCCCCTCCACAATGATGAGCTACTACCTGAGATGTCCCTGACCCCCGCCGCCCCCTCATTCGGCCGCATCATGCCGCCACCGCAGAAGATAATCAGTCTGGAGGAGCAGCAGATGATACAGCAGCAGCAGCAGCAGCAGCGCTTGAGTGAGTGGAAGAGATTGCCATAGGCAATAACCCCGCCCTTTAGTTAGGACATATGTTTTCAAATATTTTCTATTCTTTTTCATTTTTATTGTATATATTGTTTTTTTTTTCATTTTTTCACTGTTAAAATTATTATTTGTATGTACAATTGTACATAATGTCCTTTTGTATCTAATAAAGAGTTGTATAATAATAATAAAAAATAATAGTGAGTGCACGAGTTTTTATGTTATCAGTAAAAAAGATCGCACGATTAGCTCAGCGATAAAGTACTTCCTTGCCATGTGGAAGGTCGGAACCTTCCAAATCCCAAAGCCGACATTAAAAATGATATTTTTTAATTTTTGAACCTTTGTTCCAGATCCAATGATGATGCACAGTCAGCAAAGCCTGCAATGGCCGGTCAACTCGCAGATGCAATACAGTAAGTTATAAAACTAAGAAGATTTCAGTTCAAAATCAGATGATGTAGAAATTATAGAACATAGACCCATAAAGACAGTAGGTATATTTTTTTCTATGTGCTATTTTAATAAATTTTCTTCGAAATCTATTAGGTAACATCTACTGTTTCTTTCTTTGTAAAAGGCGTTCTCCACACCTCGGCCGAGGTGTTTGATATGAGTTGCTCTGCCACATCACTGCGAGTTGTTTTCTGTTGTGATGCTTTGGTATACGAGTAGCTGGTTAGTAATAAAATTAATTAAATGATAGTCACAATACTCTTTGGTCGAAGGTTAATTTTGATCCACTACTTTTTAGGCCACAAGTAGCACTCGAAACCCAACTTCCTGATGCAGAGTCCTCTGCACTTGCCGATGAGATTAATAGTTTTAAAAAAAAATTAAGGATTTAGTAGGAAACTATAAATATAACCCAAATTTATATGTGTTATACTGTAATGGGTTTTGCATTCTCTAGAAAGTCACAAACTAGATACCCACATCAACTTCACCTAGCCTCGGTTGGACCGGAAATACCCAGCATCTTGAGGCTTTGAATTTGAATGGTTGCTTAACAATAATAATAACAACATTCGTTAGTGAAAGGTAACCACCAGGCGAGGTTAATGCTCAAAGCATTTTCAAACACCTAACCATCAGAGTCTTATTATTATGTGGTCACAAACTCAAATCAATGAGGAAAAATTCATGCACTATGTGGGATTCGAACCAACCGATCTCTACGCTACCTGGGTTACCAGACTAGCGCGTTAACCACTTGACTACTAGTGCACGGTTTCGAACTTAACGTGTGGGAACTGGTGTGTTCAATGCAGACTTTCTATCTTCTAATCCTAATTAAAAACCTGTATTTATTCAATTTACATTTCTATGTTCTAGATAAAGACATGGCCGGAGCCTTCATGGACCCTAGTTCCGGCATAATGTATCACCCGGGCAGTATGGATTATATGAGAGATGGGGATAGGCAGCAGCACCTGACATATCATGCTAATAGTAACGGTATGTTCTTTACAAAGAGAAGATACTCATTTACAAACTAGCATACCAACTATCATGCTAATAGTAACGGTATTTTCTTTACATACAAAGAGTAGATACTCATTTACAAACTAGCATACCAAGTATCATACGATTAAGTCTGACCAATCAATCCCATTCTCTTTAGGCATTGTTCCTATGGTTCATTTATAAAGAAGTTTTGCGGAGAATAACAGTCATGAGAAAATAATCCACATTAAAACCTGTTAAAATCAATTAGTCAGAGTAAAACCGAATGAAAACAACATCAGCTTTTGGAGAAAGGTTTTACAATTATTCGGATAACAGGAAAAAATGAAAACTTCGACAAAAGTAGTTACCTACAATTAGTAAACCAAACTCAGACTATTTTTTGGAGACTTGTCAATATTTTTTTTTTTTCACCTTTACAGGTATGATCGGGAGTAACAACAGAATAATGGCTCACAAAGCCAATATACCCATGCAGAGTCCAGACTATCCTAGCATGGATACTAGGTAAATATTTATCCAAATTTAATTAAAACATCGATCAAAATTAGTTTGGTAAACTTTAAATTAGTTTTATCTATGTAAACTTTAGAATATTGAAAGAGTGTCAATCTACTTTGAATTTGAATATCAAAATAATCCAAATAATAAATTGAAAAATTCATAAATCATATTCATTTGTCAACCCTCGTGTATCTACAAGTAATAGCTATGAGTGCAGGAGTAGCTAAATGGGAAGATTCGAGGCGTTCGAGCTTACCATGGGAAGGTATTGGGTTCGATCCCCAGAACCGACAAGAATTTGAATTAGTAATTCTATTGCAGTAAGAACACCTTCCTGTGTGGTTGTGTTGACCTAGTATCTCAATAGGAAGTATTGTGTCACTTGACTCACTTCTCGACCATCAGAGGGGAGGCATACTTCAGGATGGGCAAAGTACAACTAAGACCACAAGAGTCTATAGTAGCTTTAATTTCATGGCCACGAAATAAAAGCATTAGCCAGTGTCTATGGCACGTTGAATGCAGCAGTCTCGTTCTATACTTAGATGATTGACCATTCGAACCCTCGTGATGGCATTCCCGGCCCCTCTCAGGCTGGATAAGATTAATTTGAGGTGCTGGTTTTGAGTCTCCAGAGAATCGCATGTAAAACCCCCGTCGTGATGTGACTATCCAGTTGAAAGCATGTTAACCCCCCCCCCCCTTGAAATAAATAAAAAATACTTATACTCATAGAATAAATTAAACACTCTTTGTGTTTCAGTATTGTTAATGGCAACAACAATATTCAGTACAAGATGAACAACCTGTCGCCTTACAGTTTTGTGCCTGCCTACCAACACATGGCCCCGATGCAACATGTGGGTAGGTCAATACATATTATTCGGTGCTTACTCTAATTGATTGAATTGTCAAATTTTTGCAACTGTTGTATGAATGTTTTTCTTTCTTTTTTCGCCACAGTAAAAAAAAATCTCTATATTCAAAGATTTTTTCTGTATGTATGTATGTATAATTGTATATGTTGGCCCAACTGCCGAAATCGCTCACTAAGCGAAAAAAACGCACACATCGCGGAGGCGGAATATAAATTTTCATAGTTATCTACCTAAATCTTACGCCGCTCATCAGGGTTTCAGCATTTCTCGAAAAGGCCAGTCCACGATCTTGTATTCCTACTCTACCACATCGCGAGGTGAGCCTTTTTTGTATTACCTTAGTGTTTCAGAGGCCGATTTGGGATTTCGAACATTGCAAACTACCAGATTACTCTCGAACATTTTATCCTTGCTCAATAAGCCGGAATTTGGGCTTTGAGCATTTCGAAGATACCCAGAGCGATTTGCATTGATCCTATAGCTTTATATGTATAATAATTTTAAAACTTGAAAACTTTCTCTGCAAATTACGCCAACTTACTAGGAGAGAGACTATAGCATGCACATGCTGTGTATTATGATAATGGTAAAAAAAAAATCTGAAAGCTGGAGAAAATGGTTTAACTCTAAAAGGACACTTGAAACACTAATTTTGCCTACTTAACACTAATTTTGCCTGCTTAAACTCTCTATACTCTATTATAGGACTAGACCAGCCTTGTTTGTGAAATTAATTTTTCCAAAACTAAATAAATATGTTGGTTCCATGCAGGTCTGAACAACATGGACGTAGCAGTACCCCATCAGATGAACTACAACAGACCGCCCGAGTATTACTATGACGACACCACACACAGCAGGGCCAACTGCCCCTCAACCTCATAGCAACGTGGTGAGTGAAGAAATTCCAGCTGAAAAACACAAATTTAGGAAAAGAAAAAAAAAACGCAACTGTCGTGGGTTCGAATCCATCGGTCTCCAGTACAGTTTCTTTTGAAATTCCGGCCCCACTCAGGCTGGGTGAGATTACTGTGATTAGCAGATAGATACTCTTAGCGAGCGAGTGAAAGTTAAAATGTACTACGGAATAGTGTCTTCTTTTTCCACGCGGCGCGGGTCGGCTGCACAGAAGAACATTAGAAAGTAAATACTATGTACCATTTATTATTCATTGAACATTTTACTAAACAATGAATAATTGTATCCTCTATGATAATATGTAATGTACTTCTTCTTTTCAACTTTGCTATGTGTGTAAAACAGAACGTAGATTGAGACAGCTTTCATATATTTCAGATGGAACATGATATTCCTTCGCCTGATGTACCGAAGGTTTCGTCCTCCGTCAAGAAAGAAGACGCTCCCCTCCCTATTGCCTCAGTTGCTTCTCCTGTGGTCGCCGTGACAACCACCTCTACTGCCCATCCCCCGCACCGGAGGAAAGGTAAGTTTCCGTAGCCCGGATAATAAGTACCACTCATCTCAAGTTCATGCCAAGATTTGGCTGGTCTCTTGTTGTTGTTGTAACCAGCTTGGCTACTGCTGGGGAAGAGTGATGGTCTCCAGCCAACTGAAGTGGAAAATGCTGCATCGTTTCTAACCCACGTAATTTCCATTTTTTTTATGAAACTTTTTTTTTCAACGATTCATTAATTCCCTCTACGAGTTTGAGGCTGAAAGTCTGAGATTTAATACGTTCATAACCTACTTAATCGTGGCTGAGACCTATTGACAATATTATTGTGGATAATAGCTGTTTACGGTCAACAGCTTCATTAATATTCTTATCTGTTCATGGCTCCTTTTCCAATTCTCCGGTTCAGCCTCTACACCTACATCCTTCTTGAGGTTTTCCTTCCACTTTGTCTTTCTCTCGTCCTGAAACTTCCAAATCCTGCAAAATCATTTTTTTTTTTTGTGAAAATTAGGCATATTCTACCCAGCTTAGCTTTTGCTGGGTTTGATTTATGATAGCTGGTTATATAGTTTATTGCAAACGAATTTATTTATTAAATCAGAGTGAATTACATGAAAACTTTTTCCAACTCTTCATGAACTGGGACGGTTCCTAACATTTTGTACTTTTGACCTATTAGCGTTTTTGATTTCTCGCCATTGCAGGTGCAAACTTCTTCATCTTTCATCCTGTCCATTGACCAATTGATTTTATTATTGATTTCCTTGATGTTCGTTTCTTTTTTTTTCTTGTTTCTGGTACCACTCTGTAGTTTTAGTCACTATTATCTTCATCTAGCCCCGTCCCCTCCATCTCAGTTTCTCCATATATTTCATTCACAATATTTTTGCATTGGTTTTTTTTATATTTTTTTTTTTTTATTTTTATTTTTATGTATTATATATTTATTTCATTAAGATTATTATTTAGTTTCCATAAATTGATTGAATTAAACGGTTTATTTACTTGGCATTTCACTTTTGTTACTTGCAGAGAAGCACGGCAGGAAGCAGATGTCGGCTGAGATCCTCATCAAGGAGAGCGTGTCCTGAGCAGTACGAAGCTTTCTACCCTAGCTCCGCCATCATAGTGTTCACTTGCGGGTGATGTGCCAGATAATATAGTAACCACCAGTCGCGAGATTTAGTGGAAAGGTCACCACCAGGCGAGGTTAATTACTTTAAAGCATTTTCTACCACCTACTACTAGAGTCTTATTATTATGTGGTCATATTGATTCAAATTAATGTGGAAAAATTCATGCATTGGGTGGGACTCGAACCAACGGATTCTACGCTACCTGGATTACCAGACTAGCGCCTAACCACCTGACTACCTGTGCACGTAGATTTCTATGAACAATGGATGATATTAATAGAGCTTTATGAACATAGTTCTGGTACCGTAGGAGCGCCCGCATCAAATCACCTGGAAAAATACTGTGGGCGCGGACGAGCTGAGAATAGTTGATGTTACCAATTATTCTCTAAAATGTTAAAAGAGACATAATTCACTGAAACTATTATCTCGAGAACACCTGAACAATTCGGCGTAGCTCACGCCACTACAAAAACATAGTTCTGGAGGCTCTAGTGTTCACGCCACTACAACAACATAGTTCTGGAGCCTCTAGTGTTCACGCCACTACAGCAACATAGTTCTGGAGGCTCTAGTGTTCACGCCACTACAACAACATAGTTCTTGAGGCTCTAGTGCTCACGCCACTACAACAACATAGTTCTGGAGGCTCTAGTGTTCACGCCACTACAGCAACATAGTTCTGGAGTCTCTAGTGTTCACGCCACTACAACAACATAGTTCTGGAGGCTCTAGTGCTCACGCCACTACAACATAGTTCTGGAGGCTCGAGGCTCCAGTCAATGATTACCTTTCCAGTATGGCTAGTGATGGTGATTCCACTGTTCACGTCACCCCATGATGATAAGTTGTTGCTGCTGCTAACCACCTTAGTAGCTTCACCTTTCAGGCGGCTGACTTGAAAGCTGGAGATTTGTCGTTTGAGTCCGAAGTTAGGTAAAAATTTAGAAATGTGAGTTCGAGTAATTATGACGTTAGTACATTACGAGAGTAATTAACAAAAATATAACTATTATTGAAGAAAAAAAACTTTGACCTTGACGCAAACCGAGTAACCTAAGACCTCAGTGTGTTAAATCACCTATGTAGTAATTTAAAATTAGTCCCATATTTTGTCGAAAGATATCTATTTACTTAGAAACATGTATGTAAATGAACTACATATGTAACTGTCTATCAATGTCTTATTATATCGAATATATTTTTACATGTGTGTTTCAGGACTGTTCCTCACTGTAACGCTCGCCATTCTGATATGCTGTCGACTGAAAATGATCAGGCGGCGTCTCAGGAAGGGAGGAAAGTCGGCCTATGCTCACGATGCAGACTTCTTGGTCAACGGCATGTACCTGTAGTGACCTACAGAGCGGCCGTTGTTTGGTACTCTTCCCCTATAATGGACCTCCGCGAGATGAAACTCGGGAGGCGTTGTTTGGTACTCTTCCCCTATAATGGACCTCCGCGAGATGAAACTCGGGAGGGCCTGTATTTGGTTTACCTGTTCTATGAAGCATGGAGTAATGTTGCTGTGGGATGGGGTGTATTGATTAGGTGGTTTACACTTTCCACTAAAGAGATACAGTATACTATCAAATGCAATTTCAAAAAATTTTACGCTTGAAAATTTTGCGGATGTGTAATTTTTAACAGAAGAAAATTAAATTACTTTTAATGCCGCCATTGACAGATCATCACTCATATCTTTAGGATAGTAATGATTTGAAACTTTGTAGGGTTTTATTTTTTTATTTACGTTAATGCAATTTTCATATCACTATTTCACATGGTGCAGTGATATGAAGGTCCACTGGCTTGAAGGCGCGGGTTAAAATGATACCTATAAAGGTAAAAAAAAGAGGATAACTAATTATTGGAAGAAGAAAAATACGAAATTTACAATTTCAAAGGTATTTTCCATATTTATACTTTTTGAGCTTTGAATCTTAGAAATAGTGATTAAAAATGTTGTGAATTATTATATAAAAAATGTTATATCTACCTGTAAAGCTACCTTTGTTTGAAAAATAGAAAGAGATTTTAATTGTACTGATGACATTGTTACGTAGTTATTTTCTATCTATATTTATAAAAGAAAGCCGTCTGTCAGCCGTGTTTATGAACAGAAAACGCTGTTTGAGCATGGTCTGAAGCATGATTTCCTTTACCTTGCTTGAGACATTGCTCAGACAAAATTCGCTGTTTATAAATACGGATGTGTATGTACGTGTGTGGGCGAGCCTCAGCCTAAGGGTGGGTCATGGGCTCATGGGTGGCGGATAATGAACGGCCATCTCAGACTCAGCAAGATGGTCAGCTGCGAATAAGAGCTCCTCAAATAAGCAGTTCCGGCCCGAGGCGGGGCACACGTTGCTGTATCTGTATCCAGATTTCCGGTACACTAAAGTCGTATTTTTCTTTCTAACCAAAAAAAAAATCCTGGTTAGGTTTCTTCCAAATATTTCTCCAAGGTCATTCGTAAAAGAAAAATGCGTTTGGTTACTTTTAAAGATAAACAATGGACTTAACCTATAAAAGAACTGGAAGCAAGAATTTTCTACTTCCACTTTGGTTAACTTTGGAAGTGGAAATACGGCATAAGTACCCTGTGGCTGACAGTGTGATTTGATGCAAAATCAATACCACTCAAAACAACACAGTGCAACGTAAACGCACCCCCTCCTTCTAATTAAGGACGAGGCGCGTCGAGGCAGCATCGGATCATCCATGAAATCCTACAAATCATGTATGTTCTTTATATAAATCCACACCGTTTGACTGAGAAACTTCAAAATTTGCACATAGGTCCGTTTGGATTAGGGAATTCTTCCAGGCTAGGTTATATCTCCCTAAGGTTAAGCTACAATGAGTAAGGATAAAAAATGGATGGGTGACCCAAAATATGGTCACGTATTTCAACCTAATTGACATTTATTCTCGAAATTATTTTGGAGGTAAGCATTTGAGCTTTCATTTGACTTATCAATCGCGAAATTCTGGTTAAGCCGTTCTTGAGCTACACCGAGTAAGGCTTAGAAATGGGTGGCACAAAAATATTCACGATGTTCGACTTAAATAATATTTTGTTTGTGTGTGTGTGTGTTTTGTGCGTTCGGCGTGGGTGTGTATGTGGTTGTGTAATGTGTATGTGTGTGTTTGATGGGCTGGCGAAGCGGCGGGTGTAACCCGCTAGTTGATAATAAAGTTTGACTTTTGAACGAAGTAAAACATCAAACACACGTTTTTTTTAGTTTTTGAGTTCTAAACATTCAGACGAAAGTTCAAAAGTAAAAATATGGTTAATTATTCATTTTTACTAGTATGATTACATTGCCCTAAATTAAAGTAAAGTGAGAGGAGAGACAACAGGGAGAAAACATCTGGGGTTCGAATCAAACGGTAAACAGATTTTTTTGTAGGAATATCGGCCTTGCTCATTCGGAGTGAGTGTTGCATGAGTAGCTGTGCCCGTTACCGATGTATTTAAGCTATTTATTACAGTTTGATGATCAAAAATCTCAAATCGGGGGAACATAAACTCTTAAATTTGAAATCGAAGGAAAACACATCTACATTTTTTTTTTTTTTATGTGGGGTTTAACGTCGCTTTCAACTGCCATGGTCATATCACGACGGGGGTTTTACCCTCCATTCGCAGGAAACTCACAAACCTGCTACTCACATTGACCTCACCCAGCCTGAGTGGGGCCGGGAAAAGCCAGCGTCACGAGAATTAGAATTTGAATGGTCACCCATCCAAGTCTTAACCTCGCTGGATGTCGCTTAACTTCGGTGTTCTGAAGGGAACCGGTGTATTCAACATGCCATCGACGCTGGCTATCTACATTTTTAAAAGCTCCAATTTTGAAATCGGAGTTACATCATGAGTCTATCCTTTTTCTAGTTTCATAAAAGTACCTGGAAATCAGAGGGACTTGGTATCGCCTGTGAAGCGCACTAGGCTTGCACACACGGTGACCTGGGTTCTAATCCCAGCGGAAACGGAATTTTCTGCTTAGTACTTCTTGGTACAGAGGCGGAGTTATGGGCAAATGGTATACCTGCAAGAATAAACTCGTAAATGAAAAAGTCCTATTATTCTGCGCTACCCACTGAAATTGTGATATAACTCAAAGAATACACATTTATAATTTTATTTATCTTACTTCACCTGGCTTTACTATATAAAATGCTTAGGTACTGTAAAAAAAGAATCAATACCGTAAATCTTATTTATCTATGAAGGTCTGAGCTGGATAACTATCTATGCTAGTATGTTTGTTGCATTCATTTCATGAGAAGGTAGGAACCTACCGTGGAAGAATATCGATTTTCTTTTTTTACCGCACGCTACACTCGCGTTTGTTCCCGCTGTTTGTTCTTCTGTGACAAACTTTTCTCAGTAATATTCTGTTCAAAGATTGAATAAGAATTAATAAATAACTTTTATTTAAATCTATAACTTGTCGTTTAAACTCCACTGGAGAAGTGAGTTCGCGCTTTTGAAACTTTGAATAAGTGTTATAAAAAGTATTAGTAATATTAATAACTAACTTTTTTTAAAAAAAATTACTAGTCACACACGAAAAATGGCTAAAATGTCTCATAGTTTCAAACGGACTTTCTCCAATGTTTCGGAACAGCTCTTTCCAGGAGTGTCTCTCTACTCAAACAGTGACTTCAAGAAGATTGGTGAGTTATAAGTTAGTTCTATAATACAATCTCAAACATACTGTACAAATGTACTTAGGTACATACAATCTCAATGGCTATCTGACCATTAGGGATTATTTGTTACGAATTCCAAAGCCCATATGGTAACAGATATCAAAACTGTGATGAGAATTAAGGTCTTAGCTAACTTAAAACGAAAACAGATTGCGACAAAATCTGAGAATCGACTGCCCATGTAATTGATCTTGCTACAAGAAATTTGTAAGAAGCACAAAAATGCATGGTCGTATCCATAAGTACGGCCATGCCTGCGTTAATTTTAAATGTAGTACCGTTGTTGTTGTTGTAGGCAGCTTGGCTACTGATGGAGGGAGGAATAGTTTTCATTGATCTCATGAAAGAGATAGAAATTATTTTGTGTATGTGTTTATTATTATTGTTTGTTTTCATTGATGCGTTGCCATGACAACTGAAACATGGGCTTTACTTTTATTATAATACACCACCTGCCTCTCTCAAGGTATAATTTTTGGAATTAATTCCCTACTTCTGGCTTGATGAATTTCTCGCGTAAAACACTAACTTCAGGAGTTCAATCATTGAGGCAGCAGAATCCTGGAGGTCCATACGGCGAAATTTGTAGGCGCTTTGGAGTCACTCTCGTGATCAACACAAATGATAATCTAACCTTTTAAATCACAAAGAAACCCTAGAAAACATTTTTCTATTCCACCCTTATGAATTGGAAAGCCGAAATGAAGTATTCTTTTTTCCTCAGGCAACGAAGTGGTCTCGTCTCTACCATTACAGATGGCTCTGTATTTCAACGTGATATTCTGTCCCGTCTGGTTATGTACCACATTCCTCCTGCTCTACCTCAAGGTAAGGACTTTAAATCAGGTACCTCCCTACCAAATCAAGTTCGATAACTGCTGAATAATTTATTTTACTTCCGAAAATATCTGATATTTTTCTTTACTCAAGAGTTAGCTCCCAATCCCAATCCAGTAATGTTATAATATCACGATTGAAGTTTCAATGTCTATTCGTAAACAAACTGTTCTACGGAAATTGAGCTAATGTGCAATCTCTACTGGCTACTTCTCTTTTTGAAACTTTTTTTTTTAAGTGGGGTTTAACGTCGCTTTCAACTGCCATGGTCATATCACGACGGGGGTTTTACCCTCCATTCGCAGGAAACTCACAAACCTGCTACTCACATTGACTTCACCCAGCCTGAGTGGGGCCGGGAAAAGCCAGCGTCACGAGAATTAGAATTTGAATGGTCACCCATCCAAGTCTTAACCTCGCTGGATGTCGCTTAACTTCGGTGTTCTGAAGGGAACCGGTGTATTCAACATGCCATCGACGCTGGCTTTTGAAACTTTTTTTGCATGAATGAGCAAATTTAATGTAGGGGGGATCAAAGTGCTCTCACTACACTACTACTCTCACATTGAAACTGTGTCCCTTCCAATAGTTTTTGTATCAATATTATTATTTCACGTTTCAGTACGACCAACTGTCTATGCTGTACCGCCTCATCAATGTCACAGTGCTGGTTCTCGTCTCATTCATAGAGTTCCTAAGACTTTACCTGGGATATGTCGGCAATCTGGGAGAAAAGGTGACTAGGAAAATGCTCAGAGTACATTGAAGAATTGGTTGGACATAATCAAGCACAAACTTTCATTTTCAACCTTTCTTCTATCTGTTAATGATATTGATGATGCTTTTAAACAACGTGCTTTTGCCGACCTCCGTGGTTAAGAGAATTCGTTACTGACCCGGAAGTTACGGGTTTGAATCCCGGCCGGAGCGGAAAATTCTGACCGAGGTTTTCCGTTTTCGGAACGGCATGGGTGTAAAGGTAAAGTTCCCTGAAGTAATGCGAAAGCGTTTCCGGGGCACAATTACCTCTAAAAAAAGACCAAAGGTCCTAAATCAGATAAAATTTCATTTACTCTAATAAAATAACACTTACTGCTGGAACAATAGGACTTATATTAGTCGTAAGACAGTATTCGAACCCTCGTTATGCTGGCCCGGCTCTACTCAGACTGGTTGAGTTCAATTTGAGTAGCTTGTTTGTAAGTTCGAAGAGAATGGAAGGTAGAATCCCCGTACTGACATGACCATGCAGTTGAAAGCGATGTTAACCCGAATTAAAAAAAAATTGTAGTGATTTGAAGCACGTCGGTACTTGGACCTATTTGGACCTATATAGTCTGTCCCGGTAGCTCAGAGTCTGTCCCGGTAGCTCAGTGGTAAAGGCGGCACTCTGTGAATCCAAAGATTCCAGAGGTCGTGGGTTCGAAACCCGGCCGGGACATGACAAGTTATCCTCCCATTTGGGATTTTTACCACATAATAATATGCCTTGGGCTTACTGCTGGAATAATGGGATTTTAATAGTCCTAATCGGGCAGTATAAATAAGACGATATTATTATTATTATTTGATTGTGTTCCAGATTCCCGAGCTGGCCGGCTTCTGGATGATCTCGTGTCTGATCCAGCTCCCCCTGCAGCTCATGCTTCTTCTCAACGGCGTCACCCAGCCTCGCCCGGTGGAGACCATCTTCCAGTACACCATGTGCTCCCTGCTCGCCGTTCAGATCTACACCGGGTTCGGTGCCATCAGGAACTCGGCCCGGCACCATGCTACTACGTTCCGGATTCGACAAGCCCACATGGGATAGTTCTTCTTCTTCTTTGTCTTAATCCTTATGCCGCTAAGCAGCGTCGGATACCTCAGTCCATTCCTTGAATCTTCTCATGGGATAGTTATACATTCATAATATGAGACTAGGGGCGGAATTAATAGACGTTTTTGTAATACCTCCGTGGCGCTAAGTCACGGATTGCGTACTGTGTAAGATAGGGAAAACCGACACTTACCAACGACTTAAGTTATTGATGTTGTCTATTAATTCCGCCCTAGGATTCATTGTCATCTGGACTAATTCATAGTCACAAGATTAAAAGCTAGACTTGTCTGTATTGTGATGTCGTATTATTATTTCACCAGGCTTTCGCCTGCACTTTGTGCTCTCTCTCCCCAGTCTTCATTCTATTTTCGGTATTCAAATATAAAATGTACATTTCCGTTTCTTTTCAATTAATAATTTGGTTTTCCTGTGTATTTCTTAAATCAATATAACATATCATATAAAAAAATTGAGAGCAGTCTAAGACTAGTTTTGTTCATATTGGATGTCAAACAAGTTGAATTTATTCCCACATGGGATAACGTTTCAAAAGGAAATATTTCTTGGTGTAGTTATCTTGTCCTAGTGGGTGACTTATCTTGTCCTAGAGGGTTAATTATCTTGTCCTAGTGGGATAGTTATCTTGTCCTAGTGGGATAGTTATCTTGTCTTAGTGGGTTTGTTATCTTGTCCTAGTGGGTTAATTATCTTGTCCTAGTGGGATAGTTATCTTGTCCTAGTGGGGTATTTATCTTGTTATAGTGGGTTAGTTATCTTGTCCTAGTGGGGTAGTTATCTTGTCCTAGTGGGGTAGTTATCTTGTCCTAGTGGGTTGCGGACTCGACTTGCACGTAGGTGACGCGTGTTCCGGGCAAAGTCGAAGTTTATACGGCTGTATCCGATCTGCGGTCAAGTGGTAAAAGTCTAAAAATGGGACATCCGAATTTTATCATCTAACCATTGGCATTTGAGACTCTAGAGTCTAGACTATGAAGCTTGAAGACAGAACACTTTACAGAAAAGTTAGCAGCATTTTGGTCTGAGAGACAGGAGATATGAGAGCGGGTAATTTTCTCACAAAAAGATTGTCTCCGCTATCCAGAGAGGTAATGCAGCAAGTGTTCTCTCTAGATTGCCAAAAGGAAAAACATTGTGTAACGTGACCTGATCAGCATGTGAAATAATAAAGACAATCTGTTTCCTTGGATTCATTTTTTATACTTCTCCTTTAATTAGAAGAAGTATAATATACGAGCGCATTTTTATTTTATACTATAATATACGAGCGGACCAATAGCTCAGTGGTTAAGCGGGTTAGATCGATGTATAATATGTATAATACTAGTCTCAGCAACGAAGCAAAAAAATGCAATTCTAAAGAAAATGTTTCGTGTATAAGTCAATTTTGGCTCCGTTGTAGGGGAAGATCTCCTGAACAACACAATAAAAGTCTTGATGGTAGGAGTGGAGCTAACCCAGGGGGAATTATGAAGTTCGCCCTTCTCATTTTTAATAAATAAATAGAGAAAAAAAATATGGCCTTGAGGAAAAATGTGTTTCTATCCTAAATTATTTTCTATAAAATTATCTACAAAAAAACAATTTCATATTTTTTGACAGTAAAACAATTTTCCAAGGAACGAAAACTTCCGGTGATATGATGTAGGTGCCGGTTGGGACATGTGTGTGACAGCCCGCCAGTGTTACAAAATACCAATTATTTGCATTATTTTTTTTTTATGAAATATTTGTGAATAGAAATCGAGTAAAGCTGTCGGTTATGAACAATTTACTGATTATTTGTTTCACGTTTATTCACTCAAATACCTAGTCATCGTTTTTAACCAATACATTGTTTGGCTTCCAGGAATTATGCAGGAAACTCGAGTTCTTGTCACGCGTGAGAGTGTCACTGTCTACTTCCGAGATATTGCTGAAGATTTGATTACAGCGCATCGTTTTGCGTGACCAGAGGCTAAAAAAAAGAGATTTATGAGTGAAATTAATAGACTAGGTAAATTAATTTTTGAAATACTCCTAAGTCTCAAATTTCTCACGAAGTGTTTTTTTCGATTTTCAACATCAAATCTTTATTACTTCCGAAAATTTTCTAATATTAAAAATCGGAAGTATTGTGTTCGTTTTTGTAAAAAAAAAAATATTTTTTTGCTTCGATTTCAATTTTTTTTTCTGGACGTTTCATAACCTCCTGAGCAACTTTGGTTTTGTGTCCGTCTGTCGATCCGTCGGTCTGTTAAAAATATTCCTTGTAAAGCGCAAATCTCGGAAACTACTCAACGGATTTTAATAAAATTTTGCGCACATATAGGAGACGTTCTGTAGATGGTCGCGTGAACGCTACTCCCGATTTTGATGAAATTTTGTATGTATATAGATATTATAGTTTTACATAGGCTATTTATATTTATTTTTAAATCATTATAATTTAACTCTGATATTAAAGAAAATCCGAAAATTTGGACGAAAAAGTAAAAAAATAAGGATGACGACTTGCCGATACAGAATTTTTTTTGGAATCTAGAATGTAAGAAAAAACGGGTTTCTACCATATAAAACAAATTTGAAGAAAATCGGTTCAGCCGTTTTGGAGATACAAGTAATTTAGTATAAAATCTCAAAATTCGCACGTGTATACAATGTGAAACAATCACGAGGAAGTATTGTGTCCATAATTGGCAGTGTTTTACTTCCGAGAAATTTCTAATATTAGAAATAAAATAAAATGTGAAAGCAGTAGTACCAGAATCAACCAACCTCAACCACGAGGAAGAGGTTGAACAATGCCGACCGCGTGCAGGTTTGGAATAAGGCAAAGTGAAAGACGAACATTTCCTTTCGACTGAAAAGTGTTACTTTTAGATAACATTTTCAAATGATAATAAAAGAAAAAAAGTACATACAAGGATTTACCTAACACAAGGTTTATGAGAGAATAATAACCGCAATTCCAGGTGATAATAATGTATTCAATATGAGATATCGGAAATATTATGTTCGTTTTCGTATTTAAAAAAACTGCTCCAATTTTTAATATTTCTGGACAAGTTGTAACCTCCTGAGCAACTTTGGTTTTGTGTCTTTTACATATTTGCATTCCTTGCAACGCGCAAATCTCAAACTACAGAACGTATTTCAACGAAATTTTGTGCACTTATGAGAGACGTGTTGTAGATGTGGTACTCTTTAAGTTTAAATTCACCAACTTCGAACTACCGGATCTTGGAGATAAAGGCCGTGCGCCTGACCCCCAATTTTTTTTCATTTAAACTCTTAAGTCTCGTGGGCTTTACACCCTATCATAATGACATTTTGAATGTGTATGCTTATGGGTGTTTTACATAATACATTTTGTATTGAATAAATTATAGTTCAACTTTCATATTAAAAAAAAAAAAAAAAAATGAGAAAGACGTGCAAATAAAAGGTCTTTACATTTTGTATTGAATAAATTATAGTTGAACTCTCATATTAAAAAAAAAAAAAATGAGAAAGACGTGCAAATAAAAGGTCTTTAACTGGCCGGAACAGAATTTTCTGTGGAAATTAGAATGAAGGAAAAACACTAAATTCGAAATAAATTTGGAGAGAATCGATTGTGAATTTTTAGAGATACATAGGTACAAGTTATTTTTTTAGAGATAGGTATAAACAGACTTCGTGGCGTAAAGGTTGTGACTACTGCTCGTAGTCCAGAGATCCCGAGTTCGATCCCCGGTTGGGGCAGACTTTTCGAAAAACAAAGTCATCAGAAAAAGTTATTTACAACAGAAGTCATAACACTTTTCAGCCACATTGAAATAAAGAAAATTTTGTAAAAAAGGAAAACAGTTTGCAGGGCGGCTAAAGATAAAGGACAACACTCAAATACCTCGAAAATCTTTCGGTTTTTCAACATAAAAACATTTATAAAAAGTATTGATATTGATATCCCCAAAAAGACTACCGTTGAAAAAAGGCCAAGTTCCATAGCTTCTACCCAAAAACTTTTTCAAATTAATTTAATGATATCTTGTTTGCGGCCAAGTTAACTTGGTACTAAACCATTTCTTTTTAATTGAAACCAGTTGTTGAGCTCCTCATTTTTTGTTTTTACTGCCTACTATCCTCTAACTTGGCCAGCTTTATGATGTTGCTTCTCTAGAATATTTTGGAAAAATGTATAGGCATACATAAATGTACATTTAACCACCAAAATGAGAAAAACTGGCCAAGTTAGAGGATAGTTAGCAAATAAAAACATAAAAAGAGGAAGTCAGAATACGGATCAGAATAATGATTTAGTACCAACGTAACTTGGCCGCAAACAAGATACCACTAAATTCATTGGCAAAACTTTTTTGGTAGGAGCTCTGGAACTTGGTTCTTTTTTCAACGGTATTTTTTTTTTTTTTTATTATTATTATTATTTTTTTTAATGAGATAAGTGATTACTTAGGAGCAAGTCAATGCCATACCTTCGATCACAGACTGGAATACTTCCTAATGACGACGTTTGATGGGTCAGCTTCTGATTGAATGTTTGATAACAAGTCACCTGCTGACTGAGAGATACAAACTGCTCGAACTTTTCTTCAAACTGACTCATCTCATAGAGACTCTTCTCGCGTAAATATAGAGGATAGATATTCAAATCAACATCTCCTGCTGAATATGTTTTAGACGAAGCAAGGAGGTCTTCTAAGTTGTTAAGTGTAGCAAGATGAGAAACTGTATCTAGAAGATTTTGCTTGTCGGAAAAATATTTTTCCAATTCTGAGTAGACTTGATCAAAAGCTTCGTTTATTTTGATGTTAGTTTTGAGCTTATTAATCAATTCACAATTTGCGCTGGTTACAATCTCATGAACCTCGTTTTTTTCATAATTTTCTTCATTAACCCCGTTATTTTCATAATTTTCTTCATTAACCCCGTTATTTTCACATTTTTTTTCAACTTTGATTGCTTTTGTCTCTACAGTTTCAGGATCCCCTGTCCAAGAATCAGTTGTGTTTCTGAACCATCCAAGTAGTTTATCAGCTTGCGATTTAATATTGCCAAAAAATTGTTTGCTCACTTTGCTTGAAATTTCTAGAATAGAATTTTGTGTTGCTTGACGTTGTCCTTTGTGAAGTTGGGACGGTTTTTGTATGGAAAAGTAGATCTCTGTATGACTCAGTTGAGATGTGAATACAGAAGTTTTACGAGACAATGTAGACTTACGAGGACAATCTAAAGAGTGAACTGAAATACAAATGAAGTGGATTATACAGTGATCGGCATAAGTCCGGCAAAGGCTGAATATCTTCCGATTGGCTCAAATTGCTTGTAAAAAAACTACTTGGGGGCAACTTTTAAATTTTAGGGGCGGACTTTTAAATCTATGTCAGGGACTCCAGATAATTTTTTAAAATGAGACACCCCAATTTGAATTTTTTTTATTGATTTGCTATTAAAAATAATTATAATTGCACTATGTAAAACGCTAATACGTATATTTATGCAAAATTCATCAGAATCGGATGTAACGTTCGCGAGATATAAGCGTATAGTTGATGAATTTACAGAACCATCTACAGAATGTCTCCTATATGTGTACAAAATTTCGTCAAAATCCGTTTAGTAGTTCCTGAGATTTGCGAGTTACAAGGAATGTATTTTACAGACAGACCAACAGACAGACACAAAACCAAAGTTGCTCAGGAGGTTATGAATAGTTCAGAAATATGAAAAAATTGAAATCGGATCGAAATTTTTTTTTTTACAAAAAGGAACACAATTATCCTATTTCTAATATTAGAAATTTCTCGGAAGTAAAATCAAAAATAAGGTGTCCCATTAAAAAAAAGACCTGCTAGCCCCTACATGGGGTCCGGCCTGAAAATCAAAAGATTCGCCTAAGTAGTTTTTTACAAACCATTTGACCATGCAAAGTTTCAATTCCGTACCTAAAGCCAGCCAGCCTCCGTGGCGTAACGGTTCAGACTACTGTCCGGTTGGGGCAGACTTTTCGAAGAAAATTCTGTTCCCTCTAAATACGTGAGGCTGGCATTTGCGACCCTACACAGGCTGGGTGATTTGATTGATTTTGATTTTTTTGATTTTGAACATTTCATTTATTTATATATAATTTTTTATACATACAGGGTGTCCCACCAAAGTTGGACACCTCAAATTACTCGGCCCCTAAAAGAGTTTTTGAAAAATAAAAAATCCTAGGGTACATGTCCTAATTATGCGGTTTCAGTCATGAATTTTTTTTTATACAGGGTGGTTCAAAAGTCAGAAATTGAGGTGTCAACTTTCGATTTTGTAAATGGATCGACCTGAATTTTATTTGATAATTTTACTTTTAAATGGTTCCTGAGTACTTTTTTAAACAAAAATTTTACATACAGGGTGGTTTTTTTTCGACCAATTTTTTTTTTAAAGTAAATATCTGCAGGGTGGCCCATGCGACAATATTAATTAAAAAACCATAACTTTTTAATTTCATTAAAAATCGAAGTTTTTCTTGAACATTTAGTTTTTCTTTTTATATTAACGTCTCTTTGACTGCCAATATACAGGGTGTTACAAAAAAATTATGTCTCACCCTGTACAACACTTTAGTTTTGTTTTACGATATGACCAACAAAAAATGTGTAAAATTAGGCGAGAATTATTAATCTCAATTTTTTTTTTTTTAAAAAACTCAGTTTAAAAAAAAAAAAACCAATTCATTATTTCACTTGTTAACCACCCAGTATAATTTTTTTTGATGCCAATGAAAAGTGCGTGTATTCATTACACAAACACTTTTTATTCTTGTTATCGAAAAAATTAAAAGTACTTGAGTTATTCGAGATATAGAAAAAAAAATGGTCGCAAAAAAACCACCCTGTATGTAAAATTTTTGTTTAAAAAAGTACTCAGGAACCATTTAAAAGTAAAATTATCAAATAAAATTCAGGTCAATCCATTTAAAAATCGAAAGTTGACACCTCAATTTCTGACTTTTGAACCACCCTGTACAATTTTTTTTCATGACTGAAACCGCATAATTATAACATGTACCCTTAGATTTTTTATTTTTCAAAAACTCTTTCAGGGGCCGAGTAATTTGAGGTGTCCAACTTTGGTGGGACACCCTGTATACATAAATTACATCCCCTAAGCTAATGCTAACTTTTTGGATAGTGAGGTTAATGTGGGTAGCTGGTACGATTCCCAGCGAATGGAGGGTAACACCCCCGTCTTGATCAGGACGTTAAAACCTAATAGAATCAACTGGTCACAATAGATCTAATTAGGTCGCAGTATTAATTGCAAGGGTTTCACTGAAAACTCTGCAACCAGATCAGATAATAATAATAACCTAAAGCCAATCGAAACATATTCAGCCTTTGCGGGACTTATGTCTGGTCCCTGTATAAATAAAGAACTAGTAGTAGTACTGGATTTTTTAAAAACTTAGTTTAAAAAATCCAGTTTTGTATTTTGATATTACGGCATTACAAAAAGATATAACCCCCTAAAGACGCATGATTTGTTTGAAAATTCCGCCCTTAATTTCACTATGACCTTCTGGTAAAAATAAGAGCAGAATACAAAGCTAAATGGATGCATAAGCTCACCTGGATCATTGTCATTATTGACTTTTCTGTTTCGTCCAACTTCAGTCTTCTTCTTGGCAACAGAGCCAATTTTCCAAAAGTCTTCCATGCTTTGACTTCTCTTGCACATGTATTTAATTCCTGAACCCCTGGACTTGGGTTTTGTATAGACTGTTGTGTTTGTAATGTTCTCTCTGGCCTCACAAGATGGATTCTCTGTGTCATTCAAGTTGTAATCGAAAAGTGACAGGCATCTTGGCTTTTGCTTACTACTATTTTTTCTTGTTTTGCTACTTCTTTTGCTACCCTTATTTTTTAGTACTTTGCAGGTCCCTGTTAGATTTACGAGTTTTATTGCAGATGCTAGTTCTTTCCCAAGCTCGCATTTTGCGTCGTCCTTCTTATCTTGTTCACATCCTTTACCTTTTTTGTATCTAATGTCTTCAAAACAGTTAACTTGTTTATTTGACTTTACAGGAAGCTCCTTTGTTATATATTTATATTTATTTTCGTCACTCTGACCTTTCTTGATATCACATACAACTTGTTTGATTTCATTTTCATTCTCTTTTGAGATTTTATTTTGTTTTGGACCTTCACAGTAAGGCATTTGGTCAGTTGTAATCTCCTCTTCAGTCTCACGAGGACAGCTGACTTTTATGCAATTCGCGTCATTTAAATGATCGGAGTCAATTACCATAGAGGGAGCACGATTTTCATCTCGTTCAAGTGGACAATTATTAGCACTGACTGCATTGCCAACAGAGTTCCGGTTTACTAGTTTTTCATGAACATTTTTTAATTCATTCAGAAAGTCACTCAGGGTTGGTGTTTCACGGGGTTCACATTTTAAATCTTTGACTCTGAATGGTTTTTCTTGTTTTTTTTGCTCATCTCGTTTACAAATTTTTCGTTTGTCTTCCGAAAAATGTTCTTCATTTCGCAAGATAATTTCGCACATAATGTTAGGTTTTTCTTCAATATCCTTAAGGTTTTCTCTATCTAAATAGTTACAAGGTTCACACTGAGACTGTCTTTTATATTTTACATTAGTTTTACATCTGAATTTGTCATTTGCTTTAATAGGTTCTAATGTTTTATCTCTGGAATTTACAAAACAAGAAGAATCTTGACGATTCCACACAATAGGAATCTTTTCATCTATTTCTTTATCATTATTTGGGCACTTTTTATCAATCACTATTGTAAAGTCTTTAACATCATTGCATTTTCTATGTATTTTTGATTCACTTTTAGCTCCTTGTGAAGAATAACAACTCTTTTCTACTATTGGTTTGGTTGTTCTGCTTTTTCCTTTACAAGTTTTACATTTTATATTAGTTTTACATTTCCTTTTGTCATTTGCTTCTTTAGGTTCCAGTGTTTTATCTCTGGATAATACAGAAGAAGAATTTTGGCGTTTACACTTACTAGGAAACTTTCCATCTATTTCTCTATCAAATTTAGGGCACTTTCTATCACTCACCATTGTAAAGTCTTTAAGAATACTATCGTTGCATTTTCTATGTATTTTTGATGCACTTTTAGCTCCTTGCGAAGAAAAACAACTATTTTTGAGTATTGGTATGTTTGTTCTGCTTTTTCCTTCACATATATTATTATATTTTATACTATTTTTATATCTGCTTTTTTCATTTGCTTTTTTAGGTTCTGGTGGTTTATCTCTGGATAATACAGAACAAGACGAAGAAGATTCTTGTCGGCTACACATAATAGGAATCTTTCTTTCCATTTCTTTATCAAGTTTGGGGCGCTTTTTACCACGAACTATTGAAAAGTCTGTAGCAATACTATCATTGCATTTTTCATATATTTTTGATGCACTTTTTGCTCCTCGCGAAGAATAACAACACTTTTCTACTGTTGGTATGTTTGTTCTGCTTTTTCCTTCGCATGTTTTATTTTTCATATTAGTTTTACATCTGGTTTTGTCATTTGCTTCTTTCGGTTCTGGTGATTTATCTCTGGATAATACAGAACAAGAAGAAGATGAAGAAGAATCTTGTTGGTTACACATAATAGGAATCTTTTCATCAATTTCTTTATCAAATTTGGGACACTTTTCATCACTCATTGTTAAGTCTATTACAATACAATCATTGCGTTTTCTATGTATTCTTGATGCAATTAAAACATTTGCTTCTTTAGGTTCTGGTGTTATGTCTCTGGATATTACAGAACAAGACGAAGAAGAAGAAGAATCTTGTCGGCTACACATAATAGGAATCTTTTCATCCATTTCTTTCTCAAACTTGGGATGCTTTTTTCCACTCACCATTGAAACGTCTTTAACAATACTATCATAGCATTTTTTATGTATTTTTGATTCACTTTTAGCTCTTTGCGAACAATACCAACACTTTTCTACTATTGGTATGTTTTTTCTACTTTTCCCTTCACATGTTTTATATTTTATATTAGTTTTACATCTGATTTCGTCATTTTCTTGTTTAGGTTTTAGTGTTTCATCTCTGGATATTTCAGAAGAAGACGAAGAAGAGGATGAAGGATCTTGTCGGCAACACATAATAGGAATCTTTCCATTCATATTTTTATCAAATTTGGGGCGCTTTTTACAACTCACAATTGTAAAGTCTTTCGGAATACTATCATAGCGTTTTTCTAGTACTTTTGATGCACTTTTAGATCCTTGCAAAGGATAGCAACAATTTTCTACTATTGGTTTGTGTGTTCTGCTATTAACTTCACATGTTTTATTTTTTATATTGGTTTTACATCTATTTTTTTCATTTGCTTCTATACGTTCACCTCTGGGTATTAAAAAACAAGAAGAATTTTGTCGGTCACACATAAATAAATTAATACCATGAATTTCTTTATCAAATTTGCGGCACTTTTTATCACTCACTAATGAAAAATCTTTAGCAATTTTATCACAGCATTTTTCATGTATTTTTGATGCACTTGTAGCTCCTAGCGAAGAATAACAACATTTTTCTACCTTTGATTTGTTTGTTTTGCTGTTCACTTCACATGTTTTATGTTTTAAATTACTTTTACATCTGATTTTGTCATTTGCTTCTTTAGGTTCTGATGTTTTATCTTGTCGCTTACATATAAAAGGAATTTTTCCATCCATTTTTTTATCAAAACTTGGGCACTTTTTATCACCCACCATTTTAAAGTCTTTAACAATGCTACCATCGCACTTACTATGTTTTTTTGATGCACTTAAAGCTTTTTGCGAAGAATAACAATAATTTTCTACAGTTGATTTGGTTGTTCTGCTTTTCACTTCACATTTATTTTTCAAGCACTTTTTTTTGTTGCAAGGTTTCCCAACGTTTTGCACGGTGGCTCTCTTATAATCCTGTCTCTTTGAACTTTCTATGTTTTTCTTAGTATGTCTGTGGCAATATTTCTTCAGTTCCGATATAGAATATTTACTTTGCATCATCGAATTATCTTTTAACAATGACACCATGTTTAATCTTTTTCCCGGAATGATTATAGGACTTAAAAAGTGTGGATTATGGATCCGAGCTATACTAAGTCCTCTTTCATTGGTTTGTAAATGATGGTGATGAGTTTTATGTGCTGAAAGGCCTTGTTTGTTTTGTTTAGAATCAGCGATTTTATTGTCAACTTTGATAATAGTCCCAGGGATAACTTTCATACTAGTGCAAACTCGATAGTTTTTGTTTTCTGGACGTTGAGCTTCCGTCTTGTTTAAGCATTCAATATTAAATTGTTGAGTAACACTCTTTTTTTTACTTATAATATTATCTTCATTACGAGTACAAACTAATGACTCCTGTTTTTTGTTCTCAGCGCCAGTTTGTTTTTTGTGCTCATCGCCAGTCCGATCACTAATAGAACAAGTAGACTTTGATTGGCGAGAAATGTTTTGATTTTCTAATCTTGATTGTTTTTTTTTACAACTGCTTCGTTTAAGATTTGATTTTGTCTGACATGTGCTGGATTTCGATATGGATCGAATTCTTGATGCACGCGAGGGGTTGTTTAATAATATCATGGGTGGCCATTGTTCCACTTTTCCGCAAGAGTCCTCTAATTTAAGGTGAAACTTTTCTACTTTACCTCCGATGGTCTTAGATTTACTTCCATGTACGCATGTGCACTTCGATGATCTTTTTATTGACATGGAAGACGGCTGACCAACTGCCTCTAGATATATTCCAGGTTTAATACTAGAACTTCCACTCTTTTCACGATTTTCGATCCTCACATGAGCATTGAACCCATCACCGATGATCGTAGTTTTTTCTCTCCATTCACATAGGCAATTTGGAGATGTTCTACCAGATCTTTTCTTTTTATTCAAAGAACTTTTTGAAACAACCGACGCATCTTCACGATTTTTTTTCCGGCATTCTGAAATTTGATTATTTGTATTCTTACTTCCGTGTGCGCATATGCACTTTGATGGTCTTTTTATTAATATGGAAGACGCATGGCTCTTTCTCTTTTCTAGACACTTTTCAGGTTCAACATTAGAATTTCCAGACTTTTTACGATTTTTGATCCTCACAAGAGCATTAAACCCATCACCAATGATCTTAGTTTTGTCTCTCCAATCACATGTGCAGTTCGGAGATGTTCTTATAGATCTTTTCTGTCTTTTGAAAGAACTCTTTGAAACAACCGAAGCAATTTCACGATTTTTTTCCTGACATTCTGGAGTTACATTATTTGTATTCTGTTCTGATACTTTAGTGTTCGCTATACTTTCTGTAGAAAACTGATTATAATGTTGTTTCTCTTCTATAATATTGCACTTTCTTTTAAAACCAACATGCTTTTTTTCACTGAAAGGCTTAGCACCTAGTAAACATTTCACTGCATATTGGTTAGTGACTCTTCCACATTTTGAGCATTTGTTTTGTCTAGAAGTTTTTTTCGAAAATGAATCTTTCATAATAATACTTTCCTTGCAGTTGAATTTAGTTTTTTTTCTATGCGATCTCTTTGAAAATGGTTTATCTGCTGTAGCATTACATTTTCTTTTGTTTGATTTCTCTCTTCTCTTGCAAGACTCTTCACAAAATGATTCATCACTGCAACTTGCAACATGCTTGTCTCTATTGAAAGGCTTAGCATCTAGTAAACATTTATCTGCATTTTGGTTAGCGGCTCTACCACAATTTGAGCATTTTCTTTGTCTAGAAGTTCTTTTAGAAAAAGAATCCTTTTTAATAACACTTTTTTTACAAAGGAATTTGGTTTTTTTCCTGGGAGATCTCTTTAAAAATGGTTCATCTACTGTAGTATTACATTTTATTTCGTTTGATTTCTCGCTGCTCTTGCAAGACTCTTCACAAATGATTCATCACTGCAACTTGCAACATGCTTGTCTCTATTGAAAGGCTTAGCATCTAGTAAACATTTATCTACATTTTGGTTAGCGGTTCTACCACAATTTGAGCATTTTCTTTGTCTAGAAATTCTTTTCGAAAATGACACCTTCTTAATAACGTTTTTTTTACAGTTCAATTTAGTTTTGTTCCTAGGAGATCTCTTGAAACATGGTTTATCTGTTGTAGTATTACATTTTCTTTTGTTTGATTTCTCGCTTGTCTTGCAATAGTGCTCACAATATGTTTCATCACTTAAAGGAAAGATAGTTTTGAGGGATTCTTCATGATTATTTGCAAATTTCTGAGAGGAGATATCATTAATTTTATTTCTACCTATATTTGATCTGATTCCTTCTATTTCTTTGAGATTTTCACATTTTAAATTGTGCATTTCACTCTTGAATTCATATGTGCTTGGTCGTTCATTGATGTCCTGGCAAGAACCACGTGATATTTTTAGTATGCTTTTATGAGGAGGGCCGATGATATTCTTGTTACACTTATCATCTTTAGATTTATTTAAAGCTGGCTCCACACTATTGTGAAAGCACACTGCATTGGTGTTTTCATTGATAGGTGACTGGAGAATTTCAACGTCAGTAATGTTGCTTGACATGGGCAGGCAATCAACATGACTTGATTTATCAGTCATTTTTGTTTGATTGAAAGCCTCTTTTGATTGAGAAATACTACAAGTGCAATTCGAGAGGTAGTGTAAACCTTTTGTTTTACAATTATTGCATTCATACTTCTCGGGCTGGTTTTCTACATTTTTTGATTTGGATGTCTTTTGGATAGAACATTTGACAGTTTTTGCTGCATTATCATTGATTTCTAATTGGTTGGAAGCCTGTTTTGATTGAGAAATACTACAAGTGCAATTCGAGAGGTTGTGTAAACCTTTTGTTTTACAATTATTACAATCGTACTTCTCGGGCTGGTTTTCTACAGTTTTTGATTTGGACGTCTTTTGGTTTGGACATTGGACAGTTTTTGCTTCACAAATAGTATGAGAGAATTTCATGTCTGTTGGTTTTGATTCACTAATGGAGGAACTAGATTTTGTAGAAGACTGAACAGATTTGGATTGCATAGAACATTCTATAGATTTAGAGTTAAAGCTCTTGGAACATTCTATTGATTCGAACCTCTCAAAACATTCTATTGATTCGGATTTGGTAGAACACTGTAGGGTATTTAATTTGGGGTTGTCTTTAGTAGGATTGTTACAGGATATTTTACAGACCTCTGTTAAAATCTTATCCCTATTTCTCTTGTTTTCTATGCTGAATCTTATAGTTCGGTCCATGAGTCTGAGCAAAGACAAAATAGGAGATTTATTTCTTGATTCGAGCCTATGAATTCCCGTTTTCCTTATATCAACCACGTTAACTAAATTCGAAAGAGAATTCTTCAATAGCTCATCCAGTTGGATAGGAATGGAAGCTTTGATTGTGCTCATCTGAATGTTTCGGGATTCACCAGAATCCTTATTTTTCCAAAACCTGCATTGAGTTTTTTCTTCTGGTAGCACGATATTGACTTTCTCGGAGCACTTCGCCACCAAATACGGTGAATGAGCTATTGTTCTTTTTTTATGAGTACATTTTATTTTATTTTTTTGAGCGTTGACAGGTATATCAAATGAGTTTTCACTATTTTTTCTCATTTTTTTATTTTGACTTACACTAATGCAATTCGTGAGATTGTGTAAAGCTTTTGTTTTACAACTATTACAAATGTACTTTTCACGCTTGTTTTCCACATATTTTGATTTGGATGTCTTTTGGATAGGACATTTAACAGTTTTTGCTGCAGTATCATTGATTTTTGATTGGTTGAAAACCTGTTTTAATTGAGAAATACTACAAGTGCATTTTGAAATGCTGTGTAAAGCTTTTGTTTTACAATTATTACAAACGTACTTCTCGGGCTGGTTTTCTACAGTTTTTGATTTGGATGTCTTTTGTTTTCGACATTTGACAGCCTTTGCTTCTTCACAAATAGTATGAGTGGATTTTATGTCTGCTTGTTTTGATTCACAAATAGGGGAACTAGATTTTGTCGAAGACTGTGCTGATTTATATTGCGTTGAACATTCTATAGATTTAGAGTTAAAGCTCTTGGAACATTTTATTGATTCGAAGCTCTTAGAACATTCTATTGATTTGAAGCTCTCAAAACATTCCATTGATTCGGATTTGCTAGAACACTGTGGGGTTTTTGATTTTGGGTTGTCTGTGGTAGGATTGTTACAGGACTTTTCACAAAATTCGAATTTGGTAGAACACGGTAGGGTTTTTGATTTGGTGTTGTCTGTGGTAGAATTTTTACAGGACTTCTCAGCAGAATCTACATTTGTTTTAAATCTGCATTCAGTCATTACATCCGGTAGCACGATCTTGACTTTTTCTGAGCTCTTTCCCACCGAATGTAATCCTAGACAATTTGTAGGTGAATGAACATTTAGTCTTTTTTTGAAAGTACATTTTAATTTACGTTTTTCGTTGTTGACACTTACAGGACGAGAGTTTTCACTATTTTTTTCATATTTTGTGTTGGAGATTTTTTTTTTGGTGATTTTAGTTTGAGACCATTGGATGAGTATGATTTGAGAACAAGTTTGGATTTCGATATTTTCATGTTGTGACTGTTGCGGGAACATGATCTATCCACGGACTTTTCTCTAGGCGTTTTGATGTTAAGAAATGTGGTTGGACTTTTGATGTTAAGAAATCTTTTAACAGATTTTGTTTTGGATCTCTTTAAACTTGTACTTTCAGAGGAGTATAATTCGAGGGTGTCAGAGCTCTTTGATATACAACATTTTATAACAGATTTGGTTTTGGATCTCTTTAAACTGGGACTTTTAGAGGAGCAAAAATTTTTCAGCTTTTTACAATCGTTTACTTGCTGCACACATGTGCATTTCAGCGTGGTTCCACCATGAGGAAACGATTTAACTTTTTCGTCCAGTTCATTTTCTTTCTTTTGTCCATCATGATTGGAGCATGATGTTAATGGTAGTATATTGGATTTACCCTGATCTTTGCGGCATACTGCTACTGGTAGCTCGATAATCTGGTCACCGCTATTTTCTATTGCTTCATTTTCATCAAGTTCTTGTATTTGGAAGAAAACATTCTTTACTTTGCTGGTTTTAGCCACAAGATGTGATTTTTTGTCAAATGTGATTCGACACCCGCAGACAGACTGAGATTTGACATCTGGCGATGAAAGAGAGAGAGTGGAAGTGAAGTGTGTTGCGGAGTAATACGAGACGCGTTGAAAAAAAACTCAAATTTTACCATATACACAAATAGGGGGGGCGAGAAAATCGTCTGCGTCACTTGAAATTACTCATCCTATATACAGGTCCTTTAAACTTGCCACCCTTAAACGATGAACTCTTCTGGAGTGTCCCTTAAAAGTTATGATGATTTTTTTTTAAACTTAAAAATATATTTTTTTTATCATGTTTACACACTAGTAAACATGATAAAAAAAAACATGTTTAGACATTAGTAAAATTGTATTTCACCTTTTACAAATGAAAAATTTACTCCGGTTAACTCTGTTACAGAGTGTGTTTTTTTTAAACAAAAAATAGCCCTACCTTCTCCTGATTTTAGAGTAAATTTTTCAATTGTGAAAGGTGAAATACAATTGGGCTGATCTATTTTTAGGGTTAAAATTAGATTTTACCGTTTTTTTTTTTTTTTTTTTTTTTTTTTTTTTTTTTTGAGCTTCAGAAGAGTTCACTGTTACACTTTCTACAATGTACCTCGTGAACCGTAAGTTGTTGATCACTGAAATTTATTAAAATGAACTTCACTCAATGAGTCCTTTAAAACAATATGTCACATGATATACCAGTTCATTAAAGATTTTAAATTTGGTTGGTGCCCCAGCTTGACTGTAGGCATTTTTCTTCTTTTTTTTTTACTTCCGAGAATTTTCTAATATTAGAAATCGGAAGTATTGTGTTCGTTTTTGTAAAAAAAAAAACTTTTTTTTCCTACAAGCTATTCAGTATAAAATTTCAAAACTGCCCAAGTGTAGTCTACTATTGCAGTAAATTTACTTTTCTGTTTTCAAAGGGTCTTTTCCTCAGATAATATTTTGGGTAGAGTTTATTGCACACATCATATGATCTTTTAAAGAAAGGTGTGTATGTCTCTTTATAATCATATTATTGTATGTTGGGTCGGTTTTTAAGATTTTTTCTTCTTGGTTTTGGGGGTTGCAGTATTCACAAACGGGACAAAACCTAATTTTAGGTGTAATAAAACTTTGAAGATAATACTATGAGAAAATAAAAATAATGCTTACTTATTTTCAGTTTACCGAGATCACTCAGACGGAATATTCCTAGAGGCTTCCGTGGTGCTGGTTCATTTTTGTCATCTGGTCCTGTTATTTTCCTCATGTATAGCTCTACCTGTAATTTAAACATTAACAACTTAGTTATTGGACAAGTTCCCTTCCTCCATGTGAATATTACGAAGCTTTTTGACTAAAAAGATATTGTAGACTTCAATAATGGCGATTTATGATTCTTTGTTTAATTTAAACACACAAGCAAGGCCATGATAAGTGGTCGTATTGAAGTAGAGGGTCCGCCATTGATGATGAACCATTTTGAAATGCCTATATTTTCGAAACTGAAGCTTCATAATAAATTTTTCTTTGATGGAATGCTAGAAAACAGAATGCCATTTACTGTATAATACTCACTTTTACATTCACGTTGTAAAGATCACCTCACGGATATGTTGACCTTAATTAATGCAGAGGGCATAAATCAAAGCTCAGACATTCTATCAATACGCATCGCTTTTACCATCATGTATTTGGGGAGAGCATTGATTTTCAAGTCGAATAGCCTAAAATCTTTCAGTTCTTGTAGGGTTTTTGGTTTTTACCAAGTCAAGAATACAAGAAATCAATGCTATTATTAAGAAGTGATGCACACACAGCTCGAGAGAATGCCTGATGCATTCATGCATTTTGCATCAAGACCAACATTTCATGGTGATTGATGTGATCTTTCAATCGACAATTGGAGAGCATTACAATAAATGGCATCTAGCATTCCATCAAAGAAAAAATCATTTAATTTCCTAATAGAGTTACTTTTTTCCCCCCTTTTTTTCAAGTATACGTAGTAAGTCAATATTACCTCACTCTCCTTACACTTCTTACTCTTGAGCACTTCGAGATTCACAGTCGGTTCCAGCTCCATGTCATCCGATAGGCTGATACTTTGGCTTGTGGGCCATTTGATACTAAGCAAAGCATCCTGGGCCGACGATTCCTGTACAATAACATAGTATCAATGCTTGCAGATAAAGTAGAAATATTTGTGTACCTTTATGACCTATCTCAGAAATGTACCTATACAGGGTGTTCCCCCAAAGTTGAACACCTCAAATAACTCGCTCCTGACATTGTTTTTGAAAATTATTTTTTTTAGCGTAGGTACCTACCATGTTTTAACTATGCGCTTGCAGTTCTGATTTCTTTTGTATACAAGGTGGTTTAAAAGTCAGAATGAACGGCGCGAATTTTCGAATTTTAAATGGGTCGACCTGAATTATTTTTGATAGTTTTACTTCACTGAAAAGTAAAAATAGTCATTAGATTTAAAAAGTAGTCATTGGACTAAAATTTTACATAAAGACATATAGAGGGTGGTTTTTTAAACCTACTGTCTTTCTAAATCTATAGTATAGAATTTTTTTGAAAGATACCTAATGTTTGATTAAACATTAAAACAAGAACTTTTGATTGACAAAGAAAATAGAATACTTTTTCCTCAATTAGGTAGAGAATAAAAAGGCCCGGTCCATAAATGTCAATAATGACACATGATATTAAAGAACTTTGTACGGGATATTAATACTACCTTAAACCTTACACACTTTAGACAAATACAATTCCAATTTACTTTCAAATTTGAGTAATAATCATATAATGTATTAATACAAATATAAGTATGTGTTTCACATTACTAATTTTTTCTTGCAGGGTGTGACATTTATTGTTGCTGTAACACCCTGTATGTACGTAGTCAAAGAGTAAAAAAAATAAAAAGTCATGTCATTATTTCACATATAAATCACCCTGTACTTTTTTTCTTTGCCAATTAAAAGAGTTTTCATCATACAAACATTTTGTATTCACACTATAAAAAAATCAATAGAAAATAAAGCTATCCGAGATTTAGATAAAAATGGTAAAAAAATAATAAATAAAAATACGCTGCCAATTATGGACACATACTTCCTCATGAAGGGTAATCAATATTTTCAACTTTTATTATCGCTAGAATGAGAGATTGTTTTACTGAATCACTTATATTTACAAAAGTTCTCAAACAATCCTCTTTAAATTTGTTTTATATGATAGAGTACCGTTTTTTCTAAATTCTAGATTTGGCAAAAAATTCTGTATGGGCATGTCGTTGACCTTTTTGACTTTCTTTTTGATGTTTTTGCACAAAATTTCAGATTTTATTAAATATCAGAGCTCAATCAAAATTTACTTTTAAAAATAATTATAAATGCATTATGTAAAGTGCTAATACGCATATACTATAATTTTCTAATATTCTGTTCTATTAAAATCAATGTAGCTGTTTCTGGAGATAATAATCCCAAAGTTCGGCATCATTTTTTTTTTCCTATCTGTGTGGTGTATAACAAACTATTGATACTTGTCACTATAATGTCTTATCTTGATTGGTTCTCCCCACTGAGTTCTCCCTTTTGCTCTAAACAAAACAAAACATCCAAAAGGAAATTGAAATTAAAATTTTAAAGCTTCATATAGTTCATATTTTAATCAAAATTAAAGTGTAAATTTGTGGTTTTTCCGGTGTGACATTATTTTCTTATAAGATTTTAAGTATTCTGTGAAAGTTTCATAAAAATCCGTCAAGGAAACAGCTGTTCGACAAGATCACGATGGAGCCCTCAAGATTTTAATTTTTCAAGAACTTCATCAGGGGCCGAGCAATTTGAGGTGTCCAAATTTAGTGGGACACCCTGTATTTCCTGTTTGTCTACGTCAATATCTTAATTTTCGCTGCTCACTAAGGTTCAAATGACACGAGATAGCAAAAAGAATCGCAAGCATGGAATGAGATTTGAATATATCAATTTTGTTTTTACAATTGAAAAACGACAGGAAATCTGGTATTATATTAAAACAGAATGTAAAATCACTTACTTGAGCATTTTGTGTATCACATATTTTGTATCACAATGATGTTTTGATTGTAATCTATCATTGCAAGTCTTATCGGGTGACATGTTTTTTTCAAAAGCATCTAAAACATAAAATAAAAGATATATTATAGGTTATAACACATTATTTCATATTACTTAGAACAAGGATTGTATTTGATCAGGTTCTGTATACAGTTATCAAAACGCCAATTTAGAACCAAAGGTCGTAAAATAATGACAACATTCAAGGAAACACAAAAGTTAATAAAAAAAAGTCCTAGTCATTAATTATTGAAATATTTCCATTAAAGTAAAATTCAAATAGGATTGAAATCACTTTAATGGTAACGTTCATTATTCTATAGCAGACGGAACGTTCAAAAGAAAAATCAATCCCTCAAAGCACATAGGATTTTGTGGTTTCTTTCCGCGTGTTTTTTTTTTTTTTTTTAGTTTTTCGTGGGTAACGGTTGAAGATATCAAAAAATGAATCTCTGATTCAAAGGGGTCGTTCACGCCTTAATGCACAAATACATTAAATCCATGTGTTTTTCAACGTGGAATTCAATAGTGCTATTTTCAGCTTTCTAGGATCAACAGTTCTTAGCTTTGAGTTCTTCTCGGGCAAGAAAATGCAAGTTTACCAAATGTTGTCAGAAATTGATAATCGAAGTGTCCAATTCGTTTATTTTTTTAATTTTTATTTTACTTGTTTACTTTTGATTATGCCAGCCTCCGTGGCGTAACGGTTCTGAAGTTCAGAGATCCTGAGTTCGATCCCCGGTCGGGGCAGACTTTTCAACAGAAAATTCTGTTCTCTCCGTATATGTGAGGCTGGCCTTTCCGGCCCTACCTAGGCTGGGTGAGGTTAAGGTGGATAGCTCGTACGATTCCCAGCGAATGGAGGGTAAAACGCCCGTCCAATTCCAGGACGTTAAATCAAATAAAATCGTTGGCGTTAGGAAGGGCATCCAGCCATAAAAAATGTGCCAAAACCAATCAACCTCAACCATGAGGTTGAAAAACGTCGACCCTGCTTCAACGGAATAAGACAGAGTAAAAGAAGTTTACTTTTGATTATGCTGTGGGGTATTAGTAGTTGTAACGGTCAAATTTTCCGACTTGGTGCGGCGAAGCGCTACCACAACACTACAAGGATGCAGCTGAGCGAACGGATATCGTAGTGCTCCTACACTTTTATCATAACCATAAAAAACATTTTTTTGAATTCATTAATAATTAATTTGATATGTCTTATATTCTATTAATGTGACCGCCAAAACCAGGAATTGAATCAGTAACCTTTCGAGTATTAATCCCAGAGGGTTCAAAGTGACGAAATAGACATCTTATTTCATTTGACAACTTGAATTTTCTTACCCAAGAAGTACTCGAACCCACAGCTTCTGAACTGTTGAAAAATACTTGAAAAATGATTCTCAATTAATTTTTTTAACCTACTTGGGGAAATTGCCAGGTAAACCACGAAATTTACATGTAAAATCCTATAGGACAGCTAGAAAGTAAAAACACTGTAAATTTAGATGGGTGACCATTCAACTTCGAACCCTCGTGATGCTGGCTATCCCCAACCCCCCTCAAGCTGGGTGAGGTTAATTTGAGAAGCTAGTTTGTAAGTTTCCAGCGAAGGAGGGTTAAAACCACCGTCATGATATGAACATGCAGTTGAAACGACGTCGAAGACGTGAAAAAAAAAGGATTACATTTGATTTTTTAATAGTGGGTGACTATGGGCAATTAATTATTAACATTTGACTACATTTGAAATATAATCAGCAAAAGACACAGATGAAAGTGAAATACAATAACAAGATGGCTAAAATAAGATGTTAAATTCGTACCTATTCTTCTCACTGACAACTGGATTTTTCATTTGTTTCATGTGTATTCATGTGTGCAATATGCTTTGACAATCATTTGTAATTTGTGTAACGAATGGAGAGAGTGTAGGAATACAGAGAATTTAGTGTTATAATTTTGTATGAGTGGTACACGAAAACTAGTTGTGTCTGTCAGAAATAAACTGAAAGTTCCAACTGGAAATATTGGCCACGCTGAGAAGAGACCGAACGGCAACAGAAAAGTCTTGAGTCCTGTAGGGAGGCTAATACTTGTCTAATCAGCGCCTTTATAAATAAAAACTGGAATATAAATAATGAGTGATTTCTGTGAGCATTAAAAAAAGGAAGAAAACAATCTACTACGTCGATTCACTGTCAATAAAAGAGTTTATAAAGGAGCATGATTAATCATTAATTAATATCTATGCGAAGAGAGGTCACATGATACTGTTCAATAACTCAGGGTACGATGAAGTTTTATGATTTGTTAGTGAAACATCTACTACTACAATAAAAACAATTGCTGATTATATTACTGACTTTAGTGTTTCTGATAGATAAATTGAGTTTCTAAATATTAATATGTAGGGTTGTGTACAGGGTTTTTATTTATTTTTTCATCCTAGTCGTTTTCTTAGTGCCTAAGCTAGCATTCATCGACTACTAGGTCGCAGTTTCTATTCTTACCTGTGACATTTTTATTTTATTTTTTTACGAGTTGATATTACTTCCGAGAATTTTTTATTATTGGAAATCGGAAGTATTGTGTTCGTTTTTGTAAAAAAAATAATATTTTTTGCTTCGATTTTTATTTTTATTTTTTTATTTTTTTTATTAATACGTTACATCTTAATTTCATAAACCGATTTTCGCCCGATTTTCCAGCAGATTATAAAATAAAAACAGTTATCACTATATTCCTATAACTATAAATCTTATGGAACAATTAAAAAGTAAAATTCTGTGTACAGAATATTTGTTTTTGCAACCTTTACAATCTACAATGCCCACTTACCATCTCACCAAACTCCTCTTCTATCCCTCTCCCCCCTTCCACACACCTCCCACCATCAATGCACAAAGCCACACTGTTCGTCTGAGAGTGGGCATAGAAAACGGATGGTTCCTTTGAAACCAGCATGGTTTTGATTTCCAATGATCATTTCTAGCTCGCTCGGTAGGTTTCCTGAACTGCACACTATCCTTCATGACCAGGAATATATCGTGTTTATTCCTCATGAGAGTTTTGATGCCACCATTCTGTTTAGACAGCTCGCGTAGAAGCTTCTCGTCCTTGGATTTAACATCTCGAATGATTTCACCCAGAGGTATCTGATAGTCGTTATCATCATTCCAGCTTGAATTTCTCGCGAGTTGCTTGGTAAGTAGACTCTCGATAATAATGGATGCAATGGTTTGAACAATAGACTTGTCGATTTGGGTGCAATTCTTGACGGTTTCAGTGACGTCTCTTGTTTTAATGTTTTTCATCCAACTTCCTTCTTCTTTAGGATCCATTTTGAGTCTCTTTGCTTCGTGTGGGTGTTCTTCAACTCCTCGTTTTTGTGTGACCTCAACATCATTATTTACAGAGCTATTGTCTTTACTCGATATACCACCGTCGATTTCATGTAGTCTTTCGTCTTTGTTATGTTTCAATATATTTTCGTCAGAAGACACTATTTCTTTTTCTTGGTCTCTTCCATTATTGTCATTATGACTTGTATCTATTTCTTCGTCCTTACTTTGTGTCTCATTATCTACATGTTCTAATCGCTTTAGAAAAGTTTCTATTTTGGAGTCAACTTTCTTGTACTCTTCTTCTGTCGTATATTGTCTGGAGCGACACACGATGGCGATTCTTTTAGTGGATGGAATTCTGAGTCTATCCATTTCGATGGAGAATTCGCACAGAGACTTGCACACGTCTTGTGCGATGAAGTTCAAGTAATCGTTGTATATGGAGAGCTTGGAATTGCGGCGTTGATACTTGCGACCTGGGAAACAAATAAATGATGGGTTAAAACCAGAGAAGAGTATAAGCTACTGTTGTATAAGCTACTGAACAACCAGTTCTTATGTCCAAGCCTCCTCAATTGTTTGAGATTTAAAATCCAACATTAAGACCTAGAATGGCTGGGCTGTTTCAGGTTCCTGATCCCCAACTTACTAAACTGCAAGAAGCGCCAATAACTAGAGCTATGACACTCTGCAACACACTTCAGCTGGACCATGATCACTATAATCTCTCCAGTGATCTGTTCCGGCTGGAATGTGATCAGAGAATGTTTGTATAAAAATGTTTTAGTTAAGTCTATATTGTTTATAATAATTGAATAACCTTTAGTTTGTATACCTTGTTAGGACATTAGTATTGTCGTTTGGATTACTTAAAAGTGTTCTAAATGATATTAAGCCCATATAAAAAAAAGAACAAAAGCGATTGGTTGGATGGAAGATCGCGATCTGATATGACAAAAAATATGAGTTTCATCGTATTGTGTGATCCAGTCTCAGCAGAAAGTTCGGATAAGCTCATGGTCCTGCTATATCATAATAAAAAACTGACCTCAGTAGCTCAATCGTCAAGGTTTGAAGGTTACTTGTAATTTGAAGGTTTGTGGTTTAGTCTTAAGCATGTCTAATTGAGTTTATTTCTCATGTTACTTCATTATTGACATAAACACAAAATGAAATATGATAATGATAAACTTTGTCATTTTTGAACGTCAGTACAGAATGAGTCTTACCATTGAACTGGTAAGCACAGCATGGCAACAGGAACATCTTGCAGTCTCTATGACTCCGTGCTGCTATGACAGGGATCCAGGGAGTCAGCTCGTCGCTATGGTTACCGATTATCCATTCAGTATGAGGGAACAATGCACTGGATGATGGACTGATCGTCTCTACCTGAAATTATTTATAGTCCTTATAATGTATGCAAATTTAATGAAAAAAATAGGAGAAAAAAGTATTGATCAATAGTGGAAAGTCATTAAATTTTAACCGCCAAGTTTACACAGAGTAAAACTTGTGGTGGAAATATTGTGTCCACCATTTGTAGTGTGATTTTTTACCTTCAACACAGTAGAGCTCGGATAGAGGTCCCATATTTTTCGCTTCCTCACATCCACCCCAAATCCTTGATGTCCCTCAGAATTGAGAATGTGCACCAACAGGCCGTTGCCACAGCCCAAATCTACGAAGCTTGTGCCTGGTTTCTGCCAGAGTAGCATGAGGTAGGCTGCTATGGCCAGATCTTCATAGACGAACTTGCTTGGGTCAGTGACCTCAGGCCAAATCTGTAAAATGGGGACTACTTTAGGAGGCTAGAGGTCAGATGGTTATAAAATAAATAAGTGATCGAAAGGACAGAGATTGAATCTGTTAACACGTTCGTTACCAAGCCAATTTTTTCAAGTTTTACGTAGGGACCAGGCGGTAAAGTCGCTGTTGCATCCTGGGGACCAAAATTTTTTGTTGTTGCCAAATTGGCATCGTATTTGTACAAGAATCGATCCTATATCTGTTCTAATACTAACAACCTACCTCAAAAAGGCCATATATGGATGTCCGGTCCTCGTTAAAATTTTGATAACAGCCACATGTGTGTTTTCGGTCCCAAAGAAAAACACAAAAACATCCACATATGGCCGTTCGGTAACGAACGTGTTAATACAGCTAACTCAGCACAAGGAATTGTTGATTCAGATTTTTCCTTCTTTATTTGAGAATTTTACCACAGAAAAATGTATCAAAAGAGCTGTTAAGTTGTATCCAGGCAGTATTTAAAATAAGTTATTATATTATCATTATTACTATATAGGGTGTTCCCTGAACAATTGCACTTATTCAAATATTAGGTTCAGCACATCATAAAGTATCATACGTCCAATTTACAAGTGGGGGCATTTTACTTTGTTCAACAATTATGACCAAATACTTGTTTTTCCCACTGGTCAAGACTGTCCTCCAATTGTTTGATGTTTTTGAGGTAATTATGACTAGCAGGTAACGTGTGTGAACGTTTAAGGGAAGCTAAAAAACACTGCTAATTATGGACACAATACTTCCTCATGATTGGTTCACATTGTAAACGAGTGGCAATTTTGAGATTTTATACTAAATCACTTGTACTTCCAAAACTGCTTGACCGATTTTATCCAATGTCTTGGATGCAGTAATAGCCAATATTACGTCTTTTTAGTTCACAGAACCAATTAATAAGTGGAAGTCATCCTAACAGGGTTTTTTTTTCATTTCATTAGCTACCTATTAGCAATGAAGATTTCAGACCAGCTGGACCACTCCCCTTTTATAGTCCCCCATTCAGATATATCATAATGGTAAAAGCAAATAGGTAGAGAGATAATCTCTAAAACTCACCTCAGTAATTTCCTTTCCATACTTGAGCTTCAATTCATTGTACTGACTGAAATACAGACTCATGTTATCAATAAGTTGAAGAGATGAGCTGCACACATTCTTGGTGCTGTTGCCTGCCCACTTGATGAGTTTAGGTAGCAGTGTATCTTGAAGCCAACCAATTGTTTTAGTTCTGTATGGCTCACATGTACATTCCTTGTTTGTTATACTACTTTCTATTTTTTCTCTTGGTTGAGTAGTGTTACTAGTAGGCTGAAATGAGAGCATCATGACTAACTAAATGGAACTCACTAAAGGGCAAAATAATTCCTGTCAGCCAAACCATACAAATTTTTATTCAGTATACTATACACCATTTTTTATCTTCACAGCAACTTATGATTATTGATGGTCAAAATACAAAATTGATGGTCAAAATACAAAAAGATATTTGAATTTACACTTCTAAATTAAGGGAAGAAGCATCAACATGATTAATAGCATTGGAGTTAAGAGAACAATAAATGTTAAAGTGTAATTATTTGTTCATTTCAAAGATATACAAACTTGGTTAGATTGTGAACCACCTGCCCAGCAGATTTAAAGCACCTAAAAGGTAAAAAAAAAAACTTAGGAAAGAAAAAAATATTTTTAAAGAAATAAAATGATCAATTAGCACAGTATTTTTCTAGTTGCCAAATAAAAATTATTTTCATACAAACCCCTGCTTAATGTGTTGGCATTACTAATATCTGCATTTATTTGGCAGCATGAAGGTAACTACATTAAAAATTTGATGAAAAAGCAGATTGAACATACCTTATCACAAAGTGGACTTGTGTATTGAGTTTCAATTTTGAGATAAACTTTGTTTTCATTAAGGTGGATCATGTATGGAAATATACAAGAAATTGATGGTTTACACTGATGTGGACTTAGGTTGATGAAAAACTACTTTCATAGAACTTACATCTGAAAGAAATCAAGATAAGTAATTAAGTTATATAATAATGCTTTTTCTTTGTGTTATTATGTCACAATTTTAGTGGGTAGCGCAGAATCATAGGATTTTACCACTTTAATTTACAATATCTTGTATTATTTTTTTGCCTAAGATTCTGCCACTGGTCGCTGCTTCACATTAAAGCAGCTACTCATTTTTCCTCACGAGGTATGAGTGGACCCTGAACATCCAAGTACAGAGCAGAAAAAAATCCTCCCCCGCTGGGAATCGAACCCAGGTCACCATGTGTGCAATGCCTAGCGCGCTAACTCGCTCTGCCACAGTGACTACTATAAGTAATTAAGTTAAATAGTGTAGAACTTGATCAAGAGAACAATTGCTTGAAATGGGAGAAGCAGCCACTGAGCAGCCAATAAATTTGAATACTCCTAAATTAAATATGAGTTGTGCAGCTTGACTACTTAGTGAGCAATTGGGTATAATGTTATTTTACCTCTCCAGATTGAAAATGTAGTATATTATCCAGAAAAACCACAGAAATTACATCATGAGGAATTGGACTTTTCTTATATAAGCCACTAGCGGGCTGTTGCCCGCTTTGCGGGCCAAGGCATGGCCGTGAAAGCAAAAAGTCCTTTTCAATGGCAGGTGTTGTAGTGGGAATTTCGAAACATCCCATCTTATTGCACATCTAGACTATAAGACAAAGCTACCTACCAAATTTCAGCTTCTTAGGACTTACCAGTTCGGAGAAACAGTGATGATCAGTCAGTCAGTCAGTCAGTGACTTTGCCATTTATATTATAAGCCATTAAACCCATAGGAAACTGCAAGCTACCCTGGTTTGTAAGGGTTTACTAGTCTGTTTATAGTGTCTAAAAAACCTGTTTATAGACCAGTGTCCTCTAGCAAATCACTGGTCTTCTCCCTGTTTAACGTCCCCCAGCAAGACTAGATGTCATGCTAAAGGACTATAAACAGACTAACCAATTCCTAACAAGCAAGGCTAGCTTGAAGTTCCCCAAGTATTTAATGGCTTATAAAGAAAAAGCCTAAGTTTTGATTATGATTAATTGCACATAGATTAAAAATATGTGCTTCAGAATGAGTCAACTTTTCAACCAAAGTTGGATGGTGACCATCATTCCCCCAGATGTAGACAATCTTGCTACAACTACCTTACAATATCTAAACTAAAAGAAATGCTGGTAATCATCCAGTTTAGAAGGCAAGCTGAATACAGTATTTTTTGACCAAGAAGAGCTAATCCATCCAAAAATTCAGAAAATCAAGATTAAAATATTAATGGATTTAACACACATACCATGGCTGAGATTTTCTTTTATCAATTACCTTTTTCTAAGATACATAATTAACATGAAGGTTTAGAGGGGCTAAATATGTGAACAAATGCTAGCCAAAACATGAACAAAATAATGAACCAGTATCCTGTACACATTAGAGGGTGAAATATATTATACCTCTTCTTGCCCAATAATTGTAGTACTAAGATTGCTATTTGAATATTTACCATAATGCTATACCTAATTATTGGTCAAAGTCGATAAGTAACTCACCAGTGAGAACCATTTCTACACAGCTGTCAAAGTGAGTTGAGTTCCTTGGAATTAGTTTTCTAAAAGTAACTAATAAGCTTTGATCATTCATTATTTGTTTGCTATCCATGATACTTTCCTTGTAGTCTTGAATAGCTTTCACAACATTTACATCTTTATGTACAATGTCCTTTATGTGATTAATTATAGAGATATTTGCAGACCTGAACTTTGCTACCTCTTCAAAACTCAGGACCCTCTTGTTCAATGTGTGAGGTTTTGATATCCATACTTGAACAGCATCCCAAAAATCAGCTTGAGAATAATTAAACTCTACTTCTTTGATGGCTGTAAATTGGACGTCCATGATTTATTACAGTTCAACAGTTTCTCATCTATGAAAAATGAGTGGCAGACTCCTCGCCTTTCCAGTTTCTGACAAAGAAAACCAAGAAAAAACCAAATTTACCAGTGTTGCCAGATTTTGTTTGGGTCATAATAGTACTATTTCAAAAAATAATAGTATTTTGCTCAAGTAGGATAGTACGCTCAGAAATTGTTTGGGAACTTTTGGGAGGGGAAGGGGTATGATATAATACTTATATCGTATTCATGCGCGGATATAGGGGGGGGGCACGGGGGGCACGTGCCCCCCCACATTTTTTCGGCAAGCGGTGTTTCTCAAATTTCATTATACCTAATCCCGTATAAAAAAAAAAAAAAAAAAAAAAAATTCAATGAGTTAGGGGGGCACGGGCCCCAAAATAATTCCCTAATCTAAGACTAATCCCGTAAAAAAAAAACTCAATAAATTAGGGGGGCACGGGCCCCAAAACAATTCCCAAAATTCTGAGACTAATCCCGTTAAAAAAAAAAGATCTCAATAAGTTAGGGGGGCACGGGACCCAAAATAATTCCCAATTCTAAGACTAATCCCGTAAAAAAAATCTCAATAAGTTAGGGGGGCACGGGACCCATAATAATAACCAATTCTAAGACTAATTCCGTAAAAAAAAGATCTCAATAAGTTAGGGGGGCACGGGACCCAAAATAATTCCCAATTCGAAAACTAATCCCGTAAAAATAAAAGATCTCAATAAGTTAGGGGGGCACGGGACCCGAAATAATTCCCAATTCTAAAACCAATAAGAAATAACTAAAAAAATAAAGTTGTCAAATCCACACAGATTGTCCGAGAAAACTGAAATTTTACCTACAGGTCCATTTGGATCAGAGAATATATCTCTAGGGTTCAGCATCCTGAAGTAATACCAACGTGGTTCCAGGAAATACTAAAGAAGAACGGGGGGGTTTTTAGCGGGTGAGCCGACAGAATTGGTGCCCTTCAAGAGGGGCGACACACCATACCCTGCCGGCAAGTCCCGCATATCCTTCAGCACTAGAGCTTTGCTGAAGGAATCTTATAAGATTTTCCCCCTCAAAAAAAAAAAAAAAAAAAAAAAAAAAGGGTTCAGCTACACGGAGTAAGGAAAAAAATGGATGGGTGGCACAAAAAAATCACATTTTTCGACCAAAATGACATTTTTTTTCTTCAAAATTTGTCGTGACGGCGCCACGGCGGCGGCGTATCAACTCAAAAAGAGAAAGTTTTAAGCAAGGGTTCAAGTTTTCATTTGAGATATCAATCACGAAAATCAGATGAGCCGTTCTTGAGCTACGTTGAGTAAGGACATAAAATGGATCGGAAAACAAAAAGTATAATTTACGTTTTTTGACCTGAATGACATATTTTCTTGAAATATGTCGTGACGAACTACCAACTCAAAGCGAGAGTGTTTTTGCAAGGGTTGGAGTCTTCATTTGACATATTGATCGCGAAATTCTGATGAGCCATTCTTGAGCTCCAGTAAGGACAAGAAATGAATGGGTGACACGAAAAATATTGACAATTGTGCGTGTATGTGTGCGTGTGTGTGTTTGTGCGTGTGTGAGTGTGGGTGTGTGTGTGTGTGTATGTGTGTGTGTGTGTGTGTGTGTGTGTGTATGTGATAGGCTTGCGAAGCGGCGGGTGCAACCCGCTAGTTAGATATACTGTGCGATTGTGCCCCCCCAGTACAAGAGGGCTATATCCGCGCATGATCGTATTTCAATAATGTATTATGTTAACAAAGTTGTTTCTTTCAGTTTAAAATGTTTAAATTTTTAAAATGAGTTTTAAATCTATTAATTGTTTCAATATTAATTAAAAAAAAAAAAAATCCATGTTTTTTTTTTCATTCAAATTTTGAACCTCTTCACGAATCCTACAACCACTTGTAGAAACAGTGCCAGCAACCAATTTACAGAGTTGCCACGTCAAAGAAAAATAAGTAGCATACAAGAAAATGACGATAATAAAATTTACAATGCCTGTATTTTTTAGTGTGATAAAATTATTTAAACACCCGATTAGAGAAAGTTCCAGGGTAAATTTTATCACCGAAATAAAAATTCATTGAAAAAATTGAAATACCAAAATAATAGTATTTTTGCGTACGATTGCCATGTTACGATTGTACATAGTATTTGGGGTCTGATAATAGTACAAATACTATTATAATAGTACGTCTGGCAACACTGAAATTTACCTTTCTTTCCACTTTTTTCAGTTTTTCCTTTTCAAAAAATGAATCGAGTGTTCACATGTTGTACCATTGATAAGAGAGTTTCACAAGATCTACCTCAAAGCAATGTTGCCAAACTTCATTTTTGAAAAAATCTGTGGGTAGCCTCCGGCGTCATGGCTGCGGCTCTTTCGATCTTGAAAATCAACAGAATATTTCAGTTCCCTTTTAAAATTAATTATAAATTAGCATTAGCACAAAAACCGATTATTTAGTAACCTTACCTCAATACATCTCAGAACCATTCAAAGGCACTTAAAGGAAGCCACGTCATACTGCATACTTTATTCACACTTCAAATTTCAAGTTAGGTAAATCTTCCCGTGAAACGTTATCAGCTAACACATTTTTATAATCAACTGTTACTCACGAAACCCTACCCCAAAAATGCCGGACTGGGAAGTTGTTGGTAAGAAGAAAAAGGAAATTCAACTGACAAGGAGAGAGAAAAAGTTGGAAGAGCAAGAGTTCATTAACAGTGCTCCTAAAATTGAGGAACTATGTAAGTAAACTCAGAATCCAGGAAGTTTTAGACCAAAACTTTTCTAGATATCATATTAATTGTCTTGATCACAATCATGATATCACAACTACTCAACTATGCTTTACTAAATTAATCCTTAACTTGGGACTTGAACCACAGATCTCCTATATAAGTCTGTCTTATCAATCAAGCTACTGAGGTCAGTTTGGATATTGGGCTACTGGTTGAATATTGACTTTAACACATAGACGACCTGCATGGTTTTTCGTGAATTCTCTTGTGGGACCGGTGATAATGTGGCTATACCGACCCCGTGTACCACCGGTGGTACACCCGATCCATTCCTTACAAACGTGCATGTACCACTGGTGGTACACCCGGTCATCTAAGTGTTATGATCATCAAACTACTACTGAAACTTTCTCATGCTCATGTTACAGAGTACAGCATTAAACAGGGTTGCTGTTATTTTTGAAACTACAGTATGTCTTGAGGCAGGAGGTTGATCAGGTATGATGCCATTTAACAGGTTTGTCAGGTCAATTTAAAATAACACAAATCATTGGCACCCTTGACAGGATGGGCATCCAGCCATAAAATGTAGAGGTAGGGCTTTATTCCAAAAAACACTCTTCTCTCAAAATCTGCCTCTCATATATCAAATTTTATTCAAATAAACAAATAGAGTGTGTTGTTTCAGCTTTCTGGAACAAGGCCAAGGTTTGCCAATCAACCCCAAGTAGAAAAAGGCTAAGTGAAAGAAGAATTTTTATTTTTAATTAAAAAGGGTAATAACTTCTTTCTTGTATCAAAATTATAATTATGTTGTTTAGAACACAATTTTTTGTAAGACAGGATAGCTATGAGTAAAGCCCAGATTCTATGCAGCCAAAAAAGGCTAAAATATGCAATTGCATATGCAAGCAAAAAGCCCCAATATATGAAAAAATGTAAACCCGTAAACTCACTGAGCCAGGACTTAACTTTACTTTTTTCAACTGGCATTGTAAAGTTAGTATCTACTACCTAAGTAAAAAATGCAAATTATATTTTAAACTCAAAATAATCTACTCCTTTAACTAGAGTTCCCGTTATGCATACACATTTCTCGACAAAAAATCAGTAGAAAAGTTAATTATTTACAAACACAATAAATTCACTGCAAGTAGAAAACAGCTGAAAACTAATAGAGAGGAAAGAGAAGAGAGAAAAAAAAAAACAATACATGTAGATACATTAGGGTGGCCCTTCTTAGCTATAGAGTTGAGAAAAAAATCTGAGTATTTTTCTGAGATCCCCCCCTCAAATGGTTCCATAGACTGGTTGGAGTTCCACAAGAGACACACCAATTATCACACCGACCTCTATTTAGATCTATTGTGAACAGTTTTTACTGTCAAACGTCCTGATTTGAAGTAGTCGGGATGGGGGTTTTACCCTCCATTTGCTGGGAATTGTACCAGCTACCCACATTAACCTCACCCAGCCTGGGTAGGGCTGATGTCAGAGCTTACTTCATTATGTCATTTTAGCACACTGCTTGTGCTTAAAGTCTCCATTTACCTTTTACAAGTAAACAAGAACACCTAAATAATATATGTCATCATTGAGAGAGTCCAGTAACAAGTGTCAATCATAATTATTATCCAGGCATACAATTAGCAATAAGTCCAATCTTCATCTTAACCATTTCTTTTTCTTTCAGTACCTCATTCACAAGTAGTGGCCCTGTATGCTGACCTAACAAGTAATGCTTTTACTAATACAAAACAAAATAAGTCTGCAAGCAAAGAAAATGAAAAAAAGATTCAGAAAAAAACAATTGAGAAGAAAAAGAAAAACTATAATATTAATCCTATCAATGAGAAACCAAGAACTCTTGAAGCTGCAATAGCCAATGTAAGTATTGACTTTTCAGAGATGAGTTTTGTTTGATATGAGACTGGACTGAAATAAATTGTAAAAGCTAAGACTACTTAACATGAAAAGTATTTTCTTGAAATTCTGTATTGTATAATATCTAAGATGCAAGTTTGGATTTGGAGATCATGATTTTCCCTGGGTGGAGGGAATTTTATCTGGTGTGATTATATCTTTCCTAAATAAAAACAATGGTTATTTGAGATAAGATAAAATCCTACAAAACCAAGACTGAAATATACATATTTTTTTTTTTTTTTAATTGCTGTGAATCATAATGAAGTTGGTACACAACTTAAGTTACAGACACACACTGTTATCTAACCTACATGTTTTACAGTCAATCCTAATAGAATATATAAACTGTCTTTTCTTCTCAGGTCAAGTATGATGAGCTCAAGAACAATTATGAAATTGCCAAAGTCAGATTTGATGAGAATTGTCTTCTACAACTCAAAGCTCTTACTGCATTCCTAACTTCAAAACTTCTAGTTGATCAGAACAAAATTGTCTTCACTGGAAAATGTTTAGAACATCCTGTAGGATTGCTACCAGAGAAGCATCGTCATTTTATTCGCAATGTCTTTGCAGAAGTAGACAAGGAAGTGAGGTATCAGTTCTTTGAAATATGTCTACTTGCATTGGTGAATGACTTGAAACAAGGTAAGTTTTTCTCAGGTCACAAATTTTATATTTTTTTTTATTTATTTTGATCACTTTCAACTACATGGTTATATCACAAAGTTTGTACAATGTACATATTTTTTTCCTTTTTTTAATTTGGGTTTAAGGTCGCTTTCAACTGCATGGTCATATCACGACGGGGTTGTTACCCTCCATTTGCAAGAAACTCATAGACCTAGTACCCTCATTAACCTCACCCAGCCTGGGCTGGGCCAGAATGCCAGCATCAGGAAGTCTTCACCTCGCTGGATATTACTTAAATTTGGTGATCCTACAAGAACTGGTGCATTCAATATGCCATTGACACTAGCATAACTAATTTTGCTTTGTATTTTTCATTTGAATTAACAAATATAATCTCAATGTACTAATAATATACAAGTAAACAAAATCAGTGATGATGCTTCAAAGTAAAATAAAAAAATAGTGTTTTCAATTATTTAATTTTCAGAGGAAACCCTAATCAGCATAGGTAGTTGCTTAATTTTGAAGGGTGTAAAAAAGCTTAAACTAATATATAATTTAAAATTGCCAATGTTGTCATACTGGTTGATTCTGCATCAAATGATACAGAAAAGATTGTAGTCAATAACAATTATTATTAACTACATTTAGAAATCAATAAAACAATGTGTACTGTTATTTTATTTTCCCAGGCAATCCCATAACAGGCTACAAAGTGATGCTGCAAAGTTTAGTCAGCCACTATCCAGAAGTTGTGTATGACAATTTTGACCTCATCACTGATCTTCTTCAATCCTACACCAATCCAAATAAAATGAACATCAGTATAGCTGTCATGTGGGTGCTGGCACAGGCCGGCAATTTCAACTTCAAACATGGACTGAAAGGTGAGACTGCATTAGATTTACAATACTTTAAAAAAATAAAAAGTTTCTTTAGTGCATTAGTTCTGGATGAAATGTATTGTTAAGGTTATCACAAATACTTTAACACGTTTGTTACCAAGCCAATTTTTTCAAGTTTTACGTAGGGACCAGGCAGTAAAGTCGCTGTTGCATCCTGGGTACCAAAATGATTATTTGTACAAGAATCGATTCTATATCTGTTCTAATACTAACAACCTACCTCAAAAAGGCCATATATGGATGTCCGGTCCCTCGTTAAATTTTTTATAACGGCCACATGTGTGTTTCGGTCCCAAAGAAAAACACAAAAACATCCATATATGGCCGTTCGGTAACGAACGTGTTAAAAAATAAAAAGTTTCTTTAGTGCATTAGTTCTTAATGAGATGTATTGTTAAGGTTATCACCTTGATTTGTAGCAGATTTTTAATCTGCAGTTTCACAGCTTTTCTTTCTTTTTTCTGTATCCAGTAAGTATTACTTATTGTTTGATATAATCCCCATTCAACTTGATGCACTTTTGGAGGGACACAGGGAGCTTTTTTATGCCAGTATCAAAGTGGCTCTCCGCCACCTCCTTTTTCAGGAAGAAGGTGACTATTCACTTCCTCGTCCGAATCAAACCCTTTTCCACCCAGATTTTTTTTTTTTTTTTTTTTTTTTTTTCATGTTACTTTATTTGTATTTCTATAAATCAACAAACATCTTATCAAAATAACAAAATGAAAGAATAATAAAAAAAAACAAAAAATTGAAAATGTTCATCAATTTTTATGAATATATTAAAAATAGTATTTAAAGTTTAGGTAAGGTCCAATGTGCAAAGTTGCATGTGTTGGACAAAGTTGCATGCAAAGATGAATCTTCAGACTCAAGAATAAGTAGTAGTCTGATGAGTTGAGGTTTGAGCTTTAGGGGGGATGGGAAATGATGTCACAACCAAATTAATCCAAAACCTCTTTTGTGGCATGGACAACATGTGTCCAGGTTTGTTATCATGAACTTCCGTGCGTCCTTCAGAAAATTCCCAGTACCAATTCCTCACGGCCTTAGCTGACATACAGTTTACAGCTGTTTTCATACGTCTCACACATCTGACAAATAATTGCTATCGGCGTTTCACCCGCGAGTTCACACTAGTGGAGCAAAGCTCCACCGCAAATGCTCATAAATTAATAACTTACCTTCCAATCAACTTAGCTCACCTCTCGTTTGAAAGAGGAGGAGCTTAGCTACACAGGGCAGTATGTCCAACATTACAAGAAGAAAAAAATTCCTACCTACAGCGAGCATTTTAGCCTTCATTTTTGGGTTATGCATTTATGCCTCATACTAGAGCACTTTAATGTCGATTTTATCAGTAAAACTTTGACAGTTATTAATATTTTTTTTTTTTAATTCCCAGTTTGGCGCACTTTCATGCTAACATTTATTGAATCAAAGAACTACACTCGCTACTGCCTGGACTATTTGAAACACCTTTTCCAGCGGCATCACTTGAAACACCAGGATGACCTAAGTATCCCAGAATATCTAGAATTTATGGACCTCCTATTCCAAGGCTACTCCATTCCCAAGACGTGTCAAACAGAGCTGCAAGCTCAGTGTAAATCATTCCGAGAACGAACGTCGCTGCAAGACGCTGGGAAATATTTCCTGATGGTGAGTAAACTTCATCTTAATCTTGATTGTGTGAAAACACTGACTCATTTACTGATCAATACAACTGTTCTTAAGTTGTCACTATGGCTGAGCGGAGAAGCTTGTACGCACAGTAACCTGGATTTGATTCCCAGCAGTGCTGAATTTTTATGCTCTACTTTGATGTCTAGGATCTACTCAAACCTCTTGATTCTCGTGAAGATTTTTTAAAGGCAAGGACTCTTGAATGTTTTAGAGCTCTTAAGATAAATATTTATTCAAAGGATTTTTGAAACTCCCAAGACAGTGCTGGGTGTGAGTTGATGTAAAATATATCAAGTACATTTTTCAATCACTATAAAATAGTTTCTATCATTGTGTGTGCTAAAAACCTGTCTAGCCTTTGTTTACAGAGAAGAGAAAAAAAGAATGAAATACTGAGGCCTGGGTCTCCAAAATACTAAGCAAATGAGCCTCAGACATGACACTCCTACTCACCGAGCAAACGACACTAAAGACTCTGTATAACTTACACTATTGACAACACTCACCGAGCAAACGACACTAAAAACTCTGTATAACTTACACTATTGACAACACTCACCGAGCAAATGACACTAAAGACTCTGTATAACTTACACTATTGACAACACTCACCGAGCAAACGACACTAAAAACTCTGTATAACTTACACTATTGACAACACTCACCGAGCAAACGACACTAAAAACTCTGTATAACTTACACTATTGACAACACTCACCGAGCAAACGACACTAAAAACTCTGTATAACTTACACTATTGACAACACTCACCGAGCAAGTATAACTTACACTATTGACAACAACAAAACCATTTGAAGTAATCTATGTACGTTCTGGTCTGGTCGCAGGTAATGGAAGAAAAGATCCCGCAGCCCAGCCACCCTCTCTACCGCCAGGAGATGGTCAACTTCCTGTACTCTCTGCTCCGGGAAGATCCCAACACCTGCTTCCACCAATGGCGCGATGTCTACGTCTCCGACATGGCTGAATCCATGCTCTTACTGCGCCTTATTTGTAAGTACCAGAAACCATTCATTTGCAACAAGAAAAAAATCTTCAGAATATAAGATATTTAAGGCGAAAAATTATGAAGTGAGACTACAGATAAGTAAAGACCTCTCGAGCCTGGATTTTGACTTCATCAGCAGATTGGTTATGAACGTTTTTTTTTTTTTTTATAGAATAAAACAGAACATTAAAAATTCAGAAACCATTCATTTGCAACAAGAAAAAAATCTTCAGAATTAAGATATTTAAGGCGAAAAATTATGAAATGAGACTACAGATAAGTAAAGACCTCTCAAGCCTGGATTTTGACTTCATCAGCAGATTGGTTATGAGCATTTTTTTCATAGAATAAAACAGAACATAAAAAATTCAAGCTGTTATAAGTTATTGGGACTTTGCTAGGACTTATGGGATATACTGTATACTGAAGACATTGCCTAGTTATATTTTTCCTAACCCTCCGAATATTTTTCCCATGGCATTGCCTTATATGCATATTTTCATGACCCTACTATACACTCAAAGCATTGCCTGTAAAATACATGCAAGGCAATGCCTTGAATGTGCAGAAGTTGATTGTAGACAGTTGCTCTCTTAAATAGAAATATACAAGATACAAGGCAGTGCAAATAATACAGTGAAAAAATGTACGCAAGTGGAATATATTTTTGTGCACTAATGGGAATGATTATTTAAAAATATAAATCGTCATGTGCGCAATCATTCTGCCCAAATCTTGATACAGTTGCAACAATTAGTTGGCAACTTTGCACGCGTGTGATACTAAAGAATTTATAAAATCTTACCTACCAAAGATCGTTTCGCATGGTGGAATTTCGTCTTACCTTCCTTAATTCGTACCAATATTATTGAGGAGATTTTTTCATTTCTATGCTGAGCAAGTTAAAAGAGCAAGTTTCACTACTGAGTTTGGAATACATACCGTAATCTGATTTTTTTCACAGACAAAGATTGGAAAAAGGTTGAAAATGAAGGAATTTTACCTCTGTCAGAAACCAAATACACCGTTGAAACCTTTCACCTAGTGAACAAATCTTTGATCAAGAAGAAGTCGCATTGCGAGGGTCTAGATGAATGTAACCGCATTGTAGAGGTAAGAATGATCATCTTTGCTATTGGTGTGAACTGTGCATGTTGGGTGTTCTCTTTTCTAACTTTTGACCCACCTTAGGTGCTTGACTGATAAGGTGGTCCCAAGTGCAACAAAAATTTAGTAGAGTTTGAGTCAAAACCTCCTGAGAAATTTTGGTTTTGTGTCTATCGGTCGGTCAGACAGTCTGTTATTTTGTAATGCTCAAATCTCAGAAACTACTTACTCAATGGATTTCACATATAAAAGACGTGTTGTACAAATGTGCATGGTGCTATTTTAAACTAAATAACATAAAACGAACGTATCTAGCCAATTAAGAGACCTTACGCGTGACCTCTAACTTTTCACTGAAACCTTTATAACTTGTGAACGGTATACTCATTATACTCAAACGATATCTCGGACTGGGGCCTTATCATTTCCTCGTTGTAATTTGATCGCACTTAGACCAAATAGCTTTCTTTTTTGTTGATAAGATCTAGAGAGAAGTGTTCTTTGGATATAAGAGCAACAATTGACCAACAAAAAGACAGAGGAGAGGATCTACCTGAGGGAATAAACTGGTTTTGAATATCACACCACTTTCCTGATCCCTCAAAAAGAATTCAAATTACACCACTAAAAAATCGCAATATTTGCGATAAAAAAAAATGGCAGCAGGACTTTGAAAATGATAAAGGGGGTGAACTTTCGTTTTCATTTGATATCGCGAACCGTGCAGCCAGGGCTTATCAACTTTAGAATTGATAAGTCACATTCCCTATCTAGGATGAATAATAAAAAAGAACCCAAGTCAAAGCGGGGGGACCCACCCAAAATATCGGTAAAATTGGGCCGGGTACCAAAAAGTTAGACACACCCTAAAACTGAAGTCGGCACAGAAAACTGTCTTTAGTGTCCCGGTAGCTAAGTGGTAAAGGCATCACTCAGTGAATCCAGAGATTCCAGAGGTCGCGTATTCGAAACCCAGCCGAGTTATAATGTGTTTGGGCTTACTGCTGGAATAATGAGTTTTAATAGTCCTAATCAGGCTGTATAAACAAGGCGATAATATTATTATTGTTATCGAAAATTTGGGCCATTCCATTACTTTCCTTTCTATAAGCTAATAACGAAAGTGATAAAGACACCTAAACTGTCGATGAATTATTTTACAGTCAATGTTTCTTACGAAAACAAGTATTGTGATTGTTTTGCTTTTGAACACCCGGTATTTACACAAGGGTGTACTATAATAAAGCGGGCCATGTGCGGGAATGCGGGCACTATCATAACAGAAATGGAGGGAAAGATGCGAGCCAATTAGAAACGATGGTTTCAAAAAATCACCGATCCCTTCATATTTCTTATTGAATAGAACCAGGGGTTGTCAAAATGATATCTCAAAGACTACCTATGAGAATGATGTTTTTTCTCGTTGAAGTTTTGAGAAAAGAAAAATAAATTATTCTCCATCTCCATGCATGGTTAAATTGTTTTGACTTTGAGTCTGATTTGTTTGCACTGCTGTCCCATGTTTAGTTATGAGCCATTATTCTTAGAAACTTTGCTCTAACCCACATTCGAACGAGTATTCTTCGAATCTTAGGTCTTTTAACTGTATGTGATATTGTTATTAAGTACTAGGTACATTATTATGACTTCATCTAGGGAATTATGAAGATTGATTCCTGTTTATAAAATTGACGCCTGTTTTTTTCGTTGATTTTAACCTAACCTTTTTTACTCTTGGGTATTTTTAATGAAAATGGTAGTCAAGAAGTTTTTTTAATTTATCATTGCGTAAAATGATTGGTACGGTTTATTTAATTATTGAAATGAGTTCCTCTCAATCGAAGATTCCTCAGTCCTGTGGAGATAATCTTGCAGTTTAGTCTGGTTTCTGGTTTGTCGTGACGCCAACTTACACGGTAGGTATCTCTCTCAGTAACTCAGTATTAGTACCTATTGCCTGTATTGATTCATTCCGTGAGACGTAGAGTTGCCGCGATTAGTTCAAATCTCGATAATCGATTATCGATTAATCGGACTCGTTGGTAATCGATTAATCGATTAATCGACACTCAAATAATCGATTAATCGATTATTTGACGATTATCTGAAATTAACCAAAAATTGACTTTGACTAATTTTTACTTTTTTTTTTTGTCGCGACGACTTATTATTTTTATTTCATATTATCATTTCTCATATCTTTTCCTTTAATTAGATACTAATTGAGCCAATTTTGACCTCTACTGGATCTATAGTGCCCACTCTGAAAAGAAAAAAAAAAAAACTAGATTTTATTAATATTTTTTTTCTTTTTATATAGTTTGTCACGACGGCATATATTTTATCAATTTAAAAAACAAGTTGTCATAGTTTGACATGTTGAATGTCACAGGTTGAATAAAAAAAAAACGACACCTGGCAATGGGTGATTTGTTTTCTGTTATGTTTAGAGAAAGAAACACATATACCCTATAAACCATATACCCTATAAACCACAACCAAAAAATGCCGTGATTTCCGCCTTTTATAACCAGTAACCAGTGTTGCCAGAAAAAAATTAAAAAAAATCCCCCAATTTTTACTTTTTTTTCCCCCAATCCCAAGGTGCTTGCTAGATCTAGATAACTATAAGTACTATATTAACTAGATAGTAGATAGTCCAAAATAATCGATTAATCGACATGAAAATAATCGATTAATCGATTATCTGACTAGTCACTAATCGTTAATCGATTATCAAATAATCGATAATTAATAATCGATTAATCGATTAGTTCGATTAATCGCGGCAACTCTAGTGAGACGGTGAGACCTAATCAGTCACTCTTTAAATATATTTTATCCACATAAATGATATTCTTGTAAAAATTAAGTGTACTATCTCGGGTCAGTTTAAAAAAATTGTGGTGTGAGTATTTTCTTTAAGATTTTAAAATCAATATAAATCTTAATAGTTGCCATTTGTCCCCTTTTTGAGTTCTAAGTAATAGTATTTAAATCTACCCACTCTAAGATGTATAAAAATATTACCTCGTGGAACTAAGGCATTTGCAAAATAGATTCAAAAGTTAAAGCTCAACAAATCATTGTTAATTCCGTGCCAATGAATATTGAAATTTTGAAAACCCCTGTTAAGTAATTACCTTTTTATCAGGGGCGAAATATTTGAAGGGTGTTTTATTCTTCAGATCCTAAAACTGTAAATATTTTTCATTGTTTTCCATGTTACTTTCTATTACCAATGAACTTTCTATTCTATTCTATTACCTATGTAAGTGAAAGATTTAACAAGTATTGCAATGGGGGTCCATTTCGCCAGCACCACCACCTTTAAAATGTAATGTTTTTTTTACATGGCTAATTTGTGCTTATTTTGTGCTTCTTTGTGCTTCAAACCCCGAATTTTGTGCTTCAACGATGAGGGCGCTACGCCCATTTCAATTTGGTGGTGCTGGGGAAACGGTAGAACCACCACTTTCGAAATGTAATGTTTTTTTTACATGGCTAATTTGTGCTTATTTTGTGCTTCTTTGTGCTTCAAACCCCGAATTTTGTGCTTCAACGATAAGGGCGCTACGCCCATTTCAATTTGGTGGTGCTGGGGAAACGGTAGAACCACCACTTTCGAAACGTAATGTTTTTTTTACATGGCTAATTTGTGCTTATTTTGTGCTTCTTTGTGCTTCAAACCCCGAATTTTGTGCTTCAACGATAAGGGCGCTATTGCGATTTTTCGGAGACCCCCCTCCCCCACACCCATTTCCCCAGCACCACCACTTTTGATTCGTAATACTTTTTTGATGTCAAATTAATCCTTGAATTTTGTGCTTCTTTGTGCTTCAAACCCCGAATTTTGTGCTTCAACGATAAGGGCGCTACGCCCATTCCACTTCGGGGGCCCCTGGGGAACCACCAGAACCACCACTTTCGAAACGTAATGTTTTTTTTACATGGCTAATTTGTGCTTATTTTGTGCTTCTTTGTGCTTCAAACCCCGAATTTTGTGCTTCAACGATAAGGGCGCTACGCCCATTTCAATTTGGTGGTGCTGGGGAAACGGTAGAACCACCACTTTCGAAACGTAATGTTTTTTTTACATGGCTAAATTGTGCTTATTTTGTGCTTCTTTGTGCTTCAAACCCCGAATTTTGTGCTTCAACGATAAGGGCGCTATTGCTATTTTTCGGAGACCCCCCTCCCCCACACCCATTTCCCCAGCACCACCACTTTTGATTCGTAATACTTTTTTGATGTCAAATTAATCCTTGTATTTTGTGCTAATTTGTGCTTCAAACCCCGAATTTTGTGCTCAATTACTTAAGCTACTATAGCCAATACAAATTGCCGTATATTTCCCATACGCATGGAGACAGACAAGTAAGGAGAGGAAGAACTGAGTAAAAATCACATCGCTGTTATCTCCAATGTTCTACCTTGCAATAGATGACTCATTGTCTCGGAGATAGTTTCAGTGTTGCCGTACCAGGAATATTTTAAAATTTCTCCCTTTACAATTATATTATTAAAGGGATTTCTCAGAAATACAGCTAAGAATGAGTTCGATCCAAACTTATTGTCATAGTTATTTATGGTGCATAAAAATACCCATGTATTGTGTATAGGTAATTTCATGAGAAGCTTACTGAATGATATATTATTTTATTGAGCCAAGCTTAGTATCCAGTTAAACGCTTAGGCGGTGAACTAGTCACATCGGGACGGAGGTTTTACCCTCCATTCGCTTGAAACTCATTAAGTAGCTATTCATATGAACATTACACAGTCTGAGTGGGCCAGGGAATAGCCGGACTGGTCTCTCATCTGAGTCCTAACCTCACTGGGCGTTGCCTAACATCAGTGAGCCATGACCGAATGGTATTTTCAACATGCCATCGATTCTGACATAACAATATTTGTTTATTTTGGTTTAACATCGCTTTCCAACTGCATAGTCATATCACCCTCTATTTTCTCGAAACTCACAAACGCGCTACTCACATTAACCTCACCCAACTTGAGTGGGGCCGGGAATAGCCAGCATCATGATCGTTTGAAGAGGAATGGTCATCAATCCAACTCCTGGCCTCGCTAGATATTGCTTAACTTTAATAAGTGACCGACCTCTGTAGCTTGATCGATAAAGCGGCGGACTTGTAACCTGGAGGTCGGTGGTTCAAGTCCCGGTTTCAGCGCGGATTTAGTAAAGCGAGTTTGAATATCTGTTATATCACGAAAGTGATTAACACAAATGTGAGAACTCAACCTTTATAACTGGAAAAGTACTGGTGATTTGAACGTGCCATCGCATCGACGTGACATTATTTTAGTCAAAATATATTGAGATTAAGTTGATTTTAGTTAAGTTTCGATAGGTTCATTTATTTAAGTGTATTTTCATACAACAAACATCTTCTCCCGACACCTGGTGCCTACCAGGCTCGAGGCATTTCCACGCTGGACTGCTAATGACAGTCGTTGGCTTAAGAATGGCTACCAGGGCCGGGGCCCTGGTATCATCACATGTGCGTTGTAACGTATCTGAAATCACGTCTACCAAAGACTTAAACTGCCGAGAAAATGGTTCTAGTGTTTCGACAGCCAAGCCATAGAAACAGTACTGTGGTGTTAGAGCTTTGTACTTTTTACAAAATTAATTTATGCCAATATGATAGACTTGTTGAATACTTCAGTTACCGTTCTGTCACGACTGTTAAGCAAACACTAGTGAAGAGGGGTAGTCACCGTGGCAGAGTGAGTTAGCGCGCTAGGCATTACACGCATGGTGACCTGGGTTCGATTCCCAGCGGCGCAGTAATTTTTCTGCTCTGTACTTGGATGTTCGGGGTTCACTCATACCTCGTGAGGAAAAATGAGTAGTTACTTGTATGAGTAACGACTAGTGGCGGCATTACCAGAGTAAAAAGAAATTAATGTAATAGAATTCGAAAAGTACAGGAGGCTCTTAGTAATTCTACGCTACCCACAAAAATTGTGAAGAGGCCTTGTGCTTCACCACAAGTAAAGTCATACATACACTAGTGAAGAGGGTGACCATTCAAATTTAAACTCTTGAGATGCAGGCTTTTCACGGCTCAACATAGGGTAGGTGAGGTTAAGAGGATTTTCCACGTAAACCTCACCCAGCCTGTGTCATACTAGAAGGATTTTTCTGAATGGCAGAATTTTTTTTACATAATATGTCTATTTTAGTTATACAACGTCTATGGCACGTTGAATACACCATTTTCCGTTTGTCATAACCATAACATAAATAAAGCAAACTTTAAGCGAAGTTCAACCCTTGTGACGCTAACCTTACCCAGCCTGGGTTGGTGTATAAGAATTTTCAGAATGATAGTACTTTTTGGTAGGATTTTTTTTATGGTTTTTGAACAACAACAAAAAATTAATACCTATCTATTTTTGGAGTTCTCCCAGAAACACTCCCCGAGCTACGCGCCTACTTCTTCGTCAAAAGCTGTGGTGGTGAATGAGGGTCTGAGTTTTAAAGAGGAATGAACCAAAGTGGACGTTTTTGTTGACTTTTCAGCTCTTCGTCAACCTTTACACTTACAGGTATTTCTAAAAATAGCCATTGCTATCTACAGGTTAAATTCGGGGCGGAAAAAATCTTTGGACTACACAGAGTAAGTACCTAAGTACCAGGTATCTAATCCTTGAGATGACTGCAATGCGTCCCTGAGTAAATACAGGGTGATTGTATTATGAATACGGGGACACTGTGATTTCGCAATATAATATATAGAAACACAGAAAAAGGGTACGTGAACACGTAAATTTAAGAATGACAGTATAGGAATCATTATGTATGATACTATATATCTCATGTTTAGATTACTCTACCCTAACTGTTTTAAGAACCCAGTAAGCAACAAAAAAATCAGTCTAAATACATTTTCTAGATCAAATCTAATGATTTTGAGATTTTTAGCTAACTGTTACTGTTGAGTGACCAGTGTCGTGTGTTGGCACTATACCCATGTGGTGGCAGAACAGTTTATTCAATCTTTCTGAAAGTCTGCATCAAGCGGAATTCTATCTGGTCCAATTAAGAATACTAATTTTCGAGAAATTTTTCCTGAGCAAAAATATACGTTTAGTGGATAGACCACTAAACCAGATATACATAGGTATTTGCATAATTAAATTGAAAATGTTAGTCACAATTAGAGTCTGCGGCGCATTCATTTACATAATTATTAATAATTACCTATATTATTTACATAATTATTATCTAATAATTATATTAGATAATAATTGAATGGGTGAGTAGAAGAACCAGGAATGTCAAAAATCGATTTTTTTTTTCTTCGTAGAATAAGAAAGAATGTACTCTTTTCTATCATCTCTGTGAATATGAAGGAGAAATACCCCTTAAAAGTATATTTTTTTTCGATTTTAAAGTGGGGGAAGCGAAAAAAAAAATCTGATGTAAATCAAGGAATGTAACAAAATCACTGACCACTTTTGCTAGCGGTATTAGTACCTAGTTGTGAGAATCTTATCGAATAACAAATAATGTAAAATTTAATTTTATTATACTTATTAGCATCAGGAAAGCAAAAATAAGACAAATCTTATTTTTGCTTTCCTGAAAAGTCGATTTTTGACATTCCTGGTTCTTCTACTCACCCATTCAATTATTCGTATTTGTCGATCTCTTATTATTAATAATATAATAAAATTGCATGATAACATTGATTAATTGACTAGGGGTAGTCTCTTAAAACAATTATTTTGAATTATCTAAATAGGGGGTATCTGATGGTTAATCTGACTGCTACACCCTGTATAACCAAAGTCATGAATTACTTTACATAAACATTTTTTTCATTGTTGACCACCCCTTTTTTCTGGGAATCAATTAGGACCAATACCGAATATTGAACCAACAATATTTTTGTTGAAATGCTTGTGAAGACAGGTCAGTTTTAAACTTTGCAACCCTTGAGGTAAAAGCAATTCGACCGTAAACTACAGGGTGATGTAAATGATATAGGACACGTAAATTATAGACTTTTCAACAAGTCTCGCGGCTGCTCAGTGGTCAAGTAGTAGCGTCGGTCTCGTAAACCAGAGGCTTCGAGTTCGAAACCCAGCCGGGACCCGAAAACTTATCCTCACTTTTGGGATTCGGACAAGCACATACATATTTAAATTAGGGTTACTGTTTGTATGAACAACGAAAATTACAAGTTTTAGTCATTATGAGTAATACCGCCGCTGCAAACACAAACTGTCGTATCTGCAAATTTTGCCATTGCAGTTAAGAAGCGCACATAGTGGTTTGTGCTTGCTGAGAATCTTTGAAACTCACATACGACTAACCTTAAAACTTGAATACTTCGGAAAGGTATTGAGATACAAATACGAAGTGAAAAAGGAAGTTTCAAACCACTATGGCGCTTCTTAACTGAAAATGGCAAAATTTGCAGATACGACAGTTTGTGTTTGCAGCGGCGATACGATTAGGCGACATTCATCAATAAATTATAATTTTAAAAAAGTTGTTGGCTCTATCCATTTAATCACTATGTAGGTATAAGCTTCAAAACTCTGACTTAACTAACGGTATTCACGGTAACACAAACAACAAAATTGAAATTTTATTTTAATATTTACAATTCTTATCAAGGTTTCATTTGTGCTCTTGATATACCACCTACGATATAAGCCCAATGAAATTAATTTTTAGATAAGAAATTATTTTACTGAAACACAATAAAAAAATTCAGAACTGAAGAACTCATATATTGTTCCTTTGAAAAATGTACACTTTGAAAGCGCAATTATTATTATTATTAACTAACCTGGTTGCAGGGTTTTCATTAAAACCCTTACAATTAACACTGATGCGACCTAATTAGATCTATTGTGACGAGTTGATTCTATTCGGTTTTAATGTCCTGATTTGAGATAGATAGTCAGGACGGGGGTTTTACCCTCCATTCTCTGGGAATCGTACCAGCTACCCACATTAACCTCACCAAGCCTGGGTAGGGCCGGAAATGCCAGCCTCACGACTTTGGAGGGGACAGAATTCGAAAAGTCTGCCCCAACCGGGAGTCGAACTCCAGACCTCTGGACTATGGGCAGTAGTTATAACCGTTACGCCACGGAGGCTGGCAAAGCGCAATTTATTGTACCTATATAGATGCACACTAATATACCGATAGGTACACTCCATAAGTGTAATACCATCAATAAAAAAAGACCAGATTTTTTTATTGAATGCCAATTAAATTTATAATTACGTAAGTATATCACCCTGTATAACAAAAAAAAGTCTCACACAACGGAATTCATGAGTAGGTACCTGCCTAGCTGGTTCCGACAATTAGCCCAAGAAGGGTATGTTTGCTAACACAATAGCTACCTACATACTTTACAAGTACAATGTATCATTGTACCTATCTATTATTTTCTGACCTGATTCTCGTAGGCATTAAGTGGAAACTACCCAATTACTTCTCCAACCGAATGAATGAGAATATTTTGACAAGTTGATTCTATATTTGGTTTTTGTATAATATAATTGATCTGATGTACGAGGTCTGTCCGGAAAGTTCGTATAAAAGTGTTCTGGGAAGGCTGGAAGGCTAAGTGGGGAGGCCAGGTGGGCTGCGTTCCCTTCTATAACATCCAAACAATGCTCAGTGTGCGCCCAATCGCCTTACGAACTTTCTATTCTTTTTTCTATTACCTATGTAAGTGAAAGTTTTAACAAGTATTGCAATGGGGGTCCATTTCGCCAGCCCCCCTTTTAAAAATTTTTAATTTTTTTTTTTTTACAGGGTAATTTTGTTATTTTGGCTTCTTTGTGCTTCAAACCCCGAATTTTGTGCTTCAACGATGAGGGGCGACGCCATTTCAATTTGGTGGTGCTGGGGAAAGGGTTAGAACCACCACTTTCAAAATGTAATGTTTTTTTTACAGGGGTAATTTGTGTTTATTTTGTGCTTCTTTGTGCTTAAAAAACCCCGAATTTTGTGCTTCAACGTAAGGGGCGTACCCCCATTCAATTGGTGGTGCTGGGGGAAAGGGTTTAGAACCACCACTTTCGAAACGTAATTTTTTTTTTTACATGGCTAATTTGTGCTTATTTTGTGCTTCTTTGTGCTTCAAACCCGAATTTTGTGCTTCAACGATAAGGGCGCTATTGCGATTTTTCGGGGGACCCCCTCCCCACACCCATTCCCCGCCCACCACTTTTGATTCGTAATACTTTTTTGATGTCAATTAATCCTTGAATTTTTGTGCTTCTTTGTGCTTCAAACCCCGAATTTTGTGCTTCAACGATAAGGGCGCTACGCCATTCCACTTCGGGGGCCCTGGGGAACCACCAGAACCACCACTTTCGAAACGTAATGTTTTTTTTACATGGCTAATTTGTGCTTATTTTGTGCTTCTTTGTGCTTCAAACCCCGAATTTTGTGCTTCAACGATAAGGGCGCTACGCCCATTTCAATTTGGTGGTGCTGGGGAAAACGGTAGAACCACCACTTTCGAAACGTAATGTTTTTTTTTACATGGCTAAATTGTGCTTATTTTGTGCTTCTTTGTGCTTCAAACCCCGAATTTTTGTGCTTCAACGATAAGGGCGCTATTGCTATTTTTCGGAGACCCCCTCTCCCCACACCCATTTCCCAGCACCACCACTTTTGATTCGTAATACTTTTTTGATGTCAAATTAATCCTTGTATTTTGTGCTAATTTGTGCTTCAAACCCCGAATTTTGTGCTCAATTACTTAAGCTACTATAGCCAATACAAATTGCCGTATATTTCCCATTACGCATGGAGACAGACAAGTAAGGAGAGGAAGAACTGAGTAAAAATCACATCGCTGTTATCTCCAATGTTCTACCTTGCAATAGATGACTCATTGTCTCGGAGATAGTTTCAGTGTTGCCGTACCAGGAATATTTTAAAATTTCTCCCTTTACAATTATATTATTAAAGGGATTTCTCAGAAATACAGCTAAGAATGAGTTCGATCCAAACTTATTGTCATAGTTATTTATGGTGCATAAAAATACCCATGTATTGTGTATAGGTAATTTCATGAGAAGCTTACTGAATGATATATTATTTTATTGAGCCAAGCTTAGTATCAGTTAAACGCTTAGGCGGTGAAACTAGTCACATCGGGACGGAGGTTTTACCCTCCATTCGCTTGAAACTCATTAAGTAGCTATTCATATGAACATTACACAGTCTGAGTGGGCCAGGGAATAGCCGGACTGGTCTCTCATCTGAGTCCTAACCTCACTGGGCGTTGCCTAACATCAGTGAGCCATGACCGAATGGTATTTTCAACATGCCATCGATTCTGACATAACAATATTTGTTTATTTTGGTTTAACATCGCTTTCCAACTGCATGTCATATCACCCTCTATTTTCTCGAAACTCACAAACGCGCTACTCACATTAAACCTCACCCAACTTGAGTGGGGCGGGAATAGCCAGCATCATGATCGTTTGAAGAGGAATGGTCATCAATCCAACTCCTGGCCTCGCTAGATATTGCTTAACTTTAATAAGTGACCGACCTCTGTAGCTTGATCGATAAAGCGGCGGACTTGTAACCTGGAGGTCGGTGGTTCAAGTCCCGGTTTCAGCGCGGATTTAGTAAAGCGAGTTTGAATATCTGTTATATCACGAAAGTGATTAACACAAATGTGAGAACTCAACCTTTATAACTGGAAAAAGTACTGGTGATTTGAACGTGCCATCGCATCGACGTGACATTATTTTAGTCAAAATATATTGAGATTAAGTTGATTTTAGTTAAGTTTCGATAGGTTCATTTATTTAAGTGTATTTTCATACAAAAAAACATCTTCTCCCGACACCTGGTGCCTTTCCAGGCTCGAGGCATTTCCACGCTGGACTGCTAATGACAGTCGTTGGCTTAAGAATGGCTACCAGGGCCGGGGCCTGGTATCATCACATGTGCGTTGTAACGTATCTGAAATCACGTCTACCAAAGACTTAAACTGCCGAGAAATGGTTCTAGTGTTTCGACAGCCAAGCCATAGAAACAGTACTGTGGTGTTAGAGCTTTGTACTTTTTACAAAATTAATTTATGCCAATATGATAGACTTGTTGAATACTTCAGTTACCGTTCTGTCACGACTGTTAAGCAAACACTAGTGAAGAGGGGTAGTCACCGTGGCAGAGTGAGTTAGCGCGCTAGGCATTACACGCATGGTGACCTGGGTTCGATTCCCAGCGGCGCAGTAATTTTTCTGCTCTGTACTTGGATGTTCGGGGTTCACTCATACCTCGTGAGGAAAAATGAGTAGTTACTTGTATGAGTAACGACTAGTGGCGGCATTACCAGAGTAAAAAGAATTAATGTAATAGAATTCGAAAAGTACAGGAGGCTCTTAGTAATTCTACGCTACCCACAAAAATTGTGAAGAGGCCTTGTGCTTCACCACAAGTAAAGTCATACATACACTAGTGAAGAGGGTGACCATTCAAATTTAAACTCTTGAGATGCAGGCTTTTCACGGCTCAACATAGGGTAGGTGAGGTTAAGAGGATTTTCCACGTAAACCTCACCCAGCCTGTGTCATACTAGAAGGATTTTTCTGAATGGCAGAATTTTTTTTACATAATATGTCTATTTTAGTTATACAACGTCTATGGCACGTTGAATACACCATTTTCCGTTTGTCATAACCATAACATAAATAAAGCAAACTTTAAGCGAAGTTCAACCCTTGTGACGCTAACCTTACCCAGCCTGGGTTGGTGTATAAGAATTTTCAGAATGATAGTACTTTTTGGTAGGATTTTTTTTATGGTTTTTGAACAACAACAAAAAATTAATACCTATCTATTTTTGGAGTTCTCCCAGAAACACTCCCCGAGCTACGCGCCTACTTCTTCGTCAAAAGCTGTGGTGGTGAATGAGGGTCTGAGTTTTAAAGAGGAATGAACCAAAGTGGACGTTTTTGTTGACTTTTCAGCTCTTCGTCAACCTTTACACTTACAGGTATTTCTAAAAATAGCCATTGCTATCTACAGGTTAAATTCGGGGCGGAAAAAAATCTTTGGACTACACAGAGTAAGTACCTAAGTACCAGGTATCTAATCCTTGAGATGACTGCAATGCGTCCCTGAGTAAATACAGGGTGATTGTATTATGAATACGGGGACACTGTGATTTCGCAATATAATATATAGAAACACAGAAAAAGGGTACGTGAACACGTAAATTTAAGAATGACAGTATAGGAATCATTATGTATGATACTATATATCTCATGTTTAGATTACTCTACCCTAACTGTTTTAAGAACCCAGTAAGCAACAAAAAAATCAGTCTAAATACATTTTCTAGATCAAATCTAATGATTTTGAGATTTTTAGCTAACTGTTACTGTTGAGTGACCAGTGTCGTGTGTTGGCACTATACCCATGTGGTGGCAGAACAGTTTATTCAATCTTTCTGAAAGTCTGCATCAAGCGGAATTCTATCTGGTCCAATTAAGAATACTAATTTTCGAGAAATTTTTTCCTGAGCAAAAATATACGTTTAGTGGATAGACCACTAAACCAGATATACATAGGTATTTGCATAATTAAATTGAAAATGTTAGTCACAATTAGAGTCTGCGGCGCATTCATTTACATAATTATTAATAATTACCTATATTATTTACATAATTATTATCTAATAATTATATTAGATAATAATTGAATGGGTGAGTAGAAGAACCAGGAATGTCAAAAATCGATTTTTTTTTTCTTCGTAGAATAAGAAAGAATGTACTCTTTTCTATCATCTCTGTGAATATGAAGGAGAAATACCCCTTAAAAGTATATTTTTTTTCGATTTTAAAGTGGGGGAAGCGAAAAAAAAATCTGATGTAAATCAAGGAATGTAACAAAATCACTGACCACTTTTGCTAGCGGTATTAGTACCTAGTTGTGAGAATCTTATCGAATAACAAATAATGTAAAATTTAATTTTATTATACTTATTAGCATCAGGAAAGCAAAAATAAGACAAATCTTATTTTTGCTTTCCTGAAAAGTCGATTTTTGACATTCCTGGTTCTTCTACTCACCCATTCAATTATTCGTATTTGTCGATCTCTTATTATTAATAATATAATAAAATTGCATGATAACATTGATTAATTGACTAGGGGTAGTCTCTTAAAACAATTATTTTGAATTATCTAAATAGGGGGTATCTGATGGTTAATCTGACTGCTACACCCTGTATAACCAAAGTCATGAATTACTTTACATAAACATTTTTTTCATTGTTGACCACCCCCTTTTTTCTGGGAATCAATTAGGACCAATACCGAATATTGAACCAACAATATTTTTGTTGAAATGCTTGTGAAGACAGGTCAGTTTTAAACTTTGCAACCCTTGAGGTAAAAGCAATTCGACCGTAAACTACAGGGTGATGTAAATGATATAGGACACGTAAATTATAGACTTTTCAACAAGTCTCGCGGCTGCTCAGTGGTCAAGTAGTAGCGTCGGTCTCGTAAACCAGAGGCTTCGAGTTCGAAACCCAGCCGGGACCCGAAAACTTATCCTCACTTTTGGGATTCGGACAAGCACATACATATTTAAATTAGGGTTACTGTTTGTATGAACAACGAAAATTACAAGTTTTAGTCATTATGAGTAATACCGCCGCTGCAAACACAAACTGTCGTATCTGCAAATTTTGCCATTGCAGTTAAGAAGCGCACATAGTGGTTTGTGCTTGCTGAGAATCTTTGAAACTCACATACGACTAACCTTAAAACTTGAATACTTCGGAAAGGTATTGAGATACAAATACGAAGTGAAAAAGGAAGTTTCAAACCACTATGGCGCTTCTTAACTGAAAATGGCAAAATTTGCAGATACGACAGTTTGTGTTTGCAGCGGCGATACGATTAGGCGACATTCATCAATAAATTATAATTTTAAAAAAGTTGTTGGCTCTATCCATTTAATCACTATGTAGGTATAAGCTTCAAAACTCTGACTTAACTAACGGTATTCACGGTAACACAAACAACAAAATTGAAATTTTATTTTAATATTTACAATTCTTATCAAGGTTTCATTTGTGCTCTTGATATACCACCTACGATATAAGCCCAATGAAATTAATTTTTAGATAAGAAATTATTTTACTGAAACACAATAAAAAAATTCAGAACTGAAGAACTCATATATTGTTCCTTTGAAAAATGTACACTTTGAAAGCGCAATTATTATTATTATTAACTAACCTGGTTGCAGGGTTTTCATTAAAACCCTTACAATTAACACTGATGCGACCTAATTAGATCTATTGTGACGAGTTGATTCTATTCGGTTTTAATGTCCTGATTTGAGATAGATAGTCAGGACGGGGGTTTTACCCTCCATTCTCTGGGAATCGTACCAGCTACCCACATTAACCTCACCAAGCCTGGGTAGGGCCGGAAATGCCAGCCTCACGACTTTGGAGGGGACAGAATTCGAAAAGTCTGCCCCAACCGGGAGTCGAACTCCAGACCTCTGGACTATGGGCAGTAGTTATAACCGTTACGCCACGGAGGCTGGCAAAGCGCAATTTATTGTACCTATATAGATGCACACTAATATACCGATAGGTACACTCCATAAGTGTAATACCATCAATAAAAAAAGACCAGATTTTTTTATTGAATGCCAATTAAATTTATAATTACGTAAGTATATCACCCTGTATAACAAAAAAAAGTCTCACACAACGGAATTCATGAGTAGGTACCTGCCTAGCTGGTTCCGACAATTAGCCCAAGAAGGGTATGTTTGCTAACACAATAGCTACCTACATACTTTACAAGTACAATGTATCATTGTACCTATCTATTATTTTCTGACCTGATTCTCGTAGGCATTAAGTGGAAACTACCCAATTACTTCTCCAACCGAATGAATGAGAATATTTTGACAAGTTGATTCTATATTTGGTTTTTGTATAATATAATTGATCTGATGTACGAGGTCTGTCCGGAAAGTTCGTATAAAAGTGTTCTGGGAAGGCTGGAAGGCTAAGTGGGGAGGCCAGGTGGGCTGCGTTCCCTTCTATAACATCCAAACAATGCTCAGTGTGCGCCCAATCGCCTTACGAAAAGAACTGTTTCGTCCCGGTACCTGTGAAGTGACCCCTCTCTCTACCACTCGTCGGCGTCGGAACTCTCAGTCATTCAAGAACAGCGCGTCATCATCAAATTTCTCGCGAAACTCGGCAAGAATGGCCGCGAAATTTTTAATGATCTCAACCAAGTTTATGGAGATGATGTTTTCAAGGAACCAACAGTCCACAAGTGGTTAAAAAAAATTCGTGAGGGCCGAGAAAGTCTCGAAGATGACCCTCGGTCAGGACGTCCTTCCACTTCCAGCACTTCTAACAATGTGGAAAGAATTTGATCTTGTGTCCTGCAGGACCATCGTTTAACCGTCAGACAGGTGGCTGAAGAGTTTTCTTTGAGCAAAACAACTATTTGGAGCGAGAGGGTCGGTGGATCCTCCACCAAGACAATGCCCCCGCTCACACCCCCTCGTTGTGCATGAGTTTCTGGCTGACAATTCGATCATAGCGACTGAACACCCCCCTTATTCACCGGATTTGGCACCTTGTGACTTCTTTTTATTCCCAAGAACAAAATTGGTGCTTCAGGGGCGGGATATGGGGGACGTTGAGGCCATTAAAACAGCAACGACGAGTCAGCTGAGAAGCCTTCAAACTGAGTACTTTTAAGGAGCATTCAAACAGTGGAAATGGCTATGGTAGAAGTGCATTGTGTCCCAGCGAGAGTATTTTGAAGGAGACAAAATTGAATTGTCCGATTAATTGTAAATTAACAATTTTATCTCATTTTTATACGAACTTTCCGGACAGACCTCGTATAATAAGTAGTCAGGACGGGGGTTTTACACTCCATTCGCTGGAAATCGTACCAACTACTCATATTAATCTACTATACTTTTAGCCAGGCGCCTGTACGGCTGCAGTTTTCAATTTTCTCTCTCAAAATTCTTCAAATATTTTTAATTTTAAACTTCATTAATGTCAATCTTTTTGATATATTTTAGTGTCATTCAAGTTTTTCACAAAGATATCTACACAACCACTAAGAAATCAATTTCAATGATCTCAGGATGTATGTTGGACGAGAATGATGTATGTACAAAAAGGAGTGCAGAATATTGTTTTAAATATGTGAAAAAGGCAATAAGATTGCGAAATAAATATCAATTAATCTCTATCAGCCTAGGTTGGCCCGAAATAGCGGTCTCACGTGTTGGGAGGAAAAAAATTGGTAGAATCTTTTAGCACAACCCGAGATTGAACTAAGGATTTCTAGACCTCGGGCTATAGTCACAATCGTTAAACCACGGAATATGTCTTAGTATCGACCTACCCCTTACCTAAAGTTTTTCGTTAGCATTTTTTTTCTTAGAGTATATTGTATATTATTTACTAATGAATAGGTATATTGTATATACATAGTATATTATCTTATACAGAGCTTCCACTTCCATACAGTATCACCCAGGCCTGGGTTTCTCTGAATTTAATCCGTATCCCCTTTATCCCGGTATAGCTCACTGAAATTTGTTGCAATGACTTTTTCTTAGTGGGATCTTTAATTAATTTTACAATTGGTTCGTGCCCAGCCTGATTAGGGTATGATAGGCAATTTATTTTTGTTGTTGTTCCAAAAACTTAATCCCTCGAATAATAAAGGATAGATGAAACATCAATTCATATTAAGTAAGTATAATAAAGCATTCAAGTATCTCTCATGAACATAATTTAACGTTATGATCTTTATATTATTATTATACATAATATATATCCATTTAGATACATATACATATCTATTTAGATACATATCTATTTAATTTTACTATGTTTAGTAGTTACTTAGATACTAATCGTATTGCTAATAGTTAATTTATATGCTTTGTTCAATAATTTGAATACATACGGAATGAAAAAATCCCACGCGCAAATTGAATGGTACCCTGCATGCTCAGAGATGTTTGAACATCTGGCTACACTGTGCAGTTCACAAGGTTAGGGAGAGAATTTGTAGACAATTGTTGAGAACTTTATGTGGGCGTAGCGCCCTTATCGTTGAAGCACAAAATTCGGGGTTTGAAGCACAAATTAGCACAAAATTCAAGGATTAATTTGACATCAAAAAAGTATTACGAATCAAAAGTGGTGGTGCTGGGGAAATGGGTGTGGGGGAGGGGGGTCTCCGAAAAATCGCAATAGCGCCCTTATCGTTGAAGCACAAAATTCGGGGTTTGAAGCACAAAGAAGCACAAAATAAGCACAATTTAGCCATGTAAAAAAAACATTACGTTTCGAAAGTGGTGGTTCTACCGTTTCCCCAGCACCACCAAATTGAAATGGGCGTAGCGCCCTTATCGTTGAAGCACAAAATTCGGGGTTTGAAGCACAAAGAAGCACAAAATAAGCACAAATTAGCCATGTAAAAAAAACATTACGTTTCGAAAGTGGTGGTTCTGGTGGTTCCCCAGGGGCCCCCGAAGTGGAATGGGCGTAGCGCCCTTATCGTTGAAGCACAAAATTCGGGGTTTGAAGCACAAAGAAGCACAAAATTCAAGGATTAATTTGACATCAAAAAAGTATTACGAATCAAAAGTGGTGGTGCTGGGGAAATGGGTGTGGGGGAGGGGGGTCTCCGAAAAATCGCAATAGCGCCCTTATCGTTGAAGCACAAAATTCGGGGTTTGAAGCACAAAGAAGCACAAAATAAGCACAAATTAGCCATGTAAAAAAAACATTACGTTTCGAAAGTGGTGGTTCTACCGTTTCCCCAGCACCACCAAATTGAAATGGGCGTAGCGCCCTTATCGTTGAAGCACAAAATTCGGGGTTTGAAGCACAAAGAAGCACAAAATAAGCACAAATTAGCCATGTAAAAAAAACATTACATTTCGAAAGTGGTGGTTCTACCGTTTCCCCAGCACCACCAAATTGAAATGGGCGTAGCGCCCCCATCGTTGAAGCACAAAATTCGGGGTTTGAAGCACAAAGAAGCACAAAATAAGCACAAATTAGCCATGTAAAAAAAACATTACATTTTAAAGGTGGTGGTGCTGGCGAAATGGACCCTTGCAATGGGTCACTTTTAAAACCTTATGTTATACAAAGGAATGTAATGTACCTATTCGTAATTATTATTTTCCAACGTAATTTCCCACTGTGATCGAAGGCTTTTTGCCCGTGGCTGGCGTCCTAATTTTAGTTTCAAGAAATCTTCTTTTAGAGCTCCAAGGCCGAACCATAAATTAGGATTACATACAACTAGACCGTCCCTCAAGTTTTGAGGGACGGTCTGGCTTATCTTTGTTATAATCCTCTTTTACAATAACATTCAGCCCTGACACGAATTGGTGCTATCTCACGGTTGTTGATAGCACCATAGAAATGTATATGGTTCAGAACGAGCCAACTTTTAACCTTAACTCTTAGCTGGAAACCATCACTCCCCCTCAGCTGTAGCCTTGTTGGTTATTACAACTACTACAACAAAATTTATGTAAAATATGATCATATTTAATCTTACCGAAAGGGAACCATTGCACCCTCTCTCTCTCTATCTCCCTTTTAGTTCGCCCCTCTAAATCCTACGTCCCTTAAACTCATACTGGTGAAGCCAGGGGCCACGGCGCATATCTCCAAAACCCCATTTCTCCTTCTGCATTCCGTTCTGATATTCTCAAGTCAGTTGAGTTCAGTGTTCATTTATTGATAGACTGTTTGCTTTTAAATTTAACATTTTGAATTTTGATAACCTCATGGACTTCAATACCTGCAATTGATTAGTGATAGCTGATACGTGCAATCAGTGATAAGCATTCGCGATTACTTCCTAATACTTTTTTATTTAACTAATTAACCAGTAAGGATAACAAGTTAAATTGCCAGTATTGTCCATCAGTTCAGTTAAACTGCCATTATTTTTAAACGTTTTTTTTTTTTTTTGGCATACTTTTATTGATTTTTTTGTCTTGTTGGTTTTTAATTATATCGGAATTTCGAGTTTTTGAAATCCCCTTTTCTTTACTTTTATAATCATTAACAATAAATCCCTAGCCGTTCCTTTTGCACTCTTGAAAGTCTGGTACGTTATTTAGAACTTTTTACATTGTAACCGCTTTTAATATATGAGTTTACAGCCAAATTAATTTCTCTATTGCTTGTTCAATTCTGTTTTGGTTGTCGCTTTAGTTCTTGAAATTAAAATGTATTTTGCAATAAAAAAAAATTGACATCAGGTAAAAAAAACTCAGATTAATTTAATCGAAGCATATTATTATGCTTTGTGTTTTACCCATTCTTGAAAATTAATTTAATTTTCGATATTCAAGATGGAATTAATGATGAATTCCAAAAAAGCTAATATTTTCCTATGAAATACATACAATACGCGACTTGAAAACTTGTAGGTAACAGTGAAAATCATGAGTTCATAAGTGACTAAACATTTATAAACTTCGCCCTAAATCGGCAGACCTCCTCGAAAAGTTCTAGAAAAGGATATAGGTATTACCTACATACTCGTATGTAGGACACATTTTAATTTCTAATATTTTTTTTTTATCAACCTACATATTTCTCCTTATTGTAAGACTTATATGCTCCCAGTGTCAGGCTATCAATTGCACATTTCGTCCAATCAAGTTTCCATGGCCAAGTGAGCCTTTTTATTAAAATTATTGTGCATTAATTTAATGTTATTGAACAGAGTTTCTTTTGGACAAATATTTAAAACAGTTGTTGATATCAAAATATTTTGTTTATATTTTCCATCAAAGCAACAAAAATCAATATAGCCAGACATAGTGACATCTCTCCCTCCTAGACTCACGGAATTTTAAATTCTCACATTTCTCTGATACTTTTTTTCTTGATTTGTTTAAATATTGGTCAAATAACTGTTTCTAACTGTTTGAAACAATAATGGTCATATTTCACTGTTTGCTTTGTCAAAATGATGTTGTTAAACAAATCAAACGACCCTACCTGTACACTGTACATATAAAGGAACAAATCTCGCCATGAATCAAACGGTTTTCAGCATTCTAAATCAACTAAATTTACGTAAGGTAATATTTTTTTTGAATTTTGTAAAATGATTATTAAACAATCTCGGTATACATGGTTCCATGATGCTCTTGGCTGTAATTGGCCTGTTGGTATGATATCTTATCAGGGCCACAGTTCTGACCTTTGCATTGATAAATAAATTATGCTTCTTATCGCCGATTGTCGGTGTCGGGTTAGTATTACCTTGCCTTTTTTAATCTATAGCCTAATCAATGGATACTGATGTAGTTACCGTGGCATAAATGGACTAGCGCACTAGGCGAGCACTCACGGTGACCTGGGTTCGAATCCCAGGTGAGCAGGAATTTTCTTTTCTGTACTTCAGATCTCCGGGGTCTACTACTCCTCTTCAACAAAAATAATTAGTAAAGTAAGTTACTTTACGTCTTTTGTGTATGTAGGTATACTACTCATTGAGTAACGACACAAGGCGACATTACGAGAATGAATACTTGCGCACATAGTATTGGAAGTTTTGTAATAATGAGCTACTCACCAAAATTGTTATTTAAAAATTTAAATACTTACTTTCCTAATCAATACTAAGTCAATTTTTCTCTCGTAAAATTTGTCTTTACCTTTGTTTAACCTTGCAGAAAAATCTGTCCTGTGATTGACTAATTGATGTCAACATGATAAGGAAATGTGGCACAGAATGCTTGTATCATTTCCTTTCATATTGCATAGTATTTCTTCTTACTGACCTCAGTAGCTCTTGATCGATAAGGCGACACACTTGTAATCGGAGGTCGGGGGTTCAAGTCCTAAGTTAAGCAAATATTTAGTAAAGCGTGTTTGATTAGTTATGATGTATATTACAGTTTATTAAAAATACAAACGATACTGCCTAACTTTTGTCAGGTTGCTAAAACACAGCATAATCATCAATACGACCGACCGTTAATTTTTTTTTCTCTCAATACTTACATTATACTTTAGCTTTCTTCTATTTAGTTGGTTTCTTCTTGCTTTCTATGCCTTGTAAATATGGTAATGAATTATTTTTGAACTGTCAGATATTATTGTTTAGGATATTTCCTTGACAACATTCTTGGAAATAACTCCTCTATTGCCAAACCATCATTCAATTACTTATTTCTTTCTCCATATGAATGTTTAAATTTGTCTACAAGTGATGGAATGCAGCTTCCATAATTTTTTAGTATTTCTTCTTATTCTTACCTGAAGCTTTATTAATCTATGTAGGTATACTCGATTACCCATGCAGAAGAATCCTTTTAATATTATTCACCTACTCGTAACTACAATTTTACTAGCACTTTGGTTCTGGAAAAAAATGGTCAATTTGTGACGAAAATGGTCTATAAAGACATCTTAACTTGGGTTCCTACGAGTCACAAGCTTGCGTGGCCGCAGGTTGAGTAAGGCTGACGAGAGGTAAGCAGTCATGGCGTCTGGTTTTGGCGGGAATTCAAATGGTGGATGCAGAAGTGAGCACATGTTTACGAGTGGGTACGCCATTATCAGGTTCAAGGTCATTACTCAGACTCAGCGATCATGCTATGTTCTCTGTCATGTGCAACATACAAATTCAGGCATCTCAAATGAGTTTTTGTTCAGTACTCAGTAGTTTCAATAGTTCTTTCTTTACTTGAGTTGCGGTCTGGTGCAAGTCTATATTCAGCAGAATCTCTTCTCTGCTAGTTCCATGTTATGTTGCAACTTTGCTGTATTCATCTAGTTCAATAATTAGTATTTCATTGGTGTGTCTCGATGATAGTTTAAAAAGTTCAATTTTACTGTTGAAATTTTCAGATTATTCCATACCGATTTTTTAGTAAAACGAGGTGATTTTCTATCTTTTGTTTGAGAATACTGTGAAATATTAAACTGTTATCTGTAAATGAGAATCTTTTGAACTTTTACTGTGTCTACTAAAAATATAACAGATGCCCTTAAAAGCAAGTATGCAGTTGTCAACAAACCTATTGACGTAATAGATTTCTTAACGTAAAAAATCGTTTGTTTGTTTTTTTTCTTAAAAAAAAAAAAAAAAAAAAACATGGTCCTGCTAAACAAAATCTTTATGTTGTACGTTTAATAAATTAATATTACCCATAATATATCTAACATCTTCTCATACTCACAGATACATACGTTAGTCCCAACTCCCACATCTATAATAATTATTATTATTACTATATTATAATCCATGTAGGTACCTATATCAAGTTGTAGATGGACCGTACGGGTTGTCAAATGCATACGCATTCTTAAGGCTAGCCATTTATTCAACACAGAGGAAAGCAAACTTGACAACAGTTCTGCCCCAACTTATATTTAACATAAACCATAGCGCATAAACTATAAAGGTTAAGTCACTTTTAAACGTGAAATTCAATGTTACTTGATGGACTAAATTACAATCATCTTGTCTACAATATCGGATAATAATAACTCCGTTCCATGAGATAGGTATGTGTGTCTATCTTGGCTTAAATGAACGCCCAGATCCAATGTCTTGGCTGCTGTCATGTTCAATGATACTACTTAGATGTTTACCCTCCAATCGCTAGAAATGGTACCAGTTCCCAAATTAACATTTACCTCAATGTTAACAATGCCTCAAGTGTTCTTTACTTGGAAGGTAACAGAAAATTCTGTCAAGCCCGTGTATCAAACTCACGATCTCTGGACCACGAGTTGTTGTCACAACCGTTATACCACGGAATCTGGAACTGGAAAGTCCGATAAAGACTCAGAAGTACCATTGTGGCGACACTATTTTGTAACATAGCCTTGCATGGGTCCTTTAATCCACAAGGTTTTGGAGACTGAACAATTTATGTAGGTTTAAGTCCGGCGAAGTAGAAAATGTCCATTGTGTTGGGATCCACTTACATAATAATTATGTAAGTGGATGTCCAATGATTCTATTTAGATGTTTACACTCCAAAACATCTAATGGGGCTTTCCCAAATGACTATTTTTTTTGAGCAAATGATTGATTCTAATGTAAAAAGATTCGAGGAACACGATTTTGATGTCCAAAAATTAAAAAAGTCATTCCTTAGGGATGAAAAGGCTCTCCAAAGGTCTTCCTTGAAATAACGCAATCTGATTGGTCGCCTACGCTATGACGTCAAAAGTATGTAAACAAACAATTTTGAAACGCTATTTCGAATTTTGTGTGTAGAATTACATTAGAGTTGAATGTGAAGAGTCGATCTAAAACAGTAATAAATTTGTGAATTTTACTCTAAAACAGTATTTTTAAACTTTAATGTTAACAAACAATGTCTAAAATATCAGTAGATGACGGTATTGCAAAGGCTGTCAGTGGAAATTTACCTGCAGCAAGGACTTTTACAATGGCCAATTTCTTCAATTTACGCGTGTATTTCACGCGTGCTGCAGACGTACTTAGCAAATCAAATTCAAGTGCAGCCAGCCGTCCAATCTCTCGCTTTGGTTAAGAAACGTCCAGTGTGGTTAGGAGTCCTACGTCTACGTCCTAACTTAGGACGTAGATTGGTGAACGCTTTTATTTAATTTAAAATTCATGATTGGTAATTACTAATTACAAATTCCACGAATTACTGACTAAAGTTAATTAGTTAAGGATAACTTAACTTAATTGTGTATGTAGAAAAATATTGGATTGCGAACTATAGAAGGTTATTTATTGTGTTATGTAAAAATCAGGCTAGAGATTTTATTAAAGGAATCTCTACATTGCTTTTTTACTTCCGACTGTCGAATATGACGCTAATGTAAATCTTCTTCGTATTGGGTATTGCATTTTTTGTTTTAAAACAATTACGGATACAATAATTATTCTTCGTGATTGATTTACATTGTATACACGTGGCTATTTTGAGATCAACACTATCAACAGTTTTCTGTGAAAGTGGAACGTGAATTGCAAAGTGTTCAAAGGTCCAGCATCCTAACTCGTAGCAACCGGTTTTGTAGTACGAAGACAGACTCTTGAACCCTTCGCGAATCCCGAATTCTCACAGAACGAAAACAGAAAATAGAAATTACCAAGGTCGCGACTGCAGTATCGGCAAGCTAGACTCGAAGAGTCTAGAAAGAATACCGCGTTTTCAATCGACGCCGACGTGTTCCACATTGTTTTCACAACGTGTTCCACAAACAATTCTTGTAATAGTCAGCCATAGCATTAAGGATAGTATTTTTATCGAATGAATAACTGTTTATCATTCACTGAAGGCTTAAAAAATCAATTTTATTGAAGTGATACCTATAAGCGGTTTTTTTTATGTGAACGAAAAGCCTGACGGAGACCGCTCGGTCAACTCTGGTCAACCAAGATTTGAAGAATAAAAAAAAGTGATTTTGGGACTCTGGTTTATTTACATTTTCGGTGTGTGTTTACATTTTGCTTTTGAAATGAAAATGAAAACAAGCGACTGTTGTATTTCATTTTGATTTTATTCAATTAATCAAATTCCATTGGATCTTAAAATTCCTTAAACTTTAATTACCCAACAATCTACATATATGAAAACCCCAATCTCATAAAAAAAACTGATTACCTATGTTTTTTACTCTATATAAACTTATATCCATCAAGTGACCATGTAATATGACAAAAGTAATATGAATAAAATAAAATTATAACTAGCACTAAATAAAGATACAGGAATCAGTAGAGAATAAAAAATTAAAGAGAAAATAAAATGTCTAAACTTAATGCGTAGGTAGGTACGTGTCTCAATAAAACTCTTCACATAACAGGGAGTTTTGAAAAAAAAAAAAATGGGTGAAAACAAAATAATAATATTATGATTTTTTATCCACTTCTTCTTCTTCTTACCGAACCAAAACCCATGACCGAACGAACGAGCCGGTCCACTTTGTTCAGGATTTTTCGGTCCGGTCAAATAAAAAAAAGTGAATTTCAGTGACCAGGTCAGCTTCGGTTCGCTTCGTTCACATAAAAAAAAACCGCTTTATGAGAAACCTATGGAAACTGTAGTATTTTAAAACTCCAATTTTTTTCTTTACATACTCTTGACGTCATCAAAATAAAAATGGCTGCCCGCGAAAATTAGGGTGTTTCAAATTTTCCAATTTTCAAATGAAATTTTCTCAATGCTTGCGATTTCTAAATTGAAAATGGATGTCACCAATGAAATCAGCGTGTTCTAAACCATAAGAATAATTGGTTTGTAAAAAATGTGGGAAAGCCCCATTATAAAGAGACATCATATAATATATCAAAATATGTATATGATGTCTCCTTAGGAGGAATGGAAAACGTTCTATCGATAGTGTCCAGCGACGGATTTTGAGCTAGCAATGGATTTGAATTATGTCAGTCAACCAAATAATATAACTATTATGTATTACTTATAAATAATGCATAATATTTTATGCATTATTTATAAATGAAAAATATACTTCATAATATGTTTTCTCTCTGAATTCTATTAAAAATCAAAATTATTAGGAGTCTCGTATTGCTGATGTGCTATTTATTATCCTCTGAATTACTCACCTAAAATCCCAAAGAAAGCAAATTTAACAGGTACATAGGTTTATTATTTACATAGGTTCGGTGAACAATAAGACACATTCACATGTAGGTTCAGTGAACAAAAAGGTACCTAATACCCTCTTATCGTCGTATCGTGCTTGTTTCCTATTCGTACTTTTCTCAGCTAGTCAGTTTATTTAAATTTATTCAGTTCTGACATATTTCACGTGTTACTACTTCATTTGGTGGGTCTTACGGCCTACCTAGCAGCCGTGACGTGTCTCAAGTGTCAACAGTGTGACACACCGACCTAGACCAGACAATGTTGGGTTGATTTTACATTGCTTGAATTGTCCAGGGCCAACCTCTGACCGTGTCGAAATTTGTATTTTATGTTTTATTTATATATTTTTTCAAAACTGTGAACTTTTGAGTTCTACGTCGATGTCGGCAGTATAGTTTTAGTAGGTATTGAGATATTAAATTTGTAATCGTAAAAAAATCCGCAACTAGTCCAGTTGGCAAGTACAAATAATAATTATATGTCAGGTAGAAATACCCGATGACTAAACTGAAATCATCATAGGGTAGCGTCATTGTGAACGATGGTAGCCAGACAGTGGAGGAATGACTCAGCAAGTCAGCACTTCTACCACTGTCTTTACAGGGAGGCTAATAATTGACAAGGGCCCCCCAGAACCAAGCCAATGCTGGTCTACTCTCTGTTTATAGTCCCCATACTGCTGGTCTACTCCCTGTTTATAGTCCCCCAGCCAGACAAACTGTTAAAGATGACTGTAATACGGCATATCTAGTGAGTCGAAAAAATGACAAGGTACCTACGTTTATAATAGGCTGACAATTTTTGGATAGAAATCGTGAAACTTGGACCAGTTTTCAACCAAATTTTTGGGGTTTTGGTTTTTATCCGATGAAGAAATCCTGTACTGTGTAGTTAGCTATAAAGCGAGGCAAAAAAGTTGATGTGTTTTGGATAAATCCGATGTAGCCAGCTTAAGATATAGGTTCAAAAATTCTGTCTTTCTTTTTACTCATTCACTTCAACTTTAAATTATTTTTCATTTTTTTTTGTTTCCTTTGCTTTGTTTGGTCAGTTTTCTCTAGCTGAATTGCGCCCTGGAAAACAAAAATTCATAGGTTCCCACTTAATCCTACCTAAACTACTCATGATGTATGGTGGCTGTATGACGTACTACTATTTTATGGCTCCTTATTTATCTAACATTCAAAACAATAGGTATTATAATAATGAATAATGAGTTAATGACTTACTATACCTCTGTTATTGCTAGTTTCAAACCCATTTTCACTATCTAAATTCTTACACCTATCTAATAATTGTATTTTAGTGTCACATTCTCTGTAGTTAATTCTTGTTTTAGTTTTATCATTTGAAGAACTCGCTTTAGCTTGCTCATTGTTCATTCTAAATAATTACTTATTCAATAGTTTTTCCCTGCAAATTTACAAATGTTTCAGGTTTTTTCTGTGTGTGATAGTAAAATTATTTCCAAGCATCCATATAGAATGTGCTTCTTGAAGAAATTATACTATTCATTTTTAATAAAACCTTCAAATACATAAAATGAGAACATTTAAATATTTTTTTAAACTAACTTGCGCTGAGAATCATTTTTAAAAGCACTGCACTAAAAGATTCCGAGACTAGCCATTAATTTCCATTAATGATTTGTAAAACTAAATGAAAATAACTAACATCAATCCAGCAATAAACCAGTCAGTAGTAACTTTCCTGTGTTCTCTACTTTGATCAAAATAAATTTTAACTGATAATAAGTCTGATCGGTAAATAAAAGTCTACTGATGATTCTGTGCCTCAAATGATAAGGATTTAATCTAGATCTATTCAACTGTGCAACGGATTGACGACCGACTTTCTTCAAGTAGCCACCAAAATAATTTGTGCAACCAATAAAAGACTGGCCTATAATTCAACGTATTCAATATAATCGATTGATAGATTGTAACTCCAATTAACCACCATGATTGCACTGTTGCTAGCAGTGGTCATCCCTTCCATCCTGATGTTCATTATCACACGGCTCATCACCAATGTGATCTTTGATCTCGTCTACTCCACCATCAAACTGGTCTTCTTCTCCATTTTCAAACTGATGTACAGATTTGTAGTCCTGATCTTGTGGATCCTTCTTTTACCTTTGGTTAGTATTTTGCATTCATATCTGATCTAAAAAGGAGTTAAATCTTGAATTTCAAAAGGTAAGGCTTTTTTTTATCCTGTGTCAAGCACGAACCTAACCAATCACAAACGATCTTGTTAGTTGGATAAAATTCCAAAGGGGGCGCCAACAACGAGAAGAAGAACCTCTGTGGTGAGAAGTGCCGGAGTTTATCTGACATACATCTTTCCAGGGTAGCTCTAAACACATTATTTTACTTGGAGCTTCAAGCTCTCCAGTTCACTGCAGTCTGGCAGGAGCTGGTACTTGTGAATATCTTCAATACTCCTTACGTGCAGAAGCTCGCATAAATTCACGTAAATATCCTTGGGCGCTGTTTTCCTTTGAAACGCATTTCTAAAAGTCCGTCGGTTGCTGTAGGTGAAGAGTCCGCTGTTCTCCTCTAGGAAAGCGTCGTATGTTCTATCCGGAATGATCAAGCTGGTGTTGTAAATGATCTTCTTGAGACTAGCTCGAGCCTCCTGCATCCAGTGCAGGAGCAACGGGAAGGAAGACTGAATGGTTGTTTCTGCGAACATAATACCTACATCTGAGAACTCCAACGCGAACCCCGTGATCTCTGTACTCATTGCAGACGATGATTCTAGAAATGGGAAATCGTTATTTTATCTTATGAAGGGTAAGCTTATGAGAGATGACTAAAACATACAACTATCACTAATAGTCCATAATTCCATTCCAAAATACATTTTATGGCCAAGACTCGAACCCCAATAGAACGAAATAGCAAAAAAATAAGGTATAAACTAGCTCAACCAATACCAAAAACTTACCGGCAGATGTGTTTATTCCAACTCACCTGTTCTCGATGTGTGAAGATCATTACTATAGAACTCCAACTCGAACCCCATGTTTTCTGTACCCGTTCCAGAAGCTGATTCTGGAAATGAGGAATAGTATTAGTTTTATGAACAAGACTTAAACCCCCAATAGGGACTAAGTTATAAACTAAATATAAAGAAGGTTAAAAAAAACTCCAATATCAAAACATACTGGCAGAAGTGCTAACTAACCTGGTCTGGATTTCCGAAGATCATTGTTGTAATTCTGTATATTTACCACCAGTTCTCTCATTTTTGCTCTATCTTCAAATAGAACAAAAATATTATTCAATCCGTTGAGTCCAGCAGTGTAAAATTCCGTACACAATTTTTTCAAGCAAGCTTGAATGTGGAGATCAAACTCTAAAGTGAAGCTCTGCTGACAATCAATGCCAATGAGATAGCCCCGCCGTTTTGATCGATCTCTACCGTAGCTATTGATGGTTTTGATTGTGGAAAACTCAGATTTCCTAATTATTCCACTTTGAGGCACGTTCACTGTCATTGAATAATTTATTTCTTCAGTTTCCATTTCTTCTAGTGCGGCATTGATATGGTTATTATGAACAAGTGGTTCTTTGTCAAAGACGGCTGATAGCTGAAGAGTTTCTCTTATACGGTGAAAATGGTTCAATTTGACGAGTCTGTTGAGATCTATACGAAACAAACATATTCGGATCAGAATTACATTATCGTTTTCGCTCATAATAATATTTTCAGAAAGTTGAGCTTTTTTAGGTTCTTCTTTAGACACGTGGCCATTTTGATCATTTTCAGCTAAATCTATGAAACCCAAGGGAGGAATATCTTTATCTTTATTTCTTATTGTTTCAGAAGATATTCTTTAGAACCATATATTGATTTAGTATTTTGTTCAGCATCATCTTCTTGGTTTTCTTTTTTCGATTTTTTCTTACTTTTTGACTTGTTATTTTTTTTAATTTTTAACTTTTCGTCTTGAGAAGGTAATTCAATGATTTCAGGGATCTTCTCTTCTTTTGGGGGCTCTTCGTTTTTCTTTTCTTTCTCTATTTCACCAATTACCTGGATAATCATGTGCTTCAAATGAAATGCAGAAAAAAATCGTTGATAGTTTATGATATCTTCGAAAAATATCATTGTAAAATAATTCAAATCTACGTTTTTTGATACCTTCTGAGGTATTGTTTGTAAATTTGTAAGAGGATGTTCAAACTCAACTATCGTGTAAATTCTCGTTACTCCATGCTTGTTTAACAATTCCATTGGCAAACTATAAAGGGTACCTAAATTTAAGATAATTGGTCTAATTTGGGATACAATATCAGGTGTCAATGCATCTTTTGACCTCAAAAGCACACCAAAGTGTTGACCTTCAGGATTTGATGTGGAAAACCATGAAGACTCAGCTAGTAAGTTAGCCCCCTTCATTTTTATTTCTAATGGAATTTTTGATCTTCTATGTGTTTCTGTGTCTGCCTTCTTGGGCTTCCTAACCTTCCTTTGGCACTTTTTGTATCTTTGCTTGTTTGGTTCTTCTGCTTCAACTTTGATGTCAGGTATTGTATTCTGCCTCATTTCTTTGTGCCAGGTTTGAATCAAATTGATCACTTTATTTTTTTTCCGAGTGTCAAGTATTCCACTCACGACACTCCCATTCTCAGGGATATTCCATATATCAGACACCAACCCTTTCTCTTCTGGGATCATATCTTTCCTGTGTTTTGGTGGCAGTGTTACTTTGTCTTTAAATAACTTAACTAGCTCTATTTCTATCGAAAAGAGTGAATCAAATTCATTTTTTCGCGAATATAAGTATCCGTCATACTTGCCATCATTCTCTCGCATTCTTTTGTCTTCCACGTGGTCATTGTATTCAAGTGTAATAAAAATATCATTCTGTAACTTTTCTTTGATTTTACCATCATTTATGTCACCGAAATCATGCTTCATAACAAAGACGGTCCAGGCTTTGCCATCTTGTACGTAGCACTTCACACATTTCATCATATTGTTAAAATATAGTTTTGCTAAATGGCCACTGTATTGAATCAATATTTGAAACGTTTGTCCAAACAGTTGATAGTGGATGATAGCTTTCTGTTGTGTGAGGGTTTCGTCTATAATAAAGACATCATCTAGGTTTCTATTGATTTCTAGAACATGAACTATTTCTTCTTTTATGTTTGGATTGATATCATTGACGGTAGAATGTGGATTAATATTATGACTCTGAAGAATGCCAAAAATGGTCTTGAGTCTCGGATTTACATTTTCCATATTTGGTTTTGCTGTTTCTTTTGTTTTTTCCTTCGATTTATTTTTAGTTTTCTGTTTTTCCTTTCCTTTAACGCTGGTCTGAAATATTTCTGAATAGATGGACATGATGTATTCTAACACATTTTGTTCACTGACGGGGACGAAATTGAAACACAAAATAAAACTCAACAATAACTTCATCTTCTTCAAAAAAGTTTCGTCTGTTGTGTTCAATCCTCAAACTTCTTACTTGGAATTTAAATTACCCTATTTGTAAAATTATTTGTGCTGTTTTCCATGGCTGAAACGTTTTCATCCATCTATGAACTTACATTACCAATTTAATAAGTTTTATTTACAGTGAGGATTTTAAAAATCGATATAGGGTTGTGACCAAATGTCTCACCTCAAATATCTCATTGCTAAGGATGTGTAATACTAGAGAATTCATGGGCCTCACTTGAGAAAAAAATCAAGGTCGCCCTTGAAAATTCACTATTACTAGATTATTATTATTACCTTGAGTCGTCTTATGAGCATGTTGGCCACATATGACACCCTCGTAAAAAAAAGTAGAAATAAGTCTTTGTGATTATCTCTTTTTGAATTAACGTCTCCTAAATCATGTGGCATGTCAAACTCTTACGAGTTTTCTTCTTTTCTAGGAAGTCTCTGCTGGGCTTGAAACTAACCAGAAAAATAATAAATTACTTAACCAATTTCATTCTGTTTCTTTCAGACAATAGTATCGAAAATGACAGTGAGGCAATCTTCACCATTCCGATGGCTCATTCTAGTCTCTCTCATGGCGCTGTCAGCGTTTGTTGCCTACGACATCAGCCTACACGGGAGCTTCCACAAGTCCCAAACGGGTAGAGCTTTAGAAGATGCCGGTGTACTGAAAACATACGAACAGCTCTCGATCAGGGCTAAAGTTCAGTATGCCAATGCTTCCATGTAAGTACTATTTTAGTGCGACATTCAACAAAGGACAAATTACAGATGTTAAAAATGTTGTTTTCCCTTTGATACTTACAACTCAAAAAAATTGCAATCATAAATAGGTGCTTAGAACTCTAAAAAAATCATAAAAAGCTATTGTATAATGCCAAAATGAGCCACTTTTTCTTGGCTTAAGCAATCTCACGATTACTACTGGCTAACTTTCTGAATGGGCCACTTGACTGTAGCAGTTTTTTCAAAGTTAGGGTTTTGGCTGTAGGGTAATAACCCACACCAATTTAAAAGAAGCCTATTATGGGACCAAAAATAGACCCCTAATTTTACGCATTAACGAATTCGACAGTTGTTGCATATCCAAATATTACATGGACTGAATGTTAAAGTAAAGAATAAGAAGAAATAATTGGACCAAAGTATAAGATACTCGCGGCCTACAGCTGTTAGTTCTTAATACAAATATGTATACACCAGCGTCGATAGCGCTTTGAATGCACCGGTTCTCGTAGGATTACCGAAGTTAAGCAACGTCCAGCGAGGTAAAGACTTCGTGATGCTAGCATTCCTGCCCAACCTAGGCTGGGTGAGGTTAATATGGGTAGCAGGATTGTGAGTTTCCTGCGAATGGAGGGTAACACCCCCGTTGTGATATGACCATGCTGTTTAAAGCGACCTTAAACCTAAATTTAAAATATATATATACAATCATACATGTAATGTACATTGTACAAACTTAAACTGGCATCAGTAACTCACTACAACTGACAAATGGTGACATTAATTCCATATCCTGCAGTTTTAAAATCATTTGCGACATTCTACATAGTACAAGTCTCCCCAACTATGTTGATAAAATAAATCATATTTGTTGTCTATTACTTCCGAGAAATTTCTAATATTAGAAATCGGAAGTATTGTGTTCGTTTTTGTAAAAAAAAATATTTTTTTGCTCCGATTTCAATTTTTTTCATATTTCTGGACGTTTCATAACCTCCTTAGCAAATTTGGTTTTGTGTCCGTCTGTCGGTCTGTCTGTCTGTCTGTCTGTTAAAACGATTCCTTGTAACGCGCAAATCTCGGAAACTACTCGACCGATTTTGATGAAATTTTGTAAACATCTAGGAGACATTCTGTAGATGGTCCCATTTTAAATTCATCGAATTGATATCAGCGGTTCTGGGTGAAAGAGACCATGCGCCTGACCACTAACTTTTTACTTAAATGCTTATATCTCGTGAACGGTACACCCGATTTTGATGAAATTTTGTATGTATATGCATATTAATGTTCTACACAGGCTTTTTATATTTTCTTTTAATTAATTATAATTTGACTCTGATATTTAAGAAAATCCGAAATTTTGGACAATAAAGTCAAAAAATAAGAACCACGACTTGCCGATACAGAATTTTTTGTAGAATCTAGAATGTAGAAAAAACGGTTTCCTACCATAAAAAAACAAATTTGAAGAAAATCGGTTCAGCCGTTTCGGAGCTACAAGTAATTTAGTATAAAAACTCAAAATTCGCACGTGTACACAATGTGAAACAATCACGAGGAAGAAATGTCGCCTGCGACTATTTTAATTGTGCTTTCCCTTAATGTAAAAAAAAAGCATTTTATTATATTATGATGGTTGTTGTTGTATTGGTATTGTAAGATATGGCCCGCATCTAAAATTGATTGGACAGCCTTGTTCTTGCACATGATTAAATTGGTGCAGAATCTCAACTGTGCTTCTTTACCATTTCCAGGTGGTTTTCAAAGAATGGACCCACGTTTATGAAGCAAGGCGTGGACTACATCAAGCCTTACCTGGTACTCATGAAGAACCTGCTCATCATATTCAGCAATGTGGTGGTGAACGCTGTCGTAAGCTCCGTCAAGTATGTGGCCGTCAAGCTGCCCCTACTACACGAAGCTGTAAGTAATTCAAGTATATGTCGCGTCATGGTGAGCGTTTTGACTTACTCGGAGTGAATTCAAGTTACGAGTTCAAAATTTTGGGCACCTTTGTTTTTATTATAGTTTCCACACACCCGCCTTTTTGCCAGCCCATCAAACACACACCCACATACACATACACCCACACACACACCACCCACGACTCGAAATTCGCGCTCAAAAGAAGAAATTCTATTCTCTCGTCTTTGTGTTGTGAACGTTTCATATGAACCACCTCGTTGACGGCATGTCCCTATATCTGGAAAATGGTAATAGATAGTTTGACGGTGGTTTAGGGGGGGTCAACTCTCTTGAAAGTTTTGCTATCTCTTACCGTTGGGCCTGTGGTATTGTAAATAGACAAAATTAAGAGGACATAGTCAGCCAGCCAGTCAGACACGCACAGATTTGAGTTTTATATATAGAAATAAAGATCTCAATCTAAATTACACGATTATAATAAGTATTATTGGCTAAATCTTAAACCAAAAATTCTCTTACCATCCAAGTACTATTCATGCGAGATTAAGGGCCGAATTATAAAACAGAATTGGATTTAATCTAAGTGTACATTATCCCTTGACTCGCTGTGATTGGTTGAAATTCCGACATGAGTGCGTGTTTGGCCTAGCTTCTGTAACACCCGTATTTATGAACAGGAAATTTTGTCTGAGCACTGTCTCAAGCAAGGTATTGGCCAATAATATTAAAGGAAATCATGCTTCAGACCATGCTCAAACAGCGTTTTCTGTTCATAAATACGGCTGTAACTCTGATTCATATTGTGGCCCTAGTAAGACAGGGTTGATTCGTAATTGGTAATTCACACAAATTACTAAACTATTTTCTTCTCTACCCAGATCGAAGCCCAGTACCCAGGCATCACAGAGAGGTCGCGGGCCTCTGCTCAGAGGGCGTGGCAGGTGCTCCTGGAGCTGGTTCAGTACCTGGCAGCTCAGACCCTGGCCCTCCTAACTGTGGGCTACCGACACATGCGGCAGGTCTTCGCTCAAACCTTCGACTATCTGCAGAATAACGTGTTTGTGTAAGTGTAGTTTTTTGGGCCTAGGAATATAATATCGCCTTATATAATAATAATAAATAAAATCGCCTTATTTATACTGCCCGATTAAAGACTATTAAAGTCCCATTATTCCAGCAGTAAGCCCAAGACATATTATTATGTGGTAAAAATCCCAAATGAGATGATAACTTGTCATGTCCCGGATGGGTTTCGAACCCACGACCTCTGGAAACTCTGGATTCACAGAGTGCCGCCTTTACCACTGAGCTACCGGGACAGACTTACTGTCATTCGAAATGGGAGTTTTAAGCCAACGATTTTTTTTTTTTTTCATTTGGAGAAGAAAAAATTGGTTACAGTTGTTTGTAAGGGATACTTTCTGGAGCACTTGTGTTGATCAGTACGTAAATTGGAAGTACTGTGTCATCCGATGGGCGAGAATCGGAGGGGATGCATACTAGGGGATGGACAATCTACAACACAGACCACATGCGTCTGAAGTAGTTGTTTGTTTCATGGCAACGAAATAAAGAAGGTTCTAAACACTCATCTTAAAAAGAACTAGGGATACCCGCAAAATCACATCTACAACCAATGAAGTAGAACCCGCTGCTTATCCGCATCTTCTCCATGTTTTTGTTTCGTCAGTTATATTTTGCTTTGCAGGTAAATATTTCTTGTATTATTTTTTCTGACAAACTCTCACCTAACTCTCTGTTCGCTTGACTCCGCAGAGGTGAGTACTCCCCTGAGAATCTACAGAAGTTGGCTATTCAAGGTGCTAGTGTCGCTCAGGAGTACGTGTCTAGTTCTGTCTCGTGGCTCTCTCATAAGCTGACTGGTCTAGCCACCCCGTAAGAAGCTGCCAGCCCTGCTCCACCTATACTGATCCAATACCATGGTGATCTAGTCAGCACCCGAGACTTTTGGTCCCACCTTCACAACAATCAATTTCCGTTGTTGTACTTTGTCGTTGCTTCTGATTATTGACCTCTCTGGTAACCTATAAGATCGATCGCACTGATCTGTGTACGACTTGTACGATATACGACATGGTGATCTAATGAGTATTGAAGGACTTTTACCACCTCTACATCAATTATTTGATCGTGGCTCTCTCATAAGATTTCAGTCTAGCCACCCAGTATTTTCATTGTTGTAAATAGCTACAAGCAGAACACTGTATTTGAAATGCACGAAATGCACTGGGCATCAAATCAAAAGAGAGCATTTAAAGTCCTAATTGTACCTTAATTATACAACATAAATATAATCACGAAAATTATACTAGTAATGCTCTGATTGATCATTATTCACTAGGATGTTCTATATCATACTCAATAGGCTAAGTTGAAAACCTTGTCTAACTGTACTTAAAGAAATAATAACAACACCTGTATAAAAACATAAGAAGAAGAAAGAAGAAGAAAAGAAAGAAAGAAAAATAAAAAATGTATACTGTGTCATTTAAGCAAGTCCTGTGCACAGTTGAAGTATTTAAAAATTTTAGTTCTCTCTCTACAATTGTACATACATACTGGAGCCTAAAAAGATCTGTATTGTTGAATCTGTCATTCAATTAAACTGACAGAATAAATAAATCAGATTTACTTCTGAAAAGCACAATCACTACACTTGTACATGAAATTTTATGTTTATTTAGTAGGAAATAGTACAAGAATTTAATGGCATCTGAAAACACAGCTTACGAACTTACTGTGAACCTCACATAGTTAGCAGAACCCTAACCTATTAAGCAACCCCAATCAAGTAAACCCTATGATTTTAATATGTTCTTTACCAATCAAATCACTGGAACCTGAACATATGCTTCCCTCATGTAACCAATTTACCGTCACAAAATTATCTGATAATTGTGTGATGAATGTTTATCATACCTACCAACTAGACACTGATTTTTCTTTTTACTCTGTCATTCCTATTCTTATTGTTTTTATGTGTTCGATATTATGTAACTCGTTCGTTACTTGATGATTTCGAGCTTCCATTTGTACATTTAATTTTCATTCTTAGAAGAGCAAAAGCAAATACAAGTTTTAGTGAATCGCCAGTATCCACTTCTTTCATAAAGACCTTATTTAAACGTTCAATGCCTTTTTACGTTCTACATTAAAAAGGTTTATGTGTTGGTTAACTGCTGCTTTTTTAAAAACAGCAGTGATTTTTTGATAGTATACTGTCTTGAAATTTCGTTTCTGACAACTTTTTTAGAAGTTTATACAGACACATCTCAGGTCTATTCTACTTCTGAAGTATTATAACGTTAACGCACTAGTTTTGCATAGAAGAGTATTTTCTGAAATGTATCAGACTCTCCTTGTAAAAGTAAATTATTTACCGAGAATTTTGAACTATCTTTAGATCATCATCCGCTTTGTGATTGATTATTTTTAAATTCTTAACTTTTTTTTACGTTCCGCCATTTTAATTTTAGATGTGTAAGTACCTATGTAGAATTAATTTTGTTTTGTTGTAGATCAACCAACGATGAAAAATATAAGTGGCAAAAGTTGATTTTTTTTTTTTTTTTTGTATATTAAAAATTTGTTTTTATTCCATTTTTTGTTTGTTTGTACCTATCTTAAATCTACTTAAGATCATTCACAACCTATTTTGTGGTGGTTTTCATCCGACCTCAGCAGCTTGATTGTTAAGGCGCGGAGTCGTCACCGGAGGTCGGTGTTTAATTCCCAAGTTCAGCTAATATTAAGTAAATCAAAGTTTGAGTAATTGTGACATCATGATTCCCATCCCATCATTTGCACGGTGAACTCGCACATTGTGCCTCCATATGTCACTTCATTATAAATAACTCATTTTTCCTTACGAGGTATTTCATTTTTCCGACCTCACCAGGATCCAATATCCATACCATGATTTTGCCATTGTAACCCTGAACCAAAGCCTAGTAAATCCATACCATGATTTTGCCATTGTAACCCTGAACCAAAGCCTAGTAAGCTTGATATGAGGGTCCTGCGCTTGACCCTTGAATGCGGATTCGATTCCCTCCAGAGGCTAACTTATCTCATAAAATACATTCTTTGAAATTACTGATGAAAAATACCCAAGATATTTTGAAATCCATTTTATAGTTCGGGTTATTTCTTGATAAATCATGTTATATGGCCTATTATTATCGTATAAAGCTTTATTAGAAGAACAAAGTAGACAGTATTTACAGGATAAATTAGTTTGAAAAATAAATACCTAATACGAATGTCCTAACTAAAGGGCGGGGTTATTGCCTGCGGCTGTCTCTTACACCCAACCCTTATTTACCGCCATACAAAAAACTTTGCGTCTTTTACGCACAACTATAAGCTTGTATGTACTTCTAAACGTACAAGCCACCGCAAACAAGCAGACAAATTAGAACAATTCACACACAGCTGCACCAAACATTATTTTAAAATTCATCGACGATTAGGGTGATTTTGGTGATACATAATTTTATAACATTTTTATTTAACTCCGCGTAAAACTGTTCTAAAATTGGGGTTATATAAAAGTGAAAGAAAGCCACAGGTTTTAAACTCACTCCATGGTTCACTACTTATCTCAAAGTGCTATTGTCACATCTTGCGTCTTAAAATAATTAAGTAAGTAAAACCACATTTTCGCTAGCTTATGGCGTTTTTTTGGTTGAGCGGTTGAAGATATCAGAAATAATGTATGAGAGTTGACCACAGAAAACCCCTAAGTTCCCAAGATAAATTTGTCTGATTTAATTGATGGAGCAACCAGTGGCGGGCCTAATTTGATGTTAACACTATTAAGTACGTAACCTGAGATTATATTCAAACGAAAAGACAAAAAAAATACCCCGTCGGAATTTCCATCCGGGTCACCTACGTACAGTCGTACATGCTGACTTCTCTTACGACAATGCATGTAGTAGATATTGTAAGCTCATAGAATGGGATTCGAACCCAGGTCTTTTGCTTGTTAGATGCCATGCAATTCAAACTTCATTTCAACACTCACTATTTTTAATATTCGAAAACTTCGGCCACATCTCTATCCTCCGTGATCTTAATATCTTGAAAAAATCTGTTTGCTTTTATTTTCTGAAAATATCTGTGATTTTATTGAGGGGGAAGATTCAAATTCAAAAACACTACATAATTATCAAGTAGCCCAACTCAGGGTGGGTGAGTTTATTATGTTTTTTTGGGTAGTGCAGAGATCCCGAGCTCGATTCCCGGTTGGGCAGACTTTTAGAAGAAAATTCTGTTCCCTCCAAACACAGGAGGCTGGCATTTTTGGCCCTACCCAGGCTGGGTGAGGTTAATGGGTAGCTGGTATGATTCCCAGCTAATGTAGGTTGAAATTCCCATCCTGACTATCCATTTCAAATCAGGACTTTAAGGATACTGGGTACTGACCCAGTTCATGCCCTAATAAAGAGGTATCTTTGTCATGCAATATCTCCTGAAGAGTTTGACCAATTTGGGTGTTCTGTTCACCATTTTTTTCAATTAAAATTTGGTTCTTTCATTTCAGATGTATTCAGATATGGTTTTGTGGAGGTATTAGTTCCATTGTGATACTATTAATCCCCTAAAACTTGTCACCATCATGTTGGCATCTATCCTTAAAGAGCACCAATCCAAACAAGCAGCCCGTAAAGAAGAGCAAGGTAAAATTGATGTTCTCCTATGTTTTGAAGTGTTAATTTTGCTAACACAGTGCAGAAGCAACCCCCATAAATACAAAAGCATATTCAAAAATTGCACACAAAAGATTTCTGAATCCATTTTGACCATTTTTTTTTTTTTTTTTTTCTTGTAAATAAGAAAAATAAGGATGTTTGTATTGACTGGTAGCATATTTTACCCAGCACTAACTATACTTTCTGTTTTAAATGAACATGATTACAAAGTGAGCAAAAAAACCAATGATTTGTAGTGTATGAATATCATCAGCTTAACTGTTTCTTTATCAAGGGCTGGACATTTCAAGTTATCTAATATTATCATTTTAATTTGACTACATTCTACTATTCAACATCTTCTGTATTGTCCTAAGCCGATTTCAGAATATAGGTGATTTACCTTTCATTTGCACCAGTTACCCACATTAACCTCTCTCATCCTGATTTATTTACTTTATTGCAGAGGTCAGAAGAAAAGAAGCATTAGGAGCAGCCAATGATCTAACCCAAGCATTGGTTGATCACCTAAATGTGGGGTAAGAGTTCCTGTATCAATTACTGTAGTAGGTAGTAAGTATATTTATAAAAAAAGGTCAAAATAAGTTATTAAAAGTAAATTTATAAATGCAAGTGTCTATTTTTTTAGAATAGGATTGTTCTATAAATAGGGTTATTATTTAAAATTCTCAGGTAAAATTTTAATTACTTTTAATTTCAGTGTGTATCACAACATCTCATGTTAGTTACTTTCTTCACATTGAAGACATACATATTATGTTTTGTCAGTTTTAATTTTTTTTCATAGCTCATAGCACCTTTAATGATGTCACAAATTTGTAACTCACTCAAGCTAATCATCTTTCCACAAGGTATGAGTAAACACCCAAAATACAGAGTTGAAAAAGTCTACCCAGTTTCGATTTGAATTCAAAACTCCTATGTGCTATAGGGTCAAGGGGGGTAATTAGGAACGATTTTGAGCTACATTTTATAAACATATCTGTACCCCTGACTTGCTTTTGTAAAATCCATGTCTTGTGATTTTTTTGGTATATAGACTTATTTAGCATTCTAATGGTGCATTATAAATAGTTTTGTGCATACTGTAGTATCTGTTTAGTGGTGTTCTTATTTACCCCCGCCTGTTCGCATTTACCCCCGACTGACGGGGGTAAATGCGAACACATTATACAATATTAAAAACGAACTTTTTAATGGCAATATGTGCTTTTTATGTACAAATAATACACCAAAATTGTACTTTGTGTCTTTAGCCACCTGTATGACAATATGCAAAGTTTATGGACACACAGTATAGTGGTTTGAATCCTAACCACAAAGGTAGTCACCTCTTATCAAATAGGGTATCTCTATCTTGCAAATAATAGTAATAATAATAATTTCGTGTCCGTGAGATAGGTATAGATACCTAAATCACGGTGGTGAGAGGATTATATGGACACCCAGATCCAATGTCTAGGATCCTTTCATGTCCATTGATTCTATTTGGTTTTAACATTCTGACTTGAGGTAGACAGGACGGGGGTTTCACCCTCCATTCGCTGGGAATCGTACCAGCTACCCACATTAACCTCACCTAGCCTGGGTGGGGCCGGAATCGCCAGCCTCACATGTTCGGAGGGGACAGAATTTTCTGTGCGAAAAGTCTGCTCCAACCAGGAATTGAACTAAGGATCTCTGGACTACGGGCAGTAGTTGCAACCGTTACGCCACGGAGGCTGGTAATAAAAGCATAATAATAGTAATATAGTTAATTATGAGAGCTTTTGAAAGGTGTTTTATATATTTTTTTAATTTTTTTTTTTACAGATTTTGGTTTTATCAATAGTTTCTAGGTCATTGTCAATCTCAGATTTGTCTTCTTCTACCTTCATTTTTTTCTTCTTTTTTGAAATTGTTCCCCCTATATTTCTTTTCGTTTTCTACACTTTCATTTTTCTTCCTTTCTTTTGCTATGTTCAAGTACACAAATACCTTCATTGGGTCCAACACATTAGGGTACTAATATCTTGGAACTTCTTACAACCTCCCAGTATTTCAGGATTTTGAGCCTTACGTTTGGAAAATTCTACTTTGGTTTGCGGAATCTCAAAACACTGACGTTTGCTCTTCTGACAGCCAGGTTGCCATTAAAAACATCTACAATAGCAGATATCATTTTGTGCTTCTGTATACAAAGGAGGTGGTTTCTTCATCTTGTAGTTCCGGGGCATTCTGAGTGTTTTGATAAATACAAAAAAAGTTATAGGGTAAAACAAACACCCAAAATATGCGTTCGTAATTACCCCATAGCAAAAAAATGCGGGGGTAATTAAGAACACCCAAAAACTATAACTTAAAAAATGGTTTTAAAACAATTATTTTTGTAAAATAATAACCAAAAAACCTGCTTATCAATAATTAAAAGTAAAATAATGATAAAAATTCAAGTAACACTTCCCTAAAAAATTGTTTTAAAAAAATCAAAAACTTCAAAAATCAACTTTGATAGATCTATTTTCACTAGCTTACTAACTACAACTGAAAATAAATACTATCGAAAACTCGTGTTCAAACCTGTAAAAACAATTCAAAATAATAGTATTCAACCACCAGATTCGAAATATCTTATACTGTTTAGGTACAATGACCACTGTTTGTAATTACCCCCTGTTCGTAAATACCCCCCTTGACCTACTCAGTGTAAAATTAATGCACTCCTGAAGAGCCAAAGAGGTGACATAGTAAAAAGAAAGAGAGAGAGAGACAGACAGACAGCAACAGGAAATATAAGAAAATATACACCCACTAATTATAAATAAAAAATCCCTTCACTTTCAACAGAGTAGCTCAAGCATATCTGAACCAGAAGAAACTAGATGCTGAAGCCAAGCAACTGCATACAAATGCGCTGCTCTTCTCAAAACAAACACAGCAGTGGCTTTCCCTGGTAGACAATTTTAACAGTGCCCTCAAAGAAATAGGTGATGTTGAGAATTGGGCCAAAGTGATTGAAGAGGATTTGCGACTTATATCTGCAGCTCTGGAGACAGCTTACGAAGGCAGCATGAATGAAAACTCAGGAGTTAGTGCTGCCAGAGAAGATAATAATTGATGTGGGGAAACTAAAAAAGGCATTTCTAGTGTGTGAAGAAAAAATAAAGCTAATACAGCAAATCCTGAACCTACAGATCTTTGGAGCTCACCTTTGTGTAGTTAGTGGATATACATGTAAAAGAATTTAACTTATTGTATATATAAGGTGTTTGAACTTGCCAAAAAATCCAATCCTAAAAACATGAGACTACATACTTCGAAATTAGGAAAAACGAAAAAAAAACCTTCATTTTTTTAATAACCTTTTTGGGGGGGAGGGGTTTCAATTCCAAACATTATCAGGGACTGCTCAGGGGGGTCAACTTTGAAAAATTAACCAGGGCCGGAGTTATGGACTCTCAAGGTTGAATATTTTTAATTAAATATTTTTTATTCAAGATTTTCCATGATTTTTGTCCAATATCTTATTGGGTTGATGGATCAGATGTATTGAAGGTTCCATTGAATGGCCAAGGTCTCCTGATTTGATACCTCTGGATTTTTTGTTTTGTGATATTTAAAAATTGTTGTTTATCAAACTAAACAATGCATATGGATGACCTGAAAACTCACATAATCACCAAATGCAGGAATATTACCCCCAACATCTGGAAAATGTCCTGCAGCAGACCATACAGAGATTTCCCCTTTGAAAAAGGTTCTTCTTAATAATAAAGGAGTATGTGTTTTTCCGTTTTTTTTTTTTAATTTAAAACTGTTCTCCAGTTTTAAGGGTGGCGAGTTTTTTCTCCAACACCACTCTGTATGTAGAGTTTAACTGATTGTACATAATATGTATAAAATTCTTTATTTTATTAACTGCCAGTTAGTCAGACTGGTCACCAGTTGGAGTTGGGTTACAGAAGGTGATCTCCCTGTTTATAGTCTCCCATAAAGATAATAATAACAAAATCATTTTATTGAGTATAAATACAATTTAGTATGTGCTTCAACATCATTACATTAAAAAAATCCTTATAATTATAAATTTATAACTAAATTAGTTTTTAAAAAAACCTGGGTAGAAAATTTTGATCAATAAGGAAGACTTCCCTCCAGCGCCCCTGGTCATCTTCCTGTTGATGTAGTCTTTATAGTCCCCCACCTAGTCTATGCACAGATTATTTGGAACTGTTCGAAAAGAAGTACTACAATACCCTAATTGGTTAAGAGTAAACATGTCTGTCCTTTAAACTTCTAGGTTGTAAGGTCAATTGGATAAGATAATATTTTATAATATACTAGCGGGTTACACCCGCCGCTTCGCCAGCCCATCAAACACACACAACGCAACACACACACCACCCACACACACACACACACACACACAACACACACACACACACCCACACCACACACACACAAACATCACACACACCCACACATCACACACACCCACACTCACACACACCCACACATCACTCACACACCACACAACACACACCACACCACACACCACACACACACCACACACACACACACACCACACACACACACACACACACACACACACACCACACACACACACACCCACACACACACACACCACACACACCACACACACACACACACACACACCACACACACACACACCACACCACAACACCACACACACCACCACACACACACACACACCCACACCACATAACACACACACCATCACCACACACACACACACACACCACACACCAAATGTCATTTAGGTTTGAAAAAAAACCTGAATATTTTTTGTCGCCCATTTATTTTCTGGTTTTCCCCGGCGTAGCTCAAGAATGGCTCATCAGAATTTCGCGATCAATATGTCAAATGAAAGCCTAAACCCTTGCCTAAAACTTTCTCGCTCTGAGTTGATAGGTCGTCACTTCAAATTTCGAGAAAAAATGTCATTCAGGTCAAAAAACGTGAATATTTTACATGTTACCCATCCATTTCTTTACCTTACCCGGCGTAGCTCAAGAACGGCTCATCAGAAATTCGCGATCGATATGTCAATGGAAAGCTCAAACCCTTGCCTAAAACTTTCTCGCTCTGAGTTGATAGGTCGTCACTTCAAATTTCGAGAAAAAATGTCATTTAGGTCAAAAAACGTGAATATTTTACATGTTACCCATCCATTTCTTTACCTTACCCGGCGTAGCTCAAGAACGGCTCATCAGAAATTCGCGATCGATATGTCAATGGAAAGCTCAAACCCTTGCCTAAAACTTTCTCGCTTTGAGTTGATAGGTCGTCGCGACAAATTTCGAGAAATAATGTCATTTATGTCAAAAAACGTGCATTTTTTTTGCGTCACCCATCCATTTTCATCCTTACTCATTGTAGCTTAACCTCAGGGAGATATAATCTAGCCTAGAAGAATTTCCTGATCCAAGCGGACCTATGTGCAAAATTTCAGGTTTCTCGGTCAAACGGTGTGGATTTGTATAAAGAACATACATACACAATTACACACATACAGACAGCTTTCTTTTATAGATATAGATATTGATAAAGTAGTTGTTACAATGACTTTTTTTTCTTTATAAAATGCAAATAAGAACAATAGGTACATGTATTTAAATGTAACAATGGATTTTATTAGGTACAAATAAAATCTCTAAAAATATACAAAAATAAAACAACCATCAAAATTTGTTTAAAAAATGATTTTTTGTGTAGTCTTTTTCATTTATTAAAGTCATAAAATAAAACACCATCGGAATTTTTGATTTAGACATCATTATGTGTGATCCTATTAAACATCATCATGTCTGATGGGTGATTAATTTTTTTAACAAACGCACCGCTAGGCGAGCGTTTTTTTCATTGTTGGATTTAATATCTTCAATTTTTTTGGAGTCCTCAATCTAAGCCAAATCCAATTGTGTAGCACAGTCGTACTGGTGACCATTTATTTAGAAACACTCGTCTAGAATGTCTAGATATAACGCTTTGTCATAATCATGATGAGAGATTATTTCACTCGAGTGAATTTTATGAGTTTTGCCTTTAAAACAGGCTAAATAAACTGTAGATTTGAAGTAGGCATAACATTTAGCCTATGGGTTCTGTAGATCTAAAAGAACTTTAACTCTTTCATCACGCTCGTCCATCACTGGACCCATGTTGCAATTCTCTCACGTCCACACAAGTTTTCCCGTGTCCAAATCCAGCTTAACCCTTTCTGTCGCCACTAGTTCTAGTGCTCGGGGGTAAGCTTTATGCTCGGCAGTTTTAACCCGTTCGCTCAGTGAGTCCTCGGTGTCGCGAGAGAAAATAGGAACACTCTCTTGAGAGATGATGGCACCGGAGTCTATTGATTCCTGGTAAAAATAAGAGTGACTTAAAACATTATTCATGAATCTAGTGGAGATAAATGCCCAGATTACCAGTTATTTGTAATAATAACTCCGAGGTCATTTGTAGTCTGTATCATCAATCGAATTTTAGCGTAGACTAATTCAAAATAAGAAAATGTGTTTTTATTTTTATTATTTATATCAAGAACTAGAGGTGTACTCGTATAACTTGAAAGCCATTTAAGCAAACCCCAAAATATTGATTTAAAGTCTTTCTCGATATAAAATCGGAAGATATCCCATGCCATCAGAACGTTATTAATTCCAATTAAATCGGCAGACATGCAACTAAACTAGACATTGGATTGGCGTCCACCTAATCCTTGTTGTTCGTATATTTATTTGGCTTTAACGTCGGTCATATCACGACGGAAGTTTTACCCATCACCATTCCTTTGGCAAACAACTCTGCTACTCAAATGAACCTCACCCAGCCTGATTAGGACCGAAAAAAATCAACAGAACATGGATAGCCATGATGACCATGTTTGGATCCAAAACCAGATCTGATGGGAACTAGTGTTTTGAACCTGCCATGCCCGCTGGCTCACGCAATCCTTCCACCACTGAATTTTTTATCCTAGTATCTGTCCCTTTCCCTGTCACACGGTCGCGGAAATGTAACCTAATCATGTCCTGTCCTGCAGCTCAGCAGTTAAGATGTCTGTGTGGTAATCCAAAAGTTGTGGGTTCGAAACCCAGCCGAGACATGACAAGTTATCCTCCCTATTGGGATTTTGACCACATAATTATTTTTTTTTATGGCTGTAACGGTTACACCCACCCGATACACCCACCCGATAAAATATCGATAATTCATCTTGGGCTGGAATAATGGAACTCTACCGGCCTTCGGGCAGTGTAAATAAAGCGAAATTATTTTGTTCCTCTTACCTCAACAAAGTGCACTGTGCACCCCGTCACCCTAACTCCCGCTTGTATGGCCTGCCGGTGCGCATGCGTTCCTTTGAACAGAGGCAGCAGAGATGGATGGATGTTGATGAGCTTGCCCCGCCATCTGTTCACGAACTCACCGCACAGTACCTGGAATATTAGGAGACAAGTCAAACTATCTGAACAATTCCCGGAACTTTCTCTCTGCCACAAGTTGAATATGTATGTATGATTTTATTTGTGGTGAAGCACAAGGTCTCTTCACATTTTTTGCGCAAGGTAGCGCAAGCATTACTTTTTGGGTAGCGCAGCATTACTAAGAGCCTCCTTAACTTTTCGAATTCTATTACATTAATTTCTTTTTACTCTGGTAAGTCTTATTTTTCCTCACGAGGTAGGAGTGGACCTGTTACATCCATGTACAGATGAGAAAAATTCCTGCCCCGCTGGAGATCGAACCCAGGTCACCATGCGTGCAATGCCTAGCGTGCTAACTTACTCTGCAACGGTGGCTACTTCCACATGTTGAATAAACTAAATAATAAATTACCGATTCAGTTGAACCTTGATAAACCGAGAAAAAACTAATGGTCCTAATAGATAAGAGTTTTGTTGCTGTAAAAATTAAGCAAGAAAAACACACCCACCCTCACACACAGCTGATTTCTAGAGATACACCTGACCTAAATAGATCACTTACTCTCATGAATCCTGCTAAACACACGAGCTGAATCCCGTAGTTGTTGAGTTCTTTATCTAGTGCCATGTCGAAGCTAACTCTGCTCTCGAAGTTCTTGTGGTCTATCACCTGCAATGAAATTTAGTAAAACTTATATTGCTAGTGGTGGTTGTGTGAATTGAGGTATTTTTCAGAGGTACCTAACTGAGCTGATCTCGTGGGTTCCAAAAACGTAAAACCAAAAGGTGTTTTTTTTTCTCTTCTTTTTCTTAATATCGCTTACATTATTTGACTTTGAATTCTTATGGGTCACTTGAGATGAAGGTTATACCTCCATTTCACATTTGGGAATGGTCAGCACCCCGAGGGTTTGAGCCGAGGTGCTCAATTTGAAGACTCAACCTTGCTGAACTTTGCTTTACTTCAGTGATCTGACGAGTGTATTCAACGTGCCATCGCGATCGACGCTGGCTTTTCTGAAACATTGCTGCAACGCTTCGAAGCATTACTCCTCTGCCGATAACCTTGCAACAGTGTGCTTGCTACATTACAAAGTTACTGGTGTTTTATTATTATTATTATTATACAATTCTTTATTAGATACAAAAGGACATTATTTATGTACATTCAAATAATAATTTTAACAGTGAAAAAATGAAAAAAAAAACAATATTTACAATAAAAATGAAAAAGAATAGAAAATATTTGAAAACATAATTATGTCCTAACTAAAGGGCGGGGTTATTGCCTATGGCAATCTCTTCCACCCAACCCTTTTTTACCATTAAAACAAAAAAATATTCACTTACTTTGGTCGGAATACCCGCTTTTCTCGCAATGTTGAGTCCTTCGACGTTGTGTTTATTCGACACTACCAGCACAATCTCACTCATCATGATGTCTCCCCTGTTCAGCGTCGCCTCTAGAAGGGACTTCAAATTAGTGCCCGTGCCCGAAATGAGAACCGCCACTCGTTTTCTTTGAACCATTCGGCTTTTTACCACCATCGGTATGTAGGGGTTCATGAGAGACTCCATCGCTTCGGCGAAATTGACGATTTCCACCTGTGTGACATGTAAGCGAAGCAAAAGGCATTAGATTTCAGTATTGTACCTACGTATGTTATAACGATGTAGATTATGTCTGAGCTCATGGTCTCTTGCAACTAGCACTAGATTTTAATGTTCTATTTACTCATTTCCCGCACCCTTATAAGCTCTATAAGCTCACTATATTTTTTTTTAAAGATTTTTTTAAATGATTTTTAATGATTTTTAAATGCTTTATAGGTACAGATAAAGCATTTAAAAATCATCCACCAGTTGAACAGTTCAACTGGAAAGTTTATCGTTAACTGTAGAAAATTGTCGTTATTAATACAAATCTTGAGAACCGACCTCAGTAGCTTGATCGATGGGGGCGGCGGACTTGTAACCTGGAGGTCGGTGATTCAAGTGCCGGTGTCAGCGTAGATTTAGTAAAGCGAGTTTGAGTAGTTGTGATATCACAATAGTGATTGACACAAATAGGATAACTTTTACTAATCTTGAGATTCATTTCACCTGTTCCTCGTTGTTCCACTCCCGCGGTTCCACCACTCCTATCTGCACCCCCTGCACCATGCTCTGCACCATGTGATGATGCTGGGGACTCACGATGAGGACCGCCCCTATGCCGCAGTTGAATGTGCGCAGCATTTCGGACTCACTGACCCCGCCCATAGCAGCTAACCAGCCGAACACGGGGTGGATCTTCCACGATCTGGAGATGAATCAGTGAGGACATATTAACTAGAGCTTGAACAGGGAGTTAAATAAAACAACCATACATGAACAACCCCTTCTACATATATCACCATTCTCAAATATTGAAATTTAAATAATGCCGTTGGCATTAGCACCGCCCTTGATCAAGTTTTGTTTTCTTAATTTTAATATCTATGTATGTATATTGTATAATTATATTCTATGTCATTATTTTGTAAATAAAACTTGATCCAACTTGTTAAAAATAAATTTAAGATGATTTTACCAAATTATAGAATATTTGGACATGCCAAACCACATAATATATGCTTACTAAAGTCTACTGCAAAGTTGAATCAGAATAATTCCTACAATTTTTTCGATTACCCACACAATTATTTATTTGATAGGCTTAGACATGCTGCGTATAAATCATTGTACTCTTTCACCAGAGGTTTAACTAAATAGTAAAATCATATCGCCTTTTAAAACCCTACTAGGAAGTCCCATTTTTCCAGCAGTAACCCCAAGATGATTTTTCTTAGATGGTCAAAATCCCAAACTGGAGGATAACTTGTTATGTTCCAGCTGGGTTTCGAACCGCGACCTCTGGATTACTAGATCGACTCCTTGACCACTAATCTACCGCAATATGACTGGGATTGTAAATACGAGTCCACAGTTACATACCGTGCGTTGAGCCGGACTTTGACTTTTTTGGACAGCACCCGAGGGATATTCTCGACTAGACCTCCTCCAGTGATGTGGGCGAAAGCTTTGACTCTGCCGGCTTTGAGGGAGGGTAGGACGCGAGAGACGTATATGGAGGTGGGGGTAAGGAGCTCTTCTCCGAACGATTTGCCTGTGGGGAATAAATAATAATAAATGTGTTCAACTGTTGTAGACCTCACAGTTTTGGTGAGTGACAAACCTAGAAGACTTGTCGAGGTTTATTATACTCCAAAATCTAAGATTGGTACTTATTTCTCAATGATATTCACCTCTCAAGTCAACGCTATGCTCATCAAAGGGGCTACTCAATTTTATCTCAGGAGCTATGATTGTACCTCGTAAAATTTAAAATAGAGCTACATTAAAAATAACCCCGTCGTGATATGACACCATGCTACTGAAAGCGACGTTAAAACCAAAAAATAAAATAATAATAAAGTTAGTTAAGTTAAAGTTATCATATTTGTGTTAATCACTTTCGTGATATCACAACTACTCAAACGCGCTTTACTAAATCCACGCTGAAACCGGGACTTGAACCACCGACCTCCAGGTTACAAGTCCGCCGCCTTATTAATCAAGTTACTGAGGTCGGTATAAAATAATAATAACCACTCTATAGCAAAAATTTCGTCTAAGAGTCAGATTTACTAAGAGGACTTAAAATGTTATATTTAAAAACTAAAGACAAGGTCTATTATTACCACCGCTTGTCCCCACTTACCATCTTGACTAAACGGAGCAATGTCACAGTACTTGGCCCCCACTTTCTGCATGACCTTCCTCACCAGACTGAACCCGTTGCTATGGATACCACTCGAGGGCAGAGCGATCACTATGTCACCTGCTGCCACGTCTTTGATTTTGGGCAGGAGGGAAGATTTCTCAACGGCCCCCACGGCAAAGCCGGCCAGATCGTAGTCGCCTGGCTGGTACAGGCCGGGTAGTTCAGCCGTTTTCTCCACCTGTTGAGAGTCGAAGGAAAATATAGTATAAGTTGAGAGACCATTGTTACCAAGTTTGATTTTTCTTTGTGTTGAGCAGAGCAAGAATTTGTAATGTGTGTAGATTTGCCAACGTATAAATGATTGTTTCTATTTCCATAAAAACATAGAGCCACCAACAACAGCATTAGTCACAAAAACTTATGCCAACTACTAGAAAATTATCTACAAGAGTAGCTAGAGAGCACCCCTGGACAATACCCTCCGCCGAGGCAGTGCCCACACATCCACTAGAGACTTACCTACAAGGGCACATCCCGCTAGAGAGCACCCCTGGGCAATACCCTCCACCACGGGAGTGCCCACACATCCACTAGAGACTTACCTACAAGGGCACATCCCGCTAGAGAGCACCCCTGGGCAATCCCCTCCACCACGGCAGTGCCCACACATCCACTAGAGACTTACCTACAAGGGCACATCCCGCTAGAGAGCACCCCTGGGCAATACCCTCCACCACGGCAGTGCCCACACATCCACTAGAGACTTACCTACAAGGGCACATCCCGCTAAAGAGCACCCCTGGGTAATACCCTCCACCACGGCAGTGCCCACACATCCACTAGAGACTTACCTACAAGGGCACATCCCGCTAGAGAGCACCCTGGGCAATACCCTCCACCACGGCAGTGCCCACACATCCACTAGAGACTTACCTACAAGGGCACATCCCGCTAGAGAGCACCCCTGGGCAATACCCTCCACCACGGCAGTGCCCACACATCCACTAGAGACTTACCTACAAAGGCACATCCCGCTAGAGAGCACCCCTGGGCAATACCCTCCACCACGGCAGTGTCCACACATCCACTAGAGACTTACATACAAGGGCACATCCCGCTAGAGAGCACCCCTGGGCAATACCCTCCACCACGGCAGTGCCCACACATCCACTAGAGACTTACCTACAAGGGCACATGCCGCTAGAGAGCACCCCTGGGCAATACCCTCCACCACGGCAGTGCCCACACATCCACTAGAGACTTACCTACAAGGGCACATCCCGCTAGAGAGCACCCCTGGGCAATACCCTCCACCACGGCAGTGCCCACACATCCACTAGAGACTTACCTACAAGGGCACATCCCGCTAGAGAGCACCCCTGGGCAATACCCTCCACCACGGCAGTGCCTACATTCACATCCAGATGGCCCGTGGCAAAGTAATCCAGGAAGAAGAGAGGTTCAGCCCCATGGGCCAGGATGTCGTTGACACACATCGCCACCAGGTCAATACCGATTGTTGTGTGGATGTTGCACTTGTTGGCAATCTGGAATGAAGTAACATTTAGTTTAAAAAAAAAAGAAAAAATCATGGGTGTTGTGTCAATAACTAAGATAATCCATGAGTCAACAATAATTTTACTACTTGATTTTTAATTAGTTTATTTTATTAATTTTATTAAAATACAGATAGATGGACTTACCCACCCCCTTATAACATTATAACTACGCGGTCACATACTCAAATAGATGAGGAAACATTGAATGGGATCCGACTCCACAGATCACGGATTCATGCGCAAGATTGTTTACATTACAAGCCTAGCACCGGCGCCGTAACCACGTTGACTAATAATGCTTGGTCAAATCCATGCTTCAATAATAATTATACTTTTTTACATACTATCATACTTTTTTATAATTATTATTATACTATCCTACTATTGTATCTTCATATTTTATCGTTAATCGACTCAATTTTACTTTTTATTAATATTTTTACCTTACATAGTCCGGGTTAATTTAGGAATAGATAGCATCAGGTGGTTTAAATTTGAGGAATCTTCTACCAAGTAATAAAATCTCCGGACGGTGCTAAACATTATTTATTTCAATACCTTGTGTATAAATAAAGTACAAGATCACTGAGCGATTCTGGTTGAAAACGCGGACACCTGACGCGACGATAAATTTTGTTAACAAATTCTATGCGCGCCTGTTTACCTTGTAGTTATGCAATGAGCATGATTCAAAAACCCACATATTAATAGCTATGCACCATTGAATGTACAGTCTTGTAAATAACTCGTTCCTCAGTGGAATAAAATAATAATAATAATAAGAACCTGTCATAGTAACCAGCACATGTCCGATCGTTCCAATTATGCGGGAAACTCATTACTCACGGGTTAAAATGGCTTTGAAAATCGAGCCTAAAAATACGAAATATTAGCTTGAATTTAAATTCAATCTCTTTGCAAAGTACGAGGAACCGGCTAGGATTTACATAATGGAATGATGATGTAGCCAATGAATAACCAGGAAAGCTAATTTTCTTATAATTAATTTTCCTGGACCACGTCAGTTAAAGGTAGGAAACCATCTGATTGACTAGTCATAGTCAAGGGAAGACTCAATCACTCAGTGTCTATAATTTACGTGATAATCTTAATGTAGACCGTAACCCACCTGAGCCAAATTTTCAACTTACCTTGACTTTGGTGCCCACACCATCCGTGCCTGACACCAGCACCGGCTCCTTGTACTGAGCCGCCCTCAGGTCAAACAGGGCCCCAAAGTCACCAATGTCCCCAATCACACCCTTCCTGGTGGTCATGTTGACACAGGGCTTGATACCCTTGATGAGGGCGTTGCCTGCGATTATGTCCACACCACTTTCCTTGTAGCTTAAGTTGCCCTTGGACAGCAAGGATCTGCAGGTTGAGGTATGAAACATTACTGTAAATAATTTACATACCCTTACCTAATTATTTTTGCCCCTACATAATTTACATACCCCAATACTCTCTCTGATTTTTGCCTTTTTCTTGAGTATGATTTAAAGACTTGTTTATTTTAGCGGATCTCAATTCTTATATCATCTAAACTCAATAAATTAAATTATTTTTATTGATAGTATGTATCTTAAGTATGAGTAATATATGAACAAATCTATCACGTATTTCATTTGAACCAACCTACCTTTGTCAAGATTTCTAATAATTTGATCGTTTTTTTTAATATAAAAAAATACTGATTTATTTCTCGCAAGTCAATTCGTAGTGCATAGGTCAATTGAAGTCAAGTGAATAGGAGGAAAATATTATATTGTTCTCACAACTCTTATGGAAGTAGAGTGACGTACTTTGAAATAGACCAGCGTCAGCATAGATCTCAAATGCCAAAGGTCTCCATGGTAGATGCTTTTTAATGTCTTTAAACTACAAGCTCTCACTTTTACTCGCTCTATTTTTTTTTTCTTTTTCAGGTGGTATATAATAGCTGAGAACTGTGGATTTTGATTAAACATTAAAATCTATAAGGGCAAGGACTTCGGTTGTTATAGATAGACCTCTCGTTGAATAAATGTTCATTTAAAAATCTATAAAAATAGAAAGGTTTTCCAGAATCTTCTCGTTACTTATTTCCATAATGATTTAAAATATAGGAGGTTTTGATACTGTTCGTTTGGTATTATTGTTCGGTTTTATGTGAAATGTTCCTACCCAATTTCAATAAAATTCCTCACCTCGCAATGCCTTTGTGCGCAATGTCCGTGCGATAGTGCGAGCCGCGGAAAGTAACTCGGCCGCAAGTGAGGGTGGCTTTGGCCGCAGCAAGGGCCAGTTCGGCCTCCAGGGCCACATTGATGAGAACGCGGCCACCGGCCGTCACTGTGCCGTCGGCCGTTTCATCAATGCCGGAGTAGAAGATAAGGTGGCGGGGTAGATGGGACACTTCGGAGAGTCCTGAGTGGGAGTTAAATATTTTACATTTTACTTTATACGAGTATATATAATAATATCGCCTTATTTATACTGCCCGATTAGGACTATTAAGTCCCATTATTCCAGCAGTAAGCCCAATACATATTATTTTGTGGTGAAAATTCCAAATGGGAGGATAACTTGTCATGTCCCGGCTTGGTTTCGTACCCGCGACCTCTGGAATCTCTGGATTCACAGATTGCCGCCTTTACTACTGAGCTACCGGGACAGACTATTTTTTTTATAGGAACTATGAAATCGATTATTACATAATATGCTATAGGTTTTGCATTATTAGGTAGTTGATGTTTGAAAAAGGAAAAAAAAACACGGTCTACCTAATTTGCTGATCCAGGAAAAATCTGTGTGGTTTCGCTTTTGTCATAGTACCTATAATTCTATATAGGTACTCGTACATGCGCATTTTTCTGGATCAGCAAATCAGGAAACACTAAGTTACATGTAAACACAAGTTTACTATCACTATTGGAAATTTGAATTGTTGTATCTTTCAGAAAGCTACGGTAAACGTGAATTTTCTCCATTTCTTCATCATGTTATCACCGCGTTGATAAAGAGAGAGAAACCAACCATCCATACATAGTACATACCTTGAATGACATCTCCCTTGCTGAGCGACTCTGGGTATCCCTGACTAGCCATAACCACGCCCACTGCAAATGTGTCTTTTTGCCACTCGATGTTCAGAGATGCGAGAGTTCCATCTATGCAGGCCTGCAATTCACAAAGGTTTGATTTATTTCTACAAGAATATGAACAATAGGCATAAGACGAACATCTCCAATTAGCTAACCCTTATTATTGCAAAATTAAGTTGAAGACGTACATAAATACGTACCTTGCGGACTATATCCATTGAAAACATTTTGAACACTTATGAACCAGGTATGTTCTGATATTCATGTACATCTAGTACAACTTCTCAATTATCTGTTTATACTGATACATATATTTTTCCTCTTGATTACTGTCATTGCATCCGACCGCGACCCCCAGAACACAAAGAAGTTATATCAGTAAAGAGGGCATGATGAGAATGTAAATGCCCAACTCGTCCTTTCCTTAATTTCTTACTTTTATTGCTGCTTCTGTAACTACAAATAGTCCTCAAGATCCGAGGTCAATTCATAACTCGTGAGGAAAAATGAGTGCGAGATTACCAGAGTCCTTGTGCTTCACCACAAAGGAATCATACTCTAACCGTTTTTTCTCACTGTAACATTATAGGTCCTAATATTCTTCAAAACAGGTCAGGAGAAGTAGCCATAGAAGACAAAGAACTGAATAAATGGGCAGGTGAGTGAGGTGTTTGTATTTAGGTACATCATCGGCATACCCACTTCCCTGCTTCATCAGGCTGAATGTAAATGCTCCATAGCTTACCTTCATAATCTCAAATAGGTCAGTTTTGAGGAGGGGTAAGATGACTTGAGTTTCTGGATCCCCAAATCGGGCGTTGAATTCTAAAACTTTGGGTCCATTCTTGGTCATCATCAGCCCAGCGTAGAGAACACCTGAGAATTGAAATTCAACAATACACGATTAGCTCAGTGGTAAAATACTCGCTTGCCATGCGGAAGGTCCTGGCCTCCCGGGTGTAAATTCTATTTAAAACTTGATTACAGATGTTTGTAAGGAATACCTTCTGGTGTAGTCTTGCAGACTCAGCACCTAAATGGGAAGTACACTTCTCGCCCAACCTAAGGAAGGCATCCTACGGGATGGACACCGACCACAAGCTAGAACATCGACCACAAGTGTCTAAAAAATAAAAGAGGCTGTGAAACACTCATCTTTTTCTTATTCTTCTCATTTTTAAAAAAGTGGGTCCTAAGAACATGTGGGGGTAAGTAAAGTGGTGCTTAGCAGCCAAATCTATTATAAAAAGAGGAGATGAATCGTAAACTGATGTCACATTTCACTGATGGTAAATTATAATATATTTATTATTAACACGTGTCTTTTTCAATTAATTACTGCTTGCAGTCACACAATGTTATCTTAGATAGTTATCTTGTTCTATGTATAAATTTGCCCTTGAGATGTTTATACTATACTCAAGGTTATTTCTAAACTATTTTATCAAAAAGAACTAGAATAAGTGAAGATGTCACTTTTATTATTAGACTAGCGGGCTATCGCCCGCTTTGCGGGCCGAGGCATGGCCGTGAAAGCAAAAAATCCTTTTTTGCCAATGGCAGGTGTTGTAGTGGGAATTTCGAAAAATCCCGTCTTATTGCACATCTAGACTATAAGACAAAGCTACCTACCAAATGTCAGCCTGCTAGGACTTACCAGTTCGGAGAAACAGTGATGAATCAGTGAGTCAGTCAGTGAGTCAAACTCTCTTATATAAGTATAGATTTATTCTAGCTTCAGAAGACGACACCGGACACGTACTGTTTGCTGTATATCGGATATTTGAGATGTTTCAATGTCACATGGAATCACGATACCACTTCGAAAACTGCCAGAATCGATGGCACGTTTAATGAAGCATTTCTGGTTCTATCACTGAAGTTAAACAACGTCCACCGAAGTTGGGACTTGGATGGGTGACATTCCAAATTCAAACTCTCGTAATGCTGGCTATTTCCGGCCCTTTGTAGTCACCGTGGCAGAGTCAGTTAGCGCATTAGTTATTGCACGCACGGTGACCTGGGTTCGATCCCCGGCGGGATAGGATTTTTTCTGCTCTGTACTTGGGTGTTCGGGGTCCACTCATACCTCGTGAGGAAAAATGAGTAGCTGCTTTAATGTGAGCAGCGACCAGTGGCGGAATTATAGGCAAACATAAGAGAGGAGGATAATAAAGATATGGAAAAGTCCTATAATTCTGTGCTACCCACTAAAATTGTGATATAATAACACAAAGAACATAAAAAAAATCCGGCCCTACTCAGACTGGTTATGAGTAGTGGTTTGTGAGTTTCCAGCGAATAGAAGGTAAAACCCCCGTCGTGATATATGCCATGTAGTAATTAAAAGCGACGTTAAGTCCAAATCAAAATAAATAAATAAATCGAAAACTATGATTCTTTGCATTTCAAGGACTCTTACCAACAAATGGTGTTCCCTCCGCAGTCATTTTCTTGACAGCCCGCATCAGGATTGTGTCATGAATTTCCTTCTTCTGGGCTTCCGTCAAAATGTCGCACGGACAGTACGCGCCCATGCCGCCCGTGTTGGGTCCCTTGTCGTTGTTATACTTGCGCTTGTGGTCCTGAGAGGGCGGCATCACTTTGATAGTTTTGCCGTCGGTGAAACAGAGCACCTATATGTTTTGAATTAGGAAATGGAAGGGCATACATTGGGTAGGTTAGTGGCTGATTTGTTACATCAAAATTAGGTACCGACGCGCGACGCTAGAACCGCATGTAGGGTAGACAATATTACAGCCAGCCATTTCATTAGCAAAAGTTTTATCCGTAAATGCTTTATCAAGTGATTTGTCTGTTCATGGAATGCCTTGAACATAAACATAAAGGTTGGGTGGAAGGATTGCACAGGCAAACCGCCTTAGGTAGACATTATTTTCTTTTTTACTTATTTATTTGTTTTTTGTTTTTTATTTTTTTTTTTTTTTTTCTTTTCTTAATTATACTTTGCCTGTTGTCCTTAATAAGCTTTAAAAAAAAACTTTACTAAACAATATTTTTTTTTTTTTTTTTTTACAAGTACCAAATATTATAATGTACAAGTTTTTTTTATTTAAATTTAAAATCAATGCAATTTTTTTTAATTATTTTTCTGTTTTATGTTTAAAACACATATGATTTTTACATTGTTAAAATACACTTTGAGAATTTTATGTGAATAATTAGAATAAAACTTACCGAAACTTCAGCCCCTTCCAAATACTCTTCAATGACCACTGTTTCGCCGGCTCTACCAAACTTGTGTTCAGTGAGGATGGCGTCCACTGCCAGGCAGGCCTCTGCTCGGGTCTTTGCCACCACCACCCCCTTGCCGCCCGCCAGGCCGCTGGCTTTCACCACGCGAGCTTCGAAATCACACCTGGGAAATTATGAGAGAAAAAATACGGACTAGTTTTTTTAGGGCGGAAAAGTGTAAGGGCCGCGAAATCTCTTGTGTAGAGCCTATCAGACTATTAGATTATTAAGCTTTATCCAGATGTATGAAAGACATAACCTTTTTTTAAACTCAAGGTTGTGGGATCGATTAATCAGAATTATGGTTAATTTATTACACATGCCAAATATTTTTCACCAACATTTCGTGCTCAGAATCTGGTGACATTTATGTATCTTTACTACCTCTTCCATTTCTCCTACCAATAAATGGTCAAAGGATGTACGTCCATAGTAAAGCCATTTCACCAAAAAATAAGACGAATTTGACTCACTTCTCAATAAACGCCGTCGCTTCCTTAGTCTCCGTGAAAGATCTCCATTTGGCGGTGGGGATCAGGTACTTGTCCATAAAATTCTTGGCCCACTCCTTGTCTGACTCAATGCGCGTTGCTAACTGGGAGGGCCCGAAGCAGGGAATCCCGTGGCTGTGCAACACATCCACGATGCCATTGGCCAGAGGATCCTCCGGCCCCACAACAGCCAAGTTGATCTCGTTCTCCCGACACCATTCTGCCACGGCCGTGAAATTTTTCAAATCGATGGACACGTTTTCCACTTTCGTGAGATGGGCCGCTCCCACGTTGCCTGGGGCGATGAAGATTTTTCCCACCTGAAAACAAATGTGCAAGAAAATTCACATTTGAAAAGCTGAGCTGTACGTTTAGGTGTCTTAATTGTTCAAACAGGGTGCGGCAGGACCGACTGACGTTTTTTAAACAGCTCGTACAAAAAATGGAGGGGATGTAAAGAGATAAGGGATGTGTTATAATATTGGCCATTAATTAGATAGGTACTCTACTTTAAATTATTATTATTTAATTAGTCATTATCAGGCGGCACTCTGTGAATCCAAAGACTCCAGAGGTCGTGGGTTCGAAACCCAGCTGGGACATGACATGTTATCCTCCCAATTGGGATTTTTACCACATAATAATATGGCTTGGACTTACTGCTGGAATAATGGGACTTTAATTGTCCTAATCGGGCAGTATAAATAAGGCGATATTATTTTATGTCTTCGGTTGTGTATAATTCTTGTGAATGTCTGAGGTGCCGCTCCTGTCTCCTATTTCCTCTCCTGATCATTTCGTGCTTGAGTTGAGAGTGGAGGGAAGTAATTTTTAAACCCTAACAAAAGTTAAGTCCAACATCAAGAAATCTGTGCCAGGCCAGCTGGCATCACTGCAATTTGGAGATCAGCTGTTTTGGAAACCAGGTGGCAGCGCTATCTTCTCACCAACAACTCTTAACCTCTTCACCACTTTCACTTTTCTCTCTGCACGTTCTCCCAGGTAAGCCTCAGCACTAATTTTTCCTTTCTATTTGTTCTTGCAATTTTAATCCCAAGTTGAACCCTCCTAAAGGGGCAAATCCTACATTTTGGTCCTTCGGGCCGGATGTCTGTTTTAGGGGGGTTCCCTGTTTAGGGAAATGTGCCAAGTTGAATTCTGCCTAAGTTTGAAGTCTGCCTCATGGTTGAAGTTTGAAGTCTGCCTAAGTTTGAAGCATGGGGTATCATGCTAAAGTGATGAGTCAAATGTAATCCTTCTGTGATATAAGTGTTTTTTTTTTGTGTTTGTTTTACCCATAAATTCAGTGTTGTTTGTGTTCAGTTAATTTTAAAGTTGGGGGTTCCCTTGGTAAATTTTTTTTTTTGTATTGGTTAAGTCATAGGGGTTCCCTTGGTTAGATTTTTTTTGATTTTCACGTGGCTCATAAAGCACATTTTTTTTTTGTTGTTGTTGTTTGTCAACCAAGTAAGTGCATTTTTCCTTTAATATTCACACCTAACATGACAGGTGACCAGGATAGGAATCTTGTAGAGGTGGTGGTAGAGAGACGGAAACGTTTAATTACTAGGGTTCAGGAATTCCATGGACTCATTCCAAAAGTGGAAAATGACATATTGCTTTTGGTCCGTATGCGGGCCTCTATGCCTTATCTGGAGTCAACTTTCAAGGAGTTTCAATCAGTGCAGGATACTATTTGTGAATATAATGTTCTTCATCCTACTACAGAGGAGAGAATTGCCATTCATTCTGTTTCAAAACAGTTTGAAGCTATGTATTTTGATGTCTTGGGGATCATTACAGGGACCTCAGAGGTCAAGCCTATGGTGGTTGCAACCAACGATGGTAGGATGAAGCCAAAGTTGCCTCAAGTGAATATTCAATGTTTTATGGGGGATTATGAATCTTTTCCTGCTTTTAAGTCACTTTTTGATGCTTTGATCCATAGTAACACAGGTTTAGAACCTATTGAAAAGTACACATATTTGGTTTCCTTGTTGAAGGGGTCAGCCCTGTCTAGTGTTCAAAGCATTGCCTTTGTGGCTGAAAACTATCAAGTTGCCTATAATTCACTTGTCAAGCGTTTTAGTAATCCTCGGGTTGTAGCCCATCAGTGTTGTAATAAATTATTTGCCTTTAAGCCATTAACCAGTGAGGTTCAGTTACAGAAGTGGCTGGATCAATTCAACACAAATGTTGAAGCATTGGAAAATACTTCCCTACAGGATAAGGGTGATTTTTTACTGTTGTACATGGGCCTTAATGCATTAGACCCTCTAACTAGACAGGCTTTTGAGCATGAGAAAATCTCATTAAATACCATACCCACCTATTCTGATCTCCGGACCTATGTTCAGGCACGGGTTTCAGTGGCGGAGCTCATGGGTGTCTCGTCTGGGTCTAGTGTTAAAAAACCATTTATGAAGCCAGAGGTGAGAGGGTCATATGTTACCCAAGTAGATGTTGCAGGTTTTTCCACAGATGTGTTGCCGTCCAATGTTGCCAGACCCTATAAAGGGTTTTCAAGTAGTTTCAAGGGTGATGTTCACCATGTAGCCAAACCCTCTAATGGGTCATTTAATGTAGCCAAACCCTCTAATGGGTCATTTAATGTTGCCAAACCCTATAATGGGTCATTTAATGTTGCCAAACCCTATAATGGGTCATCCAGTGTTGCCAAACCTGACTTTAGGTCAAACCAGTCCCGTTCTGCCAGTGGTGTTTCCTGCCCTCATTGTTCCAAGGCTCACCGCCTAATTGAGTGTAATTTATTTGCCGCCATGTCTGTTCAAGAGCGTTTTGACACAGTGAGGACCCATCATTTGTGTTTTGCCTGCCTCGGGCCTCACTCAAGGTCATCATGCTCAACCAAGTTCAGTTGCCGTCATTGTGGATCTCGTGCTCACCATTCCTTGTTGCACAGAGATATGCCTGCTAATGAGATTTCTCCCAGTGGGGGTGTTTCTCAACCAGTTGTTTCAAATCCAATTTATACTGTTTCGGATCAACCTAATCAAGCTGAGGTTAATCTTGCCCTCTCGTGTAGAGACGTTTCTGGCTCAGGAGTCCTCCCTAGTCGTCAGGTGTTGTTGGGCACAGCATTGGTGTCCATATTGGACAGCTTTGGAATCCAGCACCCAGTTAGAGTGTTGATAGATCCTGGTAGCATGATTAGCATTGTGTCTGCCCATTTAGTAAATATTTTGAATTTGCCTATCCAGACAAGTAATGTCTGTGTTTCCGGTGTGGGTGAATCTGAACCCATGCGTGTGAAAGGTCAGGTTTCCTGCACTCTGTCTTCTCGTCTAGATGGCAGATCCCTTCCTATTGATGCTGTCATATTACCATCAATATCAGGTCATGTTCCATCTGTTGCTGTCCCTAAGCATGTTTTGTCAAGTTTGGCGGTATATGCTTTGGCAGACCCAACCTTTTGCCATCCATCTAGAGTGGATATTTTATTGGGTGCTGAATATTATGCCAGCATTTTGGACTTACAAAAGTCGGTAGTGTCTGGTGAACCTTCCCTTATTCCTACTATGTTTGGTTATCTTGTTATGGGAGTGGTAAACTCTAATACCCCCCTTGTATCTCAGTCCTTTCATGTGACTACTGTGGACACAGCACTGCATGATCAACTGAGAAAGTTTTGGGAAAGGGAAGAAGTTCAAGTTAAAATTCCAGCCCATCCAGATGAGGTCCGATGTGAAGAGCACTTTGTGAACACACATTACAGGGACCCTGATGGAACTTATGTTGTTCGTTTGCCTTTTCGTGCTGACCGCCCACCTGATTTAGGAAATAATTTGAATCATGCCAAGTCTCGGTTGTTAAAACTGGAGCGTTCCCTGGAATATAAACCAGAATTTAAATCTCTTTATCATGAAAATTTAAAGGATTATGTTGATCAGGGACATATGATCCCAGCCACAAAGCCATCCACTTATGTTCTGATTCATCATGGTGTTATGAAGGCCTCTAGTTCTACAACCAAGGTGCGGGTTGTTTTCAGCCCTGCTGAGCGTGCAAGTCCCCACCATCCATCTTTGAACGAAACCTTGCTAGTTGGTCCAAAACTCCAATCAGACATAAATGACCTGATTTTGAATTTCCGTTTAAATAAAATTGCCATTACGGCTGATATTCGTCAAATGTACCGTGCCATCAAGGTAGATCCTAGGGACAGCCCGTTTCAACAGATTTTATGGCGTGAGGATCCATCTCAGCCTATTCAGCAGTATGAGATACAGCGTGTGTGTTTTGGTGTCGCTTCTGCGCCATTTCAGGCCCAGCGAGTAATCAAGCAACTAGTTGTTGATGAGGGGGCGAGGTTCCCTTTGGCTGCCCGTGCACTAAGTAGTGAGGTGTACATTGACGATCTGGTCTCTGGGGCATCTTCTGTTGAGGAGGCACTCAGGATGCGGGATGAACTAGTGTCCCTCCTTGCTGCTGGCATGTTTGAACTGAGGAAGTGGTCCAGTTCGCATCCTGAGGTCTTGGGAGATTTTCCAGAGGACATGTTGGAGAGGCCACACTCTTTATTTAATGATGTTGATGCCATTAAGATATTGGGTTTACAGTGGGACCCTTGCCAAGATATGTTTTGTTACAAGGTAGAACAACATTGCAATTGCCAAACCAAACGTCAAATATTGTCAAAAATTGCCAAAATCTATGATACCTCGGGTTTTTTATGCCCCGTCACCTGTTGGATGAAAGTTTGTCTCCAGGTAATTTGGCTGAGAGGGCTAGCTTGGGATGAGGTTTTGCCTGGTGACCTTTTGACTGAGTGGAAGAGGTTTGCTTCTGAGCTCCCTCTGCTTGAGTCAATTCGTATTCCCAGACTTATTCTGGATACATTTATTTTTCCTCCGGAATTGGTGGCATTTGCAGATGCTTCTCTTTCCGCTATGGGGTGTCTAGTTTATCTGCGCGTTGTCTGCACAGATGGGCGGGTCCTCATTAATTTAATTAGGGCCAAAAGTCGAGTGGCCCCTGTGAAGCCGGTAACGGTCCCAAGACTAGAGCTGGGCGCAGCTGTGATGTTGGCTGAAGCCCTTGAATCTCTGAAGCCTTTAATTACCCGTCTCAATATTTCAAACAAGTATCTATTTTCTGACTCTATGGTTGTCCTCTCCTGGTTGCACACCCCGCCCCATTTGCTCAAGATGTTTGTTGCCAATCGGGTGGTGCGCATTCTAGAATTAACTGATCCGTCTCAGTGGAGACATATTCAAACTGAGTTGAACCCAGCTGACTTGGCCAGTCGAGGATGTTTTCCTAGTGTTATTGTTGATCATGATTTGTGGTGGAATGGTCCACCTTTCCTAAAGCAGGAAATTTCCTTTTGGCCAATGAGTACTTTCACACCCGTTGAGGGCCTTCCTGAGCTGAAGTCAGCTGAGGTTACCACACTGGTTACAAAGGTTGTGCAGGAGTCTGAGGACTTAAGTTTTATTAAAAGGTTCTCTACCTTGTTTAGGGCCAAGCGCGTGACAGCCTGGATTCTTCGATGGCGTCACCGATGTTCGGGCAGTGCCCTTTCCAAACCTGTGGGCCCTTTGACCACCGATGAGTTAGTACAAGCCGAGCTGACCCTAGTGAGGATTACCCAGTCAGGACATTTCTCTAAAGAGATTGAGGCCGTTCAGTCTGGGCGTCAGTTGCCTGATTCACTGGCTCGGCTGTCCCCGTTCCTTGATGGGGGTGTTCTCAGGGTGGGGGGTAGAATAGACAAGGCACCATTGCCTTTTCATTCCCGTCATCCTGTACTTCTTCCAAACAATTGTCATATGGCCATATTGCTGGTCAGACATTTTCATATTTATTCATTGCATGGGGGCCCGCAAATTGTCCAAACTCTCATCCTGCGTCAATACTTTATTATTGGCCTGCGCAACCTTGTTCGAAAAATAATTTTTAAATGTTTGCCATGTTTCCGTCTGTCTGCCAAGCCTCCTCAGCCTCAGATGGCGGAGCTACCCTTATCACGGTTCCACCAGTGCCGACCCTTTGTCAATACAGGGGTGGATCTAGCGGGTCCGTTCTTAATAAAGGATGGGTATCGTAGGAATGCTCCATCACTGAAGGCTTATTTTGCCGTTTTTGTATGTTTTTCTGTAAAAGCAGTTCACCTTGAGTTGCTTACCTCGCTTTCCACAGCCTGCTTTCTTGGTGCATTGGACCGGTTTATTGCCAGGCGTTCTGTTCCGTCCATGATATTTTCGGACCAAGGTACCAATTTCAAGGGTGCAGCCAATGTCATCGAGGACACTTGTCGTTTCTTACAGGAGAATGAATACTCCATTGTTGACCATTTAGGTAGCCGAGAAATCAAGTGGTCCTTTAATGCCCCAGCCAACCCCTCAGCGGGCGGTCTGTGGGAAGCGAGTGTGAAGTCGGTCAAATCTCACTTGACTCGTGTGTTGACCAATCGACTTCTGCATTATGAGGAGTTTTCGACCGTTTTAGTGAAAATTGAAGCCATTTTAAATTCTAGACCATTGGGTGTTCCATCTCCCACCGTGGATAATTTAGATGTACTTACCCCTGGTCATTTTCTTGTTGGACAGCCTCTTTTGTCACGTCCTGAGCGCAACTTAACTTTGTCACCATCAAATTTTGTTGCTCGCTGGACTCTAGTATCACAGATCTGCCAACACTTTTGGAAGCGTTGGTCAGACGAATACTTGCATACTCTGCTTCAAAGACAGAAGTGGTATCACCAATCTGACAATGTCAAAGTTGGTGATGTCGTTTTAGTTTTGTCAGAAAATATGGCGCCTTTGCAATGGCCCATTGCTCGTATCACCAAGATACATCCTCACCAAGATGGTGTTGTACGTGTTGTTGAAATTACAACGTCTGCACGCAGACTTCTTAGACCCGTTCGAAAGCTTCTCCTTTTGCCCACCTTAACTTAGGTTAGTTATCCATTCTAGTCAATTTGTTGTTTTCATTTTTCATGTATATTTGATGTATTATGTTGAGTCTTGTCCTGGTCCAACATTAATTTTTTTCCGATACAGTCCACTTTTTTTCCGATACAGTCCACTACTTGGTTGATAGGTCCCTTCTCCCAGTTGAAAAATGGCCATTTTGGTGGGGGGAAAATGTATAATTCTTGTGAATGTCTGAGGTGCCGCTCCTGTCTCCTATTTCCTCTCCTGATCATTTCGTGCTTGAGTTGAGAGTGGAGGGAAGTAATTTTTAAACCCTAACAAAAGTTAAGTCCAACATCAAGAAATCTGTGCCAGGCCAGCTGGCATCACTGCAATTTGGAGATCAGCTGTTTTGGAAACCAGGTGGCAGCGCTATCTTCTCACCAACAACTCTTAACCTCTTCACCACTTTCACTTTTTTCTCTGCACGTTCTCCCAGGTAAGCCTCAGCATTAATTTTTCCTTTCTATTTGTTCTTGCAATTTTAAGCCCAAGTTGAACCCTCCTAAAGGGGCAAATCCTACAGGTTGTATGGAATATTACGACTATATGTATAGGTACAGAATAACAATATAACCATCACAAGGAGCGAAACTGGCCAAGTTAGAGGATAGTTTGCAGTTAAAAACATACAAAATGAGGAACTCAGAAAACGGGTTTTAATAAAAGAAATAGTTTAGTACCAAGATAACTTGGCCGCAAACAAGATATATATCACTGCGTTCATTGGCGAAACCTTTTTGGATAGGAGTTCTGGAACTTGGCCCTTTTTTTAACGGTAGTTTTTTGTGGGATATGTATTTCTGTTAATCCCTTTTGTGATATCACAATTACTCAAACTCGCTTTACTAAATCTACGCTGAATCCGGGAATTGAGAGTGAGAGTTATGTCATGGTGGTGGAAGGATTGACTGAAACAATTCCTCATGAGTTCCGAAAACATAGAACTACCATATCTACTTTACTAGGCAAAGACACTCGGAATCATGTCCACAGCAAAATCTACACCAGTAAAAAATGTGCATATTTATAAGAATCTATATAAAAATGCCCATCTTCTTAAAGGAATTGGCACAATGCCAATATATTCATGATACTGCACCAAGTGCACCATAGATACATTGGATGCAGTATTACAGAGTGGTTCAGTAGGATCATGTAAGTAATATATACTCAGATATAGTAATATAAAAAAATTTTATCCACAAACTCTTTATAATTTTTCTTTATGTACAAAGCGATTTAATGATGACATGACACTTTGAATATCTTAGGATTGACGACTGCCCCTACCAAAAATGTAAACAACAACTCGCTCCTCGAAGTAGCTCGGCCGAGGGCTTGACTGAGCATTTGGCTGGGCCACTCCGAAGGTGGAATTGGGCCAATGAAGAAGACTTAACTGCCATAGCTGTGGAAGAATTTAATAAAATATTTCTCACGACCGACAGTTAAATCCTCAATTTTGAGGTTCCTAGACAGAAGCAGAACCATCCTAATCTCTACCAGGCATATGCACTTGAAATCTATTTCAAAGTTCGGAGGAAAATAAATTCGAATTCAGTGCTCTTAATCTTATCAAATAAAACGAATGCCAAGGACAGAAAGGCTCACGGGCACACCAACAATAGTAATGATACTGCACATAACTGCAAGATGCATCAGGCGATGCATAGATAAGTACAATTTGTATGCAGTTTTACAGAGTAGGAGCAAGTAGGATCATTTTATTACTTATCTTTTTGCACTGTAGTGATATGAAAGAAAAGTCTCATAGCGCAATGTCATGTACCACCTGACGAGATACTATTCCCTCTTGTGGCATTACAGTGTGAGTTTCAGTGCAAAAGGTTAAGACTCAAAGGTACAAGCTAAAAGACAATAACACAACACAGCGCCCTTGGCAGGGTTGGTGTTAGGAAGGGCATCAAACGCGAACTAGTCACAGTAAAAAAAAAACATGACATTGCGCTGTGGGTGGAACAGTCAAGGGAAATTTAGTGTTGTTGTTACTTTTGATATACATAACTTTGCAAAGGGTTAGATTCTAGATTTCTAGTCCTCGTTCCAGAAAGCACCTTCACTCTCAGAGTCCCCAAATCTCCCCCCATAATAGAAATGGAGCTTAAAAAAAAATTCGTACTCACTTTGTCCGACTGCGCTAATTTCCAAGCAAATGCATGTTCTCGGCCGCCGCCTCCAATGATGAGTACCCTGTTGTTGTGCTGACTCATCTCAATGCAGTGCTATCTGTAACAATATTAGAAGATAACAATAATAAATTCACTGTGGGTTCCGACCTTACCTGTTGTAAAAGGCGATTCCGGTTCCGGCATTCCGACCTTACTTGTTGTAAAAGGCGGCTAAGGGCTATCAACAAAAATAGGGGTAGACCTCCTCCATCCTGCTGACACAATTCACAATCCACAAAAGTGAATACGGTGGATAATTACGTCCACCAATTAATATCCTTTCCGCAGAGTGAACAAAATAACACCAGTAGACTTTACTTTAGATCCGCTTCTTGTGTAATACCCTTTTGAGGGTGTCAGGCACTCTCAAAAAGAGAAAAGTCAGAGAAATAATAATAATAGCGTCGATGGAGCTTTGAATACTTAGCAGTTATTGTAATTCAATACAGCGATCACTAAATTCTTTGCTAATAATTCAAATAGTAATGTCATATACATGATCGCTGAAGATAAGTAAATTCTAAAATTCTTGACCACAGTGGGTTATTTTCAGCAGTCTCAAATGACTTCCATAGGCAAGAAAATCTCCTCAGTCCCATTTAATCAGTTTTGGGCGGTTTAACATTGAATGAGTACGCATTTTAGGTAAGTCAGTAGATAATACTGTTATAACATATGGATACGGTGGATAACATCCATTAATCACGTTGTTTACATAATGGCGAAAATGTCTAAAGTTAGCTTCACTTTTACTGAGACACACTAAACTATTGCTTTTGCATCCTTGAAATGATCTCTTCAATAAGCGCGAATATTCAAAACAAAACAAGTAAAAATTCATAAATGTTTTTTTTTTCCTCTTTACTTTTTCAGCATATCTCTCTTGATAGTTCAAAAGTTTAATCAATTCAATTCACTGGTGTTGTAGTAATTTTATCCTAAAAGGTACCTATTTCACCTGATTTCTAACCAACCACGTCTTTCAATTGATAAATGATTCTAGTCAAGTTTCAAGTATTAAAAAACATAATATTGTATGAGTTAATATAATGAAAAGGTAAGTAAGAAATTGTGCTTGATAAAATAATCACTAGTTGCTCAGAGCTCACTTCAGTGTTCATATAAGAGTAGAATTCTGTAGATAACTATTAGATTTTAAATTTTTGAAGAAGAAAATGACCCGCATCAGACCATAAATTTTGAACAATTTTATAGCTGTTAATAAATCATGTGTATTACTGTTAATAAATCTTTCCCCTTTAGGGACAACCGGTATAGGTATTAGGATAGGTTGAAGCAGAAACTTTTAAAATAATAATAATATGACAAAAATTTTGAAATATACTTTCTGTTAACGAGGTATCTGTTTCATGGTAAAACTGTGTTCAACCAAATTTAATGATTTCACTGTGTACAACCAGTTAAATTCTTTTATAGTTCAGCTCAATATTATTTCACATTGTGTCATTAAAATAATATACATGAAATTCTAAGTATGTATGGGAATATACCCTAAATATTTCAACTCAATACAACAAAAATTGCAGCTTCAAAGGCATGTTGGCCATATTGGTAGGTATATAATATACATTTTAACGTACTACTTGGCCTAGCTTGACAATGGTTAACATGATGTCATTCAAAAATAAAAATTAAATTTTAAGCATGTAGCCAACATACTCTAAAAATTCATATTCTAATATCAATCTCATAATGCTGCCATGTGTCATTGCCCACTCTACAACCACCCCAATTTTATTGTCCTCACAAAACTTGGGTAGGCCCCAACATCCAAAGTACAAAGCAAAAAAAAAAAAAATTTGACCCTGCTGGGATTCAAACCCGGGTCACCTGGAGTGTAAGTCAAGCATGCACCACTAGGCCTAGGTGACTACTTAAAACTTGGATATGGAGGCAACAAAATTCCACCACTAGCGTCTCCATAAATTACTTTCAATACAAAATTGCGTTTGATTTATTAGGTTTATGGGGGTTAATTCTCCTATATTTTTTGATATCTTGCCCATAGTCTAGAGATCATCAGAATGATTACCAGTTGGGATAGAATATGCTATCAGAAAAACACATGAAGATGTTGTTCCTGGCTCAACCCAGTCTGGTAGGGTCAAAGATGCTTATAAATAAAATGTGAAAACAATCACATCTTCTTCTTCTTCTTTTACTCTGTCTTATCCCGCTCAAGCAGGGTCGACGTTGTTCAACCTCATGGTTGAGGTTGATTGGTTTTGGCACATTTTTTTTACGGCTGGATGCCCTTCCTAACGCCAACAATTCTATTTGATTTAACGTCCTGGATTAGGACGGGGGTTTTACCCTCCATTTGCTGAGAATCGTACCAGCTACCCACATTAACCTCACCCAGCCTGGGTAGGGCCGGAAATATCAGCCTCACGTGATTGGATGGAACAGAATTTTCTTTGAAAAGTCTGCCCCAGCCGTGAGTTGAACTCGGGAACTCTGGACTACGGGCAGTAGTCACAACCATTATGCCACGGAGGCTGGATGTGAAAACAATCACATATATTATGTAATAATAAGAATAAATAAATAAAAAATCACCAAAATTTCCCTCTTATAAATAAAAAATCACCCAAATTTCCCACTTTCAAGTACCAATCCACATTTCTCTGAATTGTGAATTACCCTGTGATTTTTTGTTGTTGTTGAAATAGATTTAAAATAGTTTTTTTTTTTTCAAATAAAAAATGTGATTTAAAATACCTAGACTACCGTGCACTGGTAATACACTAGTCTGGTAATCCAGGTAGTATAGTGATCTGTTGGCTCAAATCCCACCCAGTGCATGAATTTTCCCTCATTCATTTGAGAGTTTGTGACCACATTATAATAAGACTCAGGTTAGGTGGTAGAAAATGCTTGGCTGTTAGCTTCCACTAAAGAGTGTTATTATTCTTATTATTATTATTTTAAAAAAGCCAATAACATGGTACCATTTCAAAAATCCATTCAGGACAAATTAAATGTATCAAAAAAATTAAATCTTCTTAAGTAAAAGAAGGAACTTACTTACTAAAGCTACCTACAAAAATTCCAAATCCTTCAACTTGAAAAAGTGTTTTTCCTTTGTCCTGTCGTAAATTGAGAACCTTCCAGTTTTATTAATTCCAATATTTTGAAACTTTACTGTTAAAAACACATGAGGTTTGATCCTCTAGCAAGAACCACAGAAACACTTTTGAACATTTTTCAATTTAATCTAACAAATCATTGTGATAGTTTATGTGCTCAATGAATATGTAGTTTGCACTGATAAAGTTAAGTTGTGTAACTAATGTACACCTTTTGTCCATTAGGTGATAAGCTCAGATAAATAAGTGCTTATGTAAACTAAATTCTGATTAAAAATTTCAGTGTAGTTGGGTGTTGAATAATTTTGTATTCAAAGGTCAAAACTAATTATACTTGATAACTCATTTTATATCAAACATGGTGAGATAAAGTATTACATGTGTAAGAACTTTTGGGTAGAGGTTTTAATAATTGAATATACTTCGTTTATTGTGCCAAGGAAAAGTCCCTTTAGTCTAGTGGACACTGGATCAGCCAATGAACCAATGACAGTGTCAATGAATTAATCATTGATTTTATTAGTCACCGTGGCAGAGTGAGTTAGCGCGCTAGGCATTGCACACACGGTGACCTGGGTTCGATCCCCAGCGGGGCAGTAATTTTTCTGCTCTGTACTTGGATGTTCGGGGTCCACTCATACCTCGTGAGGAAAAATGAGTAGTTACTTGTATGAGTAACGACCAGTGGCGGCATTACCAGAGTAAAAAGAAATTAATGTAATAGAATAATTCGAAATGTGAAGGAGGCTCTTAGTAATGCTGTGCTAACCACAAAATTGTGAAGAGGCCTGTGCTTGTGCTTCACCACAAATAAATTAATACATACTTTATTAATTTTTTAGGTAATTTGACTAAACTCAATGAATTTGAGTCATCACACTTGATCAAGTTTTGTTTTATAAAAGTATGTAAATAAAACATGATCATTTTTTCCCTCAAAATTTTTATTCATATTCCTGTGTCAGTATCCAGAAGATTTGGTAGTACATCATTGAAATGAAAAATAGATGTGAACGTTTGTACATTATTTTATTAGGACTTGGGAAAAGTTTTAAAGTACAAGAATGATGTGTAGCTGAAGAGTGTCAGTTGGAGAATGGGATCGTTGGACCAGTCTGCTCAGAGGAAGACTGGCCGAAGTAACACTGGTTCAAATTCTCCAATATTATCACATTCACCCCAGCTTTCAGAAGTTGAGATCTGCGAAACGAACGGGTGCCCTCTTGTTCCGAGTTGATCTTCTGGGGTTTGGATTGTCATCATTCTGTTGGTCGTCATAAGGAATATCATTGTTTGGAATATCGTCATTCGGAATATCATTGTTTAGAATATCGTCATTGGGAATATCATTGTTTGGAATATCGTCATTTGATTGGTTTCCAGCAGGAGCCAGATATCGAGTCGAAACCGTAGTTTCTCTCCCATCAGGTAGTCGAACATGAGCATACTCATTGTTGGCATCTAAAAGTTCAACCTCCTCGACCATAGAGTCATATTTGCTTCTTCGGTTTAAACTCTTCATTAGAACGGGTCCTGGTTTTGTCAGCCAAGTGGGCATTGAGCTTCCATTGAATGAACGACGCGGATGATTGAACATACGTTCATGGGGAGTTGCGTTGGTTGCTGTGCAAAGAAGAGATCGTATACAATGAAGTGAATCACCTAGCACTTCTTCCCAGTCTTCTGTCTTCGAGTTGCGTGATTTTAGAGCCAACATTATTGTCTTCCAGATAATGCCATTGTATCTTTCGCACTGTCCGTTGCCTTGAGGGTTGTAGGGTGTTGTGCGACTTGTAGCAACACCTAGTGAAGTGAGGAACGTTTTTATTTCAGAGGACATGAATGCAGTCCCCCTATCAGAATGTATATAACTAGGGGTACCAAAAAGAGTGAATAAGTTTGTCAGATTTGTGATAACAGTATTTGAAGATACATCAGGGCATGGAAAAGCAAAAGGAAATCTTGAATATTCGTCAATAACAGTTAGTATGTATCGATTCCTTGTCTTTGAAGGTAGAGGTCCTTTGAAATCAATGCTCAATCGTTCAAATGGAGCTGAAGACTTGATGAGCTGGCCTTCATGTTTGTGATAGCGTGGTTTCAGTTCTGCACAAACTCGACAGGAATTAGTCACTTGTCTAACTTCTTCCACAGAGAATGGTAAGTTCTTAGCTCGGATCCAGTGAGTCATCCTTGTTATACCGGGGTGGCATAGATTATTGTGCAAATAAGTCAAGTCAGGTCGAGAGTTGATAGCTGCACTTATGCGGGACAGCGCGTCTGCAGGAGCATTCTCACAACCAGGACGATACACTATGTCGAAGTTGAAGCATGCCAGTTCGAGTCTCCATCTCATTATTTTCTCGTTCTTTATTTTGCTCTTGTGTTTTTGATTGAACATAAAAGATACGGAGCGTTGGTCAGTGATTATCTTGAAAGGTCTTCCAATGAGGTAGTGACGCCAATTCTTTAGACTCTCAACAATTGCATATGCTTCCTTTTCAATTGAAGCGTGTTGAAGTTCTGACTTGTTCAGCGTTCTCGAGAAGAAAGCGATAGGTCGTCCTTGTTGACTTAGCGTTGCAGCTATAGCAAAGTGAGACGCGTCCGTTTCAACAGAAAAAGGTACATTGTCTTGAATAGCAGCGGTTGACGCTTTCAGTATGTCACGCTTCAGATTTTCAAATGCGGATACTTCGTTATCTTGAAAAGGAAAGTTGTTCTGTAAAAGTGGCCGTACTTTCTCTGAGAAATTAGAGATCCACTTACTGTAGTAAGAGAATATGCCTAGAGCACGTTGAAGGGAAGCTTTGTCGGTTGGAATGGGTAATTCAACAAGTGGCTTCAGACGCTCGGGGTCAGGTTTTATAGTGTTATTGGATATAGTATAACCAAGTAAACTGACAGCAGTAATGGAAAACTTGCATTTTTCCATATTAAGTGTAAGATTGTACTTCTCGGTGGCTGATAGAAATTTCTTCAGATTCTCATCATGCTCCTTCTGATCTCGTCCACAGATTGTGACATCATCAAGATAGGGATAGGTGCCTGTGAGTTTCTCATCTTCAACGATGCGGTCTATTGTTCTCTGGAAGCTTGCTACACCATTAGTAACGCCAAAAGGAACTCTAAGAAAATGATAGAGTTTTCCTGAGGCTTCAAATGCTGTGAAGTGTTTTTCCGAGTCCATGATAGGTATCTGGTGATACGCACTCTTGAGGTCAATCACACTGAACACTTGGTTTGTTGAGACTTTAGCAATGACATCTTCAATCCTCGGCAAAGGATACGCATCTAGATGTGTGAACTTATTGATGGTTTGAGAATAGTCAATTACCATACGAGGTTTATGTCTTCCATCTCGTACAACGAATGCTTGAGCGCGCCAGGATGAGTTGCTTCGTTCAATGATTCCATCTTGTAGCATGCGTTCTACTTCGGTGTGGATAAATTGTTTGTCTTCGTCTGATTGTCTCCTGCTTTTTGTAACTATAGGATAGCAATCTTGTGAAAGGTTAGAGAATAGTGAGACAGGTTCAACGCTAGCAACAGCCAAGTTGCAAATTTTCAATGGTGGACGTGAACCGTGGAATTCTATCTCAAGTGAAGAGTGAGCTTGGAGCAAGTCATGTCCAAGTATGACGTCACAGCAGAGATTGGACATGATCAGCAAAGTAACATTCTGGTAGGTGTTGTTGAACACTTGTAATGTCACTTTACATTGTCCAGGAATGTCCGTGGACAAGGAAGAGTTAGCCATACTTATTTTACCAGAGTAAGGTAATGGTTTGATTTTACATCTGGACACTAGAACATGGCTTATGAAACTGAGTGTTGAACCAGTATCGACAAGAGCTTTGAGAGGTATATTGTTGACGGTGATATCAATAGTAGACTTTTGTAAACTGTTGGGTGACGCCGCAGTAACAGGAGCAGTATAACATGTCAGAGCAGCAGAAGTCTTGTTGTGTCGCGGCTTATGTGCTGATTGAGTGAATAGCTTTGACTGACAGACTTTCCCGTAATGGCCTGTCTTGAAACAAATAGAACATTGTGCCTCCTTGGCAGGACAAGACGACCGGGGATGCCACTGTTTACCACAAAAGTAACAAGTCTTGGAAGTAAAGGCCACAGTATTGTCAGTGGATTCTAAATTTTGAGATGCAGTGACATTGGGCACACAACTAGTCTGGTAACTAGACGATTGAAATTCAGCCAGCTCCATAGCTCGGGCTTGATTGAAAGTTTCATCTAGAGTGAGAGTATTGCTCTCAAGGAGGCGCTGTCGAATGCGGTTGCTTGATAACCCGCTGATAAACGCATCACGAACATACTCTTGTGTGTAGGTATCAGCTGTGACGGCTTCAAAATTGCACTCCTTGCTCATTTGCTTCAACACTTGTAGGTACTGGTCGACAGTTTCACCAGAGTTCTGTAGACGCGTTGCTAAGCAATGTCGGGCATAGATGACATTCTTAGGTTTGACGTATAATGATTCGAGAGCGGCAAGGGCTGTAGCGAACGTAGATTTGTTGTCAATGAAGGCGTAGACGTTAGGTGCAAGAAAATTTGTCAGAAGAGTCAGCTTGTCTTCACTCGTCACGTCTTTGATTTTAGCGACAAAGTTCTGGAACGTTTTCTTCCAGTGCAACCATTGCTTGTCTGCTGATGTAGAAGTAGGCTCTACAGCAAAGCGTTCGGGTTGTAGGTACTTCTCCATGTTGAAAGAATACGACAATTTTTGTACTTTAAATTGAAATGAAAAATAGATGTGAACGTTTGTACATTATTTTATTAGGACTTGGGAAAAGTTTTAAAGTACAAGAATGATGTGTAGCTGAAGAGTGTCAGTTGGAGAATGGGATCGTTGGACCAGTCTGCTCAGAGGAAGACTGGCCGAAGTAACACTGGTTCAAATTCTCCAATATTATCACAATCATATTGTAAGGGACTCTACAAAAAAAATTTAATATGACAATATCATACCATTTACTTTGTTATCTTTGTAATATATCTGAAAGTAATGTATCATCTGAATGTTACTCTAAAGGTACTCTAGAGTTACTCATTTGTCCTCACGTGACTTAGTGAACCCCAAAGTTCAAGTATGAAACCTCCTTCGAATATGTTCTCCATGGAAAGCGGGACTTCCTCGTGTAAAGTCAGCACGGAACCCATTGAACTATTATTGTGTTGAAAATGTAAAGCTTTTGCTTACGTATTACAGGAGCAATCCGAGTCAGTCACCCATGTAAAACCTGTCAGGACTTTTCTCCTGTTGAAGTTGAGAATTTTTTAGTATACAGTAATAATTAGGTGTCCGTGAGATAGACATATATCACGGTTTTGGGAATCGTACCAGCCACCTACATTACCCTCACCCAGCCTGGGTAGGGTCGTAAATGTCACGTCTTCGGAGTCACGTGTTCGGAGGCAACAGAATTTTCTGTGTGAAGTCTGCTCCAACCGGGAATTGAACTCAGGATCTCTTACTACGGGCAGTAGTCACAACCGTTACGCTACGAAGGCTGCCGTAACACATGTACCTACCTCTTTTTCTGACTATCATATTAGGCTACGTTGATTATATCAATGAGTTGGTCAAGTCATGTACCTACTGCTTTTCAATGAGTCATAAACCGTACCTCTTATGGCTTAGAGTTGTTAATAAGTTTAGATTTAAAGCGCATTAATGCATCTCACGATTCCTACGCAGTCGGTCACAGACAGACCTCTGCCAAGTGTTTCTCCTGTTCCATAAAGAACCTGTATAACTATCTAACGGGGTGCAATTGAAAGTTTGTCAAAAAAAAGCACGATCTGTTAGTCGGAATATTAATTGTGCTTTATTCGCCGAGAGTATTCCTATGATCAAAATTGCAAGAGCTTAGTACTGCAGTGGAATGCATGTTGCATTATTGCAACTATAATACATTATGGCATTGAACATATTATGGTTCAAATAGATAATCTAACTTCCTGCCAGTCAGTAGCTACTTTACTGAACAAATATTTTTTATGTAGTTAAAACATTGTTCTCATACATGAGATTAATCATTTGTAAATAAAATTTAAAATTTGTATGCTCTATACTAGTTCTAAGATTAAATAAATTTCTTCGAACGTGACAGTTTTCTCTATCCACAATCAACATTGTCTTAGTTCAGATTTAGCTTAGCGAGTGCGAAAAACGTCACTGTTGTATGACAACTTTATCTTTGAGTGTGTTTCAAAAATTTATGGTACGTATTTAATGAATTTATTTAATTTTATAAAAAATATGTTTCTAATCATCTTTTTTATTTAAAATTATTCGCTTCTCTTTGTCTAACCTCCCTATATCATGAAGTCTTCTTTCTTTTTACTGTAATGTATTAAAAAAATCATATGAAAACAGTCCAGAAACTGAGGGTCGAATTATGAAACAATATTAGTTAATTTACGTATAGCGTATAGCCGTGTTTTTCTTTTGGATAATTTTTTTTCCAGGTTCGTTATTTCCAAATATTTCCATTTTATTCCAAGTTTAGCTTCCACAGTATTTGTGAAAGAAAAATGCGTTTTGGTACTTTTAAAGATAAACAATGGACTTAACCTATAAAAGAAATGGAAGCAAGAATTTTATAAATCCATTTTGATTAACCAAACTGAAAGAAGATTTTTCCTCTTCCAAAAGAAAAATGACTTTTTTCCAGTTCGTCCATTTGAATCCACTTTGGTTAGAAAGAAAAATACAGTTTATGAGGGCATGTTATGGGATAGTGTCCATTTAGATTAAATCTAATCCTGTTTCATAATTCGACCCTTAGACTAGGCGCTAGAATATCCTAGGGAGCGCTAATTAAATTATCATTGTGTTGATGTTTGTAAAGATATAAACTTTAAACCATTTTTTTTTCTTTTTGTTTGGGATGCTTGTAACTACTAAATCGGTACTAATCGACGCATCTCGAGTACAAAATAAATTTGTGTAGAAATTTTATTTAAGAAATTGAAGTTGGGCGTCGAATAAAATTAGAAACAATTATTATATCAGTGACTTTAAGTGGATAGACTTCACCTACCTAAATTTATTTGCAAAGTTGGGTCATTATCATCAACTTACCATTTTATGTACGAACAAAATTTTAATTTTTTTTTTAATATGGAATTTTACCCGTCGGTACATGGAGATTATTATCTGACCTGCTTGTAGGGTTTGTTTGAGTTATTTTTTACAATAGTTTGAGTCCGTCGCAAACTCATTCTTTATTGGGACACCTAGAAAGATGTGCAGGAAACCCATCTTTCTGTTTGTCTAATGTGCTTGGGCTATTGATCCGTGAAAACTTTGAGCTTTAACTCAACTTCTTACAGCTTCTATCAAGGAAAAATATTTTATGATGTTGGTAAAATAGAGGGCCTTTCTACTACTAAAATCACACAATTCCGAAAAGGAAGAGAGAATAACATGGAATGATTAGGAGAACATAGTGATGAGCCAGAAATATTTGCCTTGGGCGTTCATGGGAATATACCATTATGTACTTGCTCATTTCTTGCCAAACCATTGCTGGAGAAATGCAGAACTCGTTTCTCCAGCAATGCTTATCAAATGTATTTGGACCTATGACAGCCTCCAGGCATATCTTTTGAATATTGAATATTTCATTGTACCAACCATTTAATCTCCATCCTTTTACGTCGTGGATTTCAAAGCAGGAGTTTCGCCAAGGCCAAGTAAAAAGAATTATAAAAAAACTGTGTATACTGAAATAAATAATTAGAGACGATGTTGTAAGTGAATATCTTGAACATTTATAATTTTAAAGGAATAATTCATAATAATATATTCTCGATCGACCAGAAAAAAACTTTACAATTATGAAAAAAGCAAAATACTTACCTAGACAAAAAAAAACGGCTTCTCTATACGGTTTTGTGTTCTTTCACTTTTATAATTTCACAGTTATAAAAGATAATTTAGTTCGTTTCTGCAGGTAGGTAGTAATTAATACCTACTGCTTTCAAATTCGAATAAACTTTTGTCAAAACTTTAATCAAATAATAAAGAAGGTAGTAGAAAACATGAAATTACACAAAAAATTGTTGAGATTCTTGGTATTAAAGAAAAAGGTCTTTTTCAATAATTTTTCTAGTTATTAAATCAAATTATCACCTCGTTATTAGTTAAAAATTAATTTGAATGAATTAAAAACTCCTTAATGTGGCCTTTTTTCAAAATCAGTTCTATTTTTTATCAGTCCGATTACGTCCATACTTTTCTGTCCCTATCGGTTACACGTCATAGGATGTGTTTACCTCTCCATTCATGATTGCGTGGTTTGTGTTTTTCATATCTTTTCTTATCTATTTTCATGTTGATTTTCAATTTTATATCAGCAAGTTAACCATTTAATGTTCTATCAACTCAGCTTTATATAGACTTGCAGCACAAGACAAGTTAGTCTTATTATAGTCCAAACGTTTAAAAAGCACAAAAAGGCACATCTTATTCTATTTCACCAACCACTTTTTCTATTTTACAGTGCCTAGGTATTATTTTCTGAAAAAATCTATTTAATATGCTAAAGAAACCTTTTTTGTTATAATAATTCACACCTCTAAAAAGTTCTTTTAATTTGAAAAAAGCGAACCCAGAGTACTTCTCATATTTAGGATCAAGCTCGCCGGGAGACGAGCGCTCGTCAAGTAGCGCCAGCCACCCGGCCTATATTAACACGAAACAGAGTTTATATGTATTTTGTTTTATTGTTTTCGCCCACTTAACGCTAACTTTTATCATTTTTTATTTCAAATTCGTAATGAGACGCGAAAATAGATTGTGTTTCACGAAAGCGCGAGGTTCCTACGTACAGTTAAAGTCGTTTACTGGCCACGCCGAAAATCTTGAATTTCATGAAATTATTCATACGGGTTTTTTTTTTTTTCAGACCAATTTTCTGTCAAGGGTACAGCAACGTGTGCTTATCGTGGAAAGACGTGAGATACGTTTTTGAAAAGAGAATTTTTATCTCTGCATACCTTTTATAGTTTCAAGTATTTATTTTTTATAGGATAGGAGATATAGCCTTCTAAAATAAAACGGGAAAGTTGCACAGAGCCGCCCCTGGTTATCTTGGAGCTGCGATTGTGGTATTTTTCGAAAGGCCTTATCATAGGAAAAAATATAAAAATATAACTAAAGTATTACACTGGACCAAACTTGAGTTATACCCTTTGAAAGGAATACTTATTATGGAGCCCAGAGCCGTCTATTATTATCCTAGAGTTGTATTCTGGTGTTTTTAGAAAGGTCTAGTCAAAAGGAATGAGATCACTTAATTTCAGATGGTTGAAACAAGTAGAAAAGTATTTAAAGCCATCTAAAGGAATATCTAAAATGAACCCTGGAGCCACGCCTATTTATCCCAAGTTGATGAATGAAGGTTCTTTCTAAAGGTCTAATTACGCAGAAATATACTACGATGTAAATAAAATGTTAGGAAAATCAGCGACAGTGTGAGACATAAAAAAAAAAAACTGAAATAAGATTTATGAGAGTAACAAAAAATCTTCGCCTCACATAGAACTTAAAATACGGGTAGAATCCAATCATCTAAGCTTCACCCAAGCTGCCAGCAGACTGAGTCATCAGCTAGAGAATAATAACGTTTTATAACTTCATTCAGAGATTTCTACATCAAGAGGTTAACTAGGTCTATATTATGAGAAGTGTATAAAGTATTGGCCAGTAAAGGGAAAAATATTGATTAAAATAGATCAAAACAATAATAAATTATAATAAAATATTATGTATTGAGCAGTCTCTGTGGTCGTCGACTGGTGTAGGTAAAACACAAAGTTTGCAAGGTGACCTGGGTTCGAATCCCGGCTAGGTATAATTTTTTTTTACTCTGTACTTTGGATGTCCGGTTTTCTCGTGAGAAAAAAAGCAGTAGTTGGTAGTTTGAGTCAACCTCCTATGACCGTTTAATTTTGAACGAAGTGAGTATGGTTTAACTCGATCAACATTGATTTGTCACAATCTAATTATCCATCTACCTATGTATGTAACATTGTAACATGATATAAGTTGCATTTTTTGTCCAATCGATCTGAAATTTTCAGGGTATATTCCATGGATATATGCTTGCTTATTAATTTATAATTATTAAATGTATTATCTAGTATAATGTCTCACTTCTTCTGTTTATACCTACCAACTGATTATGCTGAATTGACACCATGTTTAGTAACTCGAAGTTAGCCAAATATGTATATGGGTCAACATTTCTTAGAGCCATAGTAAGAGGCAATTTCGGAACATACAATAATACTCGGCACTTTCATTTCCCCCTTTATTTTACCAAGATCGAATTTCCATCTACCTACCATGTACTTAGGTACATATTATAATTAAAATTGTATTGTAAACAAAACCACTAAACAAAGTTGTCCGTTATTTAACGAGTTCATAACTAATTTTTCAATACAAGGTTAAAACACTAGTTGATTATTAATGAATTATTGTTAATGGATTTTAAGATTAAATAGGTATGTTTTTTTCTTCATTATTACTGGTTGAAGTTCCACAAAAGAAGCTCCAATTATCACACGAACCTCATTTTAAAACGATTGTGACCAGTTGATTTTATTTGGTTTTAACGTCCTGATTTGAACTAGTCAGGACGGGGGTTTTACCCTCCATTCGCTGGGAATCGTTCTAGCTACCTACATTTAACTCGCCCAGCCTGGGTAGATTCCAGACTCACGTGTTTAGAGGGGAAAAAAATATTAGAAAAGTCTGGAACAACTGGGAATCGAACTCAAAATGTCTGAACTACGGGCAGTAGTTACAACCATTACGCCACGGAGGCTGGCCACTGACAACTGACAGTCTAAATAAAGCATTTATTTTGATCAATGCTTTTGTATTATGAATCGTAAATTACATAGATCTCATTCAAAATTTACAAATATGTACCTACATTATAAATATAAATAAAAAAAACACTGCTAATTATGGACACATAACTTTCTCGTGATTGTTTCTACATTCTAGTTATTTTTGTTCACAAATTCATACTTAAATTAAAAAGGTACAAGCCTTATTTTTAATAAATGTATCTTTTTATTTCTTGATTGTGATGATGATGATGATGATGATGATAATAATAATATTACATTAACATTAATAGTAATTTTAAATAAAAATAAAATCTAGTTTACTAGACTTTTAACCTGGAACTTCGAGTTCAAGACCTCATTAAAGGCTAACCATCAATTTGGTATTTTATTTAGTTTGGTTGTTAGGTGGTATTCTAATGACAAGACTTTGTCCTCCACAGTTAAAATAATTTAGACAAATCTTATTACTATACTTACTATAGATAAGGATAACGTACCCGAAAAGTACCCAAAAAAAATACCGGGTACATTTACAAAAGTACCCGCACCGGGTACATAATAAAATTAGGTACCCGTACCCATACCGGGTACAAAATTTTGCTAGGTACCTGTACCCGTACCGGGTACAACACTGGTGACGGTATAACACACTGGATCCGCATACCGTACTGGGTACCGATTTTATGAAATACTCGGTATTACACACTGGGACCGAGTACCGACGTACCGTACGTAGTAGGCGGGTACCGTTTTTATTAAATACTTGGTATTACACACTGGGGCCGGGTACCATACCGGGTACCGGTTCTATGAAATAATCGGTATTACAATATTACCCAAATACCCATCTCTAGAACTGGGTACAGCAGAGAGAGGTACTTCATTATTCCGATATTATCTATGAATAATATTCAGGCTGTCGGTGTCCTAATATTTTTCTTTTTGTCTCGTAGAAACAAGTCTTCTATTTGAAACTTCTTTGTCAAACAATTGGACGGTTTAGGGAAATGTACATTATTTAATTCAGGTTATAAAATAGGAGGTGGAGCTTCTAATCTATTGAAACACTTGAAACTAAAACACCCAACAAATTTTGTGAATCGAGATTCGTCTCCTGTAAACATTCTGAATGCAAAATTGTGAGATTTAGTTAGTGTACGGTGCTTTTGTACTTGGTTCTTGAGTGATTACTCGAATCCACTATTCCATTTACATCCGCTCGCAGAATCTCAAAAACCAATTCCAAAATAACCTCGGTAAATACTCAGTACTTTTATGTAATCGATTACTGAAGTACCGGTTGTATGAAATACACGGTATCACCCATCTCTAATTATTGCCAACAATACTGAAACGGGGTAATTTTCTGTTAATGAATCTAGCAGTGGGTTTCAAAATTTGAAAAGATCAACAAAATTGCTGAGCGCTATCTAGTGCCACTCAATAAGTAATACACCTGTTATCTCAAGATTTCTCCTCTCTCTAGCAAGTACCGTGAAATATTTTTTCAGCATCTTTTTTTCTATCATTTTTTTTTTCTCTTTGAATTAAAAGATATACCTACATCCTTTAATTAAAAGTTCTTTTTCTTTTATCTGTTGATTGTTGACCAGTTTTTATTTAATCTATCATATGAAAATCAATTAAATCAAAAAGTAGTGATATCCCCCAAAAAACACTTCGTGTAAAAATAGTCGTCAAGTGTTAGAATGATTAAAAAGAACTGATATCAAAAACGTCAATTTTCTATGTTTGAAGGAAAAAATTTTTTCACGTAATAAGTCTCTTGATAATTCAACCAAAATAATAGCCTCACAACAACAATACACCTTTGAGCAAACTTCGATTTCGTATTTTGAGAATTTAACCAAAAAATAGCCACACAACAAAACAATACTCTTGTAAGAACAATCTTGCATAATTACATAACCACGTCCTTGACTACTGCACACTGTTTTGTTAGCAACGTACTTCACATAAATTTCAGAACAAAACAGTGTGCAGTCAAGGACGTGGTTCTGTAATTATGCAAGATTGTTCTTACAAGAGTATTGTTTTGTTGTGTGGCTATTTTTTTGGTTAAATTCTCAAAATACGAAATCGAAGTTTGCTCAAAGGTGTATTGTTGTTGTGAGGCTATTATTTTGGTTGAATTATCAAGAGACTTATTACGTGAAATTTTTTTTTCCTTCAAACATAGAAAATTGACGTTTTTCATATTAGTTCTTTTTAATCATTTACTAGAAAGTAATAGTTATACCTAAATTACATATATGTATGTTTTTGTATTTTGCAAGATGATTTAAGTAAATCATAAATTTGTGGCATCTACGGTTTCTCTTCCAAGAGATTGTCTCGATCTCTTGTAGTATAGTATGGTTTATGATAGGTAGTGTTTATAATACATTCTCATTTATATATTACCCACTTGGTAAAATAAACAAATTTCATCAAAAATTTGCATAAAATAGTCACTGTCCACTCATACTTGATGCGTTGGTGATGGTGTTAACTCGTAGGAGGTCATGGATAATTTGCATTTAAAATTGGTAAAAAAGTATTCAGTTCGTACCTACAAGACTTGCGGTAGAGTGAGAATACTAAACTATTTTTCTTAAAGAAGAACTTTTTTTCCCAGTTTTTATAGTTTACTATGAATAAAATAAGCTATCAAAAAAGGTTATTTAATGTACTTTTTATATACAAAAACAAATACAATACATCCGAATTCTAATATGTATTTGAAATTTATCGGAAGCAATATAATACAGTACCTATATACAGTAGATAAATCAGTAAAGAGTAAAATACAATTAGGTACTTCCGATTTGTAATATGAGAAATTCATCGGAAGTAATTGTAATTATGAGCAAGTATCAATCAGTCATAATTATACTCGTAAATATTATTCAATTGATACACCTACGATCGAAAGGTTAAAGAGATTTGGAGCAACATATTTTGTATCGTTATGGATGATTAAAATAATAATTTATCGTTATTTTTAAGTTCAATAACAAGTAACATTTTATAATTCTATACTTTACCGATAAAATGAAATACACATTAGGATATTATGTCAATAACATGTTATGGCAAAATACCACCTAAATGTTTTCTACCTAAAATGTGTAACATTTCATATTCCCTCATTAAAAATGAAAATACATATCATGTTGTTACAATAGGTGCCATCTAAAATGATAATACTAGTCGTGTGAGACTTTTACACTACCTCAATAACGCGAGTTTATCACAATCCTTTCTAGTGTTTAAAAGTAGCATTATGATAATTCTTGTATACAGGGTGATTTATTTTAAGTGACGCAGTCGATTTTTTCAGTCCCTGTCAATACAAAAACTATTTCCCCCTTCGAGTGAAGAAATTGGTTAAGAATAGATTTTTTGTAATTATTAACAGGATCCGAGAAAATCAACTGCGTCACTTAAAATTTCTAACCCTTTGTAAAGTACCTTTGAGGGGTTTTGCGTTACAAATTCCACATCCCGAATTATAACAGATATCGAAATTTTGATTCAAGTAGATCTTCCCCCCAAACTGCTCTCTCTGTCTGAAAAAAATATAATAAGGACCTAACTTGAAAGAGCAGCTTGTTAATATAGTGTTACATGAAAAGAAATATACAAAAAAATGAATTGTAAACGATATTTTGAACTCATCAAAAAAAATTATGTTGTACTACTATACTAATAAGACCCTCACTGAAATTAACCTTCAAGTTCTCAAAGATTCCATTCGTATTCTCAACTTACACCTCTTCAACCAATAATCAATTTTAAAAGATTAACCAAATTCATCTACCTACTTGATATTTCCAATAAATTGGGATAGTAGAAGTAAATCATCAACTAAAATTATAAAATAAAAGATAAACCTTACATGAAGACTAATCCAAGAAAATCGGACTGTATAGTCAAGGGACGGATACGTCTCACGGTCGAGTCTGCTCTTCTCTCTCTCATTCCTTTCTATTCTATTTCTCTTTGTAATCAATGCTCTAACCACTACCCCTTCCTCTGTGTTGCAGATCTTTGTCTTCTGATTCGGACTCCTCGTGCCATTGCCACCGGTCCAAAATCTCTCACAACAACAACATCATGCCAGGTAGGTGGCTGCACACGAGGCATGGCCCTATATTTATTTTTCCTAACCCTAATCTACACAATCAGGCATTGCCGTACATCGTTTCGGGCCGTAACTTGGCGCCACAGGAGGCAGGTAGTGTTAGAAAATAAAATGTGTTTCTTTCTGTTATTATATCACAATTTTTAGTGGGTAGCGCAGAACTCACGACCTCTACACTACGAGCACTAGTTACAACTTACAATTGTTACAACAAAGTTACATGGTCTCTGCTTTAAAAATCAAACTACTGAATTTGTTAATACAAATAGATAATTCGTATGTGGCCGGAACTTGGCCTAGTTCTTTGATTGAAAGGTTTACCAGTGGAAGTGCAATGGCTGAATACACCAGTTCTCATCCGATCACTAAAGTCAAGTAACGTCCAGCGTGGTAATGACATGGATTGGTGACCGTTTTGGTTTCGAATCATCCATGGTCAACATGGAAATCCACGTTCTGCGGGCTAATCCCGGCCCCACTCAGGCTGGGTGAAGTTAATGTAAGTAGCTGGGTTGTTTGCCAGCGACTGGTGTGTAAAACTCTCGTGGTAATATGAATAATTGTATGTATTTTAAAGGGAAGTTAAACCCAAATAAACAAACCAACAAAAGGTTTATTATTATTGTTATGTAATTTCAAAAGCTCGATTTTTTTTCTCACTAATACACTAAGGGCCGAATTATGAAACAGGATTTGATTGATCTAAGTTAACACCATCAGTTAAGGGTTGGGTTCAAGAGATTGCCGCAGGCAATAATCCCGCCCTTTAGTAAGGACATTAGTATTATTTTCTTTTTTGATATAATACATTTATTTATTTTTCAATCTATTTCATTGGTTAAATATTTTTTTCTAATTTTATGCTGTAAATATTGTACATTACTTTGTCCTCTTAACAACTTGAGTGCCATGAGATCCCAAATGGGTACTCATGAAACTTAACTTCAGTGCCAAGCTGGAAAATGACAGTCCGTGCCCACCGTGCCATGACATTTTTTTTCTCTGATCGATCTGAAACTTTGAGACTGTGTTTCTAGAGCATCTTAGATGAATGATACCTATAAATAAGACCTGAATTGTGTGGGACCCCATATGGGTACTCATGGCCTGCTGGAACAGTTTTTTGAATGAAAAAACATCTTCTGAGAAACCAAATGTGGTCTTACTTTGAGTGTTTTCAGGCTGGATTGAGATCCCACATGGGTACTCACGGCACTGAAGTAAAGTTCTCAAAAAACAGTCTGGCACTCAAGTTGCTAATAAAGATTTATAAAATAATAATAACAACTCAGGCTATAGTGCACTGTGATTGGTTGAAACTCCGACTTGAGGGCGTGTCTGGCTTAGCTTAACTTTAATCCTGTTTCATAATGTGGTTGTTACTTTCCAATTTCTTGAGACGAAGGACAGACGCGCCGGAGAATATTTCAGGCAACGGCTTAGTTTCGCTGTTCAGAGAGGTAATGTTGCCTCAGTGCTGAGCACACTGCCTCGGGAAGATGTCCTTGGAGAAGTCTTTTATATATTGTAAAAATATAACTATTAAAAATTTACTGTCCAAAAAAAAAATTCTTCTCTCACACTGTCCAGCAAGCCACAAGATCTTCAATGACAGTGTTCACGGGCACATGAAGTTCCATCCCCTGTGTGTGGCCATCATAGACACCCCCCAGTTCCAGAGGCTGAGGAACCTCAAGCAGCTCTCCACCACCTACTACGTGTACCCGGGTGCCTGCCATAACAGATTCGAGCATTGTCTGGGGTAAGCATATCGTACTAACTTGTTTTATTTAGTTTTATTAAATATAAAAAAACTTGTCCCAGGGACCGTCCTTCCGGAAGGGAACCGAGGATGCAAGAAGCATTTCCTCTTTGAATGGCCAGACCAATTTTTTGGTAAAGAAAATGATTGGAACGGGGATCACCCGTAATTCCAATCCCCCAAAAACACCACTTCGTGGTTAAAAAAAAGAAGAACGCCTCACTCAAAAGAATGATTATAATTAGCTAAAAATAAATGATATCAAATTGAGAACACCTTACCTTTTCTCTTTCTATATCTCTGCACTCCTCTCTGAATTTATTCCTCTTATGTTTATCTTTCTTTATCCTTTCTAGGGGTCATCGCAAACTTGATTTCTCTTTAAATTTACTTGTTGCACGGCAATAAAAAATGGCGGTCGGAGTATAATTTTTCTGAACTTATTTGATTTGAATCGAGAAAATTACACCGCGACCGCCATTTTTTATTGCCGTGCAACAAGTAAATTTAAAGAGAAATCAAGTTTGCGATGACCCCTAGAAAGGATAAAGAAAGATAAACATAAGAGGAATAAATTCAGAGAGGAGTGCAGAGATATAGAAAGAGAAAAGGTAAGGTGTTCTCAATTTGATATCATTTATTTTTAGCTAATTATAATCATTCTTTTGAGTGAGGCGTTCTTCTTTTTTTTAACCACGAAGTGGTGTTTTTGGGGGATATCAGTTCTTTTTGTACGAAAATATAGGTTCATGAAACATTATGAATAAAAAAAGTAAATAAGCTGGGAAAATGTGAATGTACCAAGTTGTCTTTTTTTTAAGATATAGTTTTAGCAGTAGGTATTTAATTTTTATAAGGTCAATATGTATTTGTTTCACAGATTTGGCCCCCTGAGTCCCCAAAGTGAGTAAATAATATATAAATTTGAAATGCAAGACCTTTTGATTCTATACTCCACATGATTAGGTTTATCTTTCAATGCTAAATAGACCTCGGAGCCTCCTATGAGGGATACTAAAACACCTGGATTTACAAATGCCAAAAAAATTAATATGTAATCACCTTATCAAGGTGAGATAAAGAGTTCTCTCCCGTTGACCTTTTTTTACCCGAATTCTCTCCGGCTTGTTGCAGGGGTCACCACGAGTATCTCTCCCGGAAATAAGACAATGCTTTTTTTACATTAGGTATTTAAGAAAATGAAAAGTATAAAATTATCATTTTTATATAAGAATCGGCCTTTCTTTAAAATCTCTAATGCCTTCAGTGTATAGTAGAGTTAGGTAAAATACATAGAAGGCCATGCCTTAGGAATATATAAGTGTTAGGCTTATAGTAGGGTTAGGTAAATAGAAGGCCATGCCTTGGGTTTATCATATGGTTAGGAAAATACATAGAAGGCCATGCCTCAGGTCTATATCAATGATTCCTAGGTGTTTCGATTATAATGTTTATGCTAGGCCTAAAATATATAGATTTAAACTCAGGTAAAAATGCAAGCGACGCGACGAGAGACAACTCGGTGTTGATAAAACGGGCGCATTACGATTCGGCCCAAAAAAGTTTATGAAAAAGGTTTTTGATTTCAGGTAAAAAAAGGTACCGAACGATTCGTCCCAAAACGTTATCTTGACCAAAAAATAAACAACACGATTCGGCCCAGTGCAACATTCTAAGTACCGTACATAATGAGGGATTTTTTATTATTCAACATTAAATTACGAAATTACCTTCTATATGAGGCTTTGGCCTTCTATATGTATTATCCCTAACCCTACTATATTCTTGATACATGGCCTTCTATGTATTTTACCTAACCCTATATACTATATTGTTGAGGCATGGCCTTCTATGTATTTTATCTAACCCTACTATATTCTTGAGGCATGGCCTTCTATGTATTTTACCTAACCCTACTATATTGTTGAGGCATGGCCTTCTATGTATTTTACCTAACCCTACTATATTCTTGAGGCATGGCCTTCTATGTATTTTACCTAACCCTATATACTATATTGTTGAGGCATGGCCTTCTATGTATTTTACCTAACCCTACTATATTCTTGAGGCATGGCCTTCTATGTATTTTACCTAACCCTACTATATTGTTGAGGCATGTCCTTCTATGTACTTTACCTAACCCTAGTGTCAAACACTCAAATAAACACTGATAACAGAGATGACTGTTACTGCTTCAAAACAATGTTTCCATACTATTTTATAGGGATTTTTTGGCGGAATGAAAGTGGGACATTTTGTTGGAATAAAAGTGGGATTTTTGGTGTGGGATCAAAATTTGATAGTGTGTTTTGGGACGAATCGGGTTATGGCCGAATCATGCTGTGTTTTGTTGTGTTTTTTTTGGGGCCGAATCATGCTATGGAAAAGGTCTTCTCAGGTAATTTGGGCCGAATCGTGAAGTTCCCGATAAAACCATGAGCGGGAGAGAACTCGGTGGTGACGTCCCTTATCAATACCTCACGAGGTATGAGTGTACCCTAGACATAATGGACAGAGAAAAAAAACTTCCCTGAAGGGGATCTAACCGAAGTCATCGTGCGTGCAAGCCTAGTATGCTACCCACTTGGCCAAAGTCACTACTTTGTCACAACTTTTAGTGAGTAGCATCGACATTATGAGAGCTAATTCATCATATTTTATCTCCATCTAACCATGATTGTCCAAAATCAATTTCGTAATGCCGCCACAGGTCATTGGGAAATTCTACAACTACTAAAATTTTCCTCGCGAGGGTAATGAGGTCGTCATGAAGATCAAATATAAAGATCGGAGAAACAAAACAATGTTAAGCCCAAATTGAAAATAGAGAGCTAAAAATTTCGTCCCCGCCAGGATTCGAACCCATGCTGACTGGGTGGCAGGTCGAGCTTGCTACCAATAGACAAAGTTGTCTTTTAAAGAAACGGACGGAAAATGAACTAACTAAATTAATACTTGGAAACTTAAACATTAAAATTTTGCAGTGAGAGAGCGAGGTCATCTCGAAAAATACATACTGGCCAAGATCTGACCACTAAGCTAAGGATTCGAAGGTACCTACCCGCCAAAGAAAATGATAAAGGCCACCAGGTGCCACCCAGTGGACCGGATGAAGGAATAAAATCAATAAATTTGGTATCTGCTCATCAAGATCTTTCATTTGATACCACTTAAGATTAGTATTATCCTTCAATTCCCGATTTGGGCTCCCAAAACCCGAGGCCGCCCAAATGGGCCGCCCGCTTATAATTTAGAACTTTTTTTGGTCCAGGCTCATCTCCATTATATCTTGATCACTTTAGACACCTCACTTAATCTTCAGTGCCAAGGTAAGGACACGAAGTCGGGTCTCAAAGGATCCGTATGAAGAAAAAAAAACAGAAAAAAAAAAAAAAAAAAAAAAACAAAATTATGAATCTTTTCATGTCTTTCACGATTGTTGGGGGTTCTCGAAAATAGGGTTCCCGTTGGCCTAGGAAGTCAAACAAAAAGTCAAATCAATTTATTTTTCCACGTAGAGTCCATTTCTGCAATAAAAATGGCAATTTTTGAAATTCATGTTGCACTTTTCGCTGGCTGAAAGTACATGAAATGCATGGGAACTATGTTTTCCGTAACCTTACACTCTGCCGGGCTGTCTCTTTCTTTGTATAGGCGTTCTTCACACCTCGGCCGAGGTGTTTGATCTGTACGTCATAGTACAGAAGCCACAAGTACATACTGTACGTACTAACTGTCTGTACGTCGCACGTCAGAATGAATGGGCTTGATTAATAAAATGAAGCAATTGCTCGTGGGCAGAAGCCACAAGTACAAACTGTAGTTAGTTAGCAGATCTGTGTTAATCACTTTCGCGATGTCACATCTTCTCAAACTCGCTTTACTAAATCTTTGCTGAAACCGGGACTTGAACCACCGACCTCCAGGTTACAAGTCCGCCGCCTTATCGATCAAGCTACTGAGGTCGGTAACATGTAACACACTCGTAAATTTGCAGTTAAGAGATTTGATCGAGTAATGTGCAAAAGTATTTTCTCTTTCCCCGCCCAGATAATAACACTCTTCAGTGGAAGGTAACCAGGCGAGGTTAATGCTCAAAGCATTTTCTACCACCGAGTCTTATTATTATGTAGTCACAAACTCAAATTAATGAGGAAAAATTCATACACTGGGTGGGATTCGAAGCAACGAATTACCAGACCAGCGCGTTAAAACACTTGACTACCATTTTTTTTCAAAAATTTCAATAATTTTTTTTTAAGTATAATAATATCGCCTTATTTATACTGCCCGATGGGGACTATGAAGTCCTATTTTTTTTTTTTTTTTTTAATTAAGGTACTTTATTTGTATTTTCATAAATCAACAAACATTTTATCAAAAACAACAAAATGAAATAACAATAAAAAATAACAAAAAATTAAAAATGTTCATCAATTTTTATGAATATATTAAAAATAGTATTTAAAGTTTAGGTGAGGAGGTCCAATGTGCAAAGTTGCATGTGTTGGACCTCACCATTTATAAATATGTCATTTTTGTAAAAATAAATATTATATGTAAATGTTAAATTTATTACTAAATGTATAATTTTAAAATTATTGTAAAAGTGTGTATTTGTACCTAATAGTTAGGTAATGAAAATATGATACAATTTTAAATTTACAAGGTACTTCTCGTACTATAGGTACATAATATATAATAGGTATATTTTTTAAAAAAACTTAGTTTTATTTATTTTTAGTTTTAAATCTAATTTATAATTTTAATAAGTTTTTCTCTATTTCGTTTTTCGTCTAACCATTTTCGTAGTTATCAGACATGAACAAGTAATTCTCTTTCTTCTTTTATATTGTCAGGAATTGCATTGTATATTTTCGGTGCTATATAAGAAAAGTGTCTTTTAGTTAAGGATTTATGTACTGTAGGGAGTATTAGCTGTCCTGTTTGTCGAGTATTATGTATTGTGTATTGTTATTAATAGTCCAGTAGTGTTTGTATTTTATGCTATATGTTGATGTTTTGTATATGTATAAGTCATTAAGAGTTGTTACTTCAAATAGTCTGTATAGTTCGTCAGTGTGAAAAAGTCTGTCTTTGTTCAGTATAGTTCTTAGTAGCATATTTTGTGTAGTCATCAGTTTAGTTAGTACGTTTTTATATGCTCCACCCCAAGATGTAATGCAGTATTGTAGTAGTGACTGAGCCATTGAAAAATAAACTTCTCTTAAAATAGCTTTATTACAGGCTTCTTTAAGGTTATTAAAAATATATATAAGGTGTCTTAGTTTGGTCTTTAGTAAGTTTACATGTCCTGTCCATTTAAGATGATTGTCAAGTATTATTCCTAAGTATCGTACATTTGTCTGTCTTTGTAGTGTTATAGTTTCTTTGTCTATGGTAGTTACTTGTATTGTAGAAATAGGTGGTTGTCCTCTATCGTCTATTGAAAAGGTCATGTAAGTTGTTTTGTTAAAGTTGAGTTGTAGAGACATACTTGTATACCAATTTTGAATATTTGTCGGATCTTCAGTAGCTAGTCTATGTGTCTCTTCCCAACTATCTGTTGAATAGCAAATTGCAGCATCATCCGCAAAGCAATAAACTTGACCCTTACTTATTTTTGGTAAGGAATTAATGTAACAGTTGAATAAACAAGGGCCAAGAATTGTACCTTGTGGAATTGAAAAGGAATGACAATTTATTACATCAGATAGCTGGGAATTTAGTCTTAGTCGTTGTTTTCTGTCAGTCAAGGAAGAGTTAAACCATTTCAGTACTATGTCTTCTAGTCCTAGATGTTCGAGTTGTGTCAGTAATATTTTATGTTTTATTGAATCATAGGCCTTGGATATGTCTAAAAATATGGCTATTATTTTTTTATTTTGGTCAATGTTAGTATATAAATATGTAGTTAAGTCAAGTAGTGCGTCTTCTGTTCCTAATTTTTTTCGAAAGCCATATTGTCTATTGGTTATTTTGTCAGTTTTTGTTAAGTAATGGTCAAGTCTTTCTTTAACAGTTTTTTTCTAGTATTTTGCTGAAGTTAGTTTGTAAGGAAATCGGTCGATAGTTAGTAATGTCATCTTTTTTACCTCTTTTATGTATCGGGACAACAATGCTTTCTTTATAATTAGAAGGAATCAATCCCGTTGTGAGACTGAGATTAATTATATGAGTTAAGGGTTTAATTATGTATGGTGATATGTGTTTTAATATTGAACTCTGAATTTCATCATGTCCTGAGCTACATTTATTTTTTAAATTCATAATGTGTTTATATGTTTCTTTCTCTGTTGTTCTAGAAAATGTTCCAAATTTGTTCTGTAAGATATTTTGTGTGTTGGATGTTTGATTATTAGTGTTATTTATTATAGATGTGTTTATTGTGTTTAATGTTAAATTTGTATTACTTTCAATTTTTTCACTAAGGTTTTTGCCAATATCATTAACCCTTGTGTCAGGTACAAGATTTTTTACCTTTCGTCCTGAACAAGGTCTGGCCAGACCTATAATTTAAAATCGCTTATTTCTAGGAAATGAATAAAAACAAATGAAATAAACAAACAGATATTACTTTTTTCAGCAATATTATTTACATAAAAGCTTTACGGCATAAATTATAATTCATATTTACTAGTAAAAACAATTTTTTTATGATTAAAATGAAAAATTCAAACTATGATTAAAATGAAAAATATTAAATGAATATGAAAGTAATATATACCTACATATGAGAAAATTAGAAGAAGAAAAAAAAACAAACAAATAAAAATATTTACATTATTCTATGTTCTGACTAAAGCCTATGTCAATCTCTTCCGCCCAACCATTGGCAATTAAAAAAAAAGATATATTATACATAAGTCAAGGATATACATTATACATTTCATATTGGAATTAGGGAAGTAAGTATTTATAATAGAATGGATGGTTTTTATTCAACTTGGAATGCACAAAATGCAAGTTTGATTTGTTTTGCTATGTTGTAGGCAAACTGGCTCAAAACAATCACAGCACAGGAAGCGAGTTTTTCTTTGTACTCCATCTTCTTGCCTGCACAGTCTACAGGATTTTTTCTGATGAGTTGGTTGGCTGATTTGTGTATTGGATGGTTGCTGGATTCCCAATATGGGCTTTCCCAGGAATGCCTCAATGCCATTTCGCACTGAAAATTTTGAGATGATTCTTGGATTGTCAATCCTCCGCTCGATCTGAGGTTTCACAAGTTGTTCAACTAGCACTTTTAGAAAATGCCTTCTTGCGTCAGATTTCTTCATTGCAGCTGTGTTGTGTGAGCTGCTTACTTGAACAATGTAAGCAGCAAGGGCAGCAACGTCAAGCATATTGAAGAAAAAGGCAAGGGGCCATCGTTTGGTTTGTCGTTTGGAAGTGAACTCCCCCAGCATTTGGTCCATACGATCGACTCCTCCCTTGTGCTGGTTGTAAAATAGAATAGCTTCCGGTTTCCTCGTATCTCCCGCTACAGTTGTGTCATAGTGGACAGAAGATAGTAAGAGGACAGCTTTATTCTTCTTTGGCACATAAGAAACCAGAGATATATTTTCTTGAAATCAAAATTCCGTTGAGCACACTGGTCGGTCTCGTGCAGGAAGCATTTCAACAGGAACACAGGCTTTATTTTTTCTTAGTGTTCCGACGAAAGCAAGTCCTTTTGATTGGAGTATCCTAACACCCTCAAGAGTAGTGAAGAAGTTATCAGCAATGATAGTCCTTCTGCTTGATTTATAGGGTTCAGACAGCTCCAGTAGTACCATCTGGCCTTGGTTCATCTCCCTCAGTTGCCCAACTTCTTTTCCGGTATAAATAATTCCTCTACAAGGATATCCGGTGGAAGAGTCACAGGCCCACCACACTTTGATCCCGTATTTTGCCGGCTTGGAGGGAATATACTGAGTGAACTTTGTCTTGTCCCTATAGGGGAAAAGTTGCTCATCAACTGTGACTCCTTCAGAAGGTGTGTAGTTATCCTGAAGTTTCTTGTTGAACATTTACCAAATGTCTCTTATGGCAGCAGCTTTGTCTTATTTTGTCTCTCAAGTCTCGTAACTTGATTATCGAATCTGATAAAACGAGAAATGGCCCAAAATCTATCTAGAGACACGAAAAACTGGGTCGCTTGATGTTTGCCATAACTCTTTTGTGTGAACCATGTTAGCATGATTTCGGCCAGCGGCCAGCAAAAGACCGAGATAAGCATACAACTCCTTTTCATCAAGTTTTGTCCATGTTTTTTTTTGACCTAAAGTTAGCTCTGCTTTTCTGTTTGTCTCTCGGACAATAATAGAAATTATTTCTTCTGACATAAAGCATTTGAAAATAGATAAAGAACTGGAAATGTTTACCGTTCGTTTAGTTCCTTTGGCTCCTATGCGAACAACGTTGTGCGAGCGTATTCGGCCTGTTGAAGGGGGGATTTTGTACCATTGGTTTCCGTCCTTTGAGTGATAACATTCTGCCTGCGTATTCAATGGTAGCTCATCTTCCATTTCAGAATCACTATCACTATCAATTTGGGTCTCCAGAAGTGCTTCATGTTCCTCATCTGATGCATAGATTTCGTCCGCTAGAATGTAATCTTCATCTTCCCTCTCTTCATTTTCAACTTCGTTAGTCGTTAGAGTTTCTTCGTCCTCACTTGCACTTGAAAGTTCATTTAAAAGTTTATCCATGTATTGGTCTTTTTCCTCCCTTGACATCCGTTTCCATCTAGCACTTTCACTTTCACAATAGGTAGTAGACATTATTGAAAAAATGTTAAGATGTTGTGGAATAAATTATTAAATTTTGAATAGAAATAAAAAAATATGGCACGGATAAATGATAACACAAAGATAAAAGATGTTTCACGATCAAAAATAATATTGGAACTGATAGAAAACTGTATGGAACTACTACACAGTTGAAGAAATATCTGTAGGTCCAGCCAGACCTTTACCTGGCTAAGAAGGGTTATTTTGGTTTTTCCCACGGTGAGCCCCCAAATTAAGGAATTCGAGCTATTTTTAAATTGGATGGGACAAGAAGTAACCGTTTCTTGGAAGTCAGAAAATATTGTTGACCTATGATCATCTTATCAGAGAGAAAAACTACCTTGAAAATGCGAAAGGTCTGGCCAGACCTGATTCTTGACAGAAGGGTTAAAGTATTGATTTTTAATATTTGATGAAATTAAAGTATCTGTTTCACAGTTATATATTATATTATTGTATTTAATTTTCTTTATTTCATTAATCTTTTTATTTTTGTTCATAAAGTCATGTAATATTTTCCAAATTTTTTGTTTGTTATCTTTATTTTCATCGATTTCTTTCTTTAAATGTAGATTTTTTGCTGTTCTAATTGCTTTAGACAAAATTTTTCTTACTTTTTTATAATAATTTATAAGACTCTGATTGTTTGGGTATTTTTTACACTTTGTTGCTAAAGAATCTCTATTACGAATTGATTTTAGTAATCCTTTGGTCATCCAAGGCTTCAAAGGTGTAAGTTTGTTTGTGTAAGTACACAATTCTGTGCAAGATTCTATAATATTCTGTATAGTTTCGGTTAATGTTTGTGAACAAAAATCTAAATCCATAGAATCTGTTATTATTTTCCAATCTATTTGTGATATTTGTTCTGTAACTTGGTCATAGTTGGTTTTTTTGTAAGTTTTTGACTTTTGATTCGTTTAAGTTTAATTTGTTAGATTTTATTTTTATTACAGTAGCATTGTGATCTGTTATATTTGTTTCAATTATTGCTGTTTCAGGTTGACTGTTCAACCTTTTTTTTATTATTCCAGCAGTAAGCCCAAGACGTATTATTATGTGGTAAAAATCCCAATTGGGAGGATAACATGTCATGTCCCGGCTGGGTTTCGAACCCACGACTTCTGGAATATCTGGATTCACAGAGTGCCGCCTTTACCACCGAGCTACCGAGACAGACAGAAAATTAACCCATTTAAATTTTTTTTGTCTTTTTTTTTCTAGTCAATATTAACTATACCCTAATCTTTGAATCTAGTCAGTCTCCATTCCCAATCGCCTGGCCACTTGTATTTGTGATACTAAAAATAAATTTTAAATAATAAGTAGCAATTAAGATAGATGTAAGTAGTTAAGGTAGAATAAGATTACGGCGCGAACGACCTGCTCCAGCAGAGTTAAAGCGCCTAAAAGGAAAAAAAAAAAAAAAAAAAAAAAAAAAAAAAGGAATAAGATTGACGTTGTGTACTTACAAATTTTGTAATTTTTCCACAGTAAAAAATACATTATTGTTATTATAGTCTGATTATGTCCCCAGCGTGTCCTATCTAGCAGGCTGCATGGTGGACGCCCTGGTCCACAACACACCCCACCTCACCATAACCCCGGAGGAGAAGCTCAGTGTGGAGGTGGCGGGCTTGTGCCATGATCTGGGCCATGGCCCCTTCTCCCACACCTGGGAAAGGTTCCTGGACCGGTTCAACATCAACTGGAAGGTGATTCGCGCCCAATGTCCTCGTAAGAGGACATTTATTTTATAGTCCTAAGTGCCCAAGCTAAAATTTTATACTACCAAGTAGCATAAAATGTGACCGGTGTCCTCGGGTGAGGACAAAAAACCAACAAATAGGTAATTTAAGGATATACATGTCATTTGTGTAGAAAGTCCCTTGTTCTACCCGATATCCTATTTTAATTCACAGTTGAAATATTGATCATTTTATTCTTTGGAACTTAACGGTGCGTATCAGGTAACTAAAAAATAGTGTTCTCCATTTGGTATACTCTATCGTTGTAATAGAGCGCACGAATAGCTCAGTGGTTAAGCACTCGCTTCCCATGCGGAAGATCCCTGGTGCGAACCCCCGCTCTGACAAAATTTGTATTCAAAATTTGGTTACAGTTATTTGTAAGGAATACTTTCCGGTGCGCTCGTGTTGACCCAGCGCCTAAATGGGAAATATTGTGTCACTTCTCGCCCATCAGAGGGGAGGCATACTACGGGATGGGCAGGCTACAACACAGACCACAAGCGGCTACAGTAGGTTCTGTTTCACTTCTAGGAAATAAAAAAGACTGTGAAACATTCATCTTTAAAAAAAAAAAAACAATATCAAACAACGCAACCTTCATTTTCTACTTTCAGCACGAGTCTGCCTCTGAACAAGTGCTGAACTATCTAATAGAGGACAACAATCTCGGACCCCTGTTTGAGAGCTACAATTTGAATTTGAATTTAATTAAAGAGCTGATGAGGGGAGAAGGCACTAGTTTACCTATTGACAAGAGTTATCTGTACCAAGTGAGTTTTTCCATCTTAAAATACTAACAAATATAATTTAGGGCTTTATGTTAAAGCAAGGCCTTAGTCGTTCCATCCTCATATAGAGTATTACAAATATATTTATCCATGTTCATAGAGTAGCACTAGTATTAAAAAAGCTGGTAGTCTTTTGAAGAAATAAGATGTCCGACAAACAGACTTGATTATCAATATACTAAAAATCACTCATAAATCTTACCAAAATCACAGATAAATTATTCACCGTTGAACCATCTTTGTTAAGAAATAGAACTCGTTCATTATCCTATGATTGGTAGCCAAGACCATTCCATTAATCCAAATACACCAACGAGGTATTTTTCTTTTGGATAAATTTTTTTTTCCAGGTTCGGTATTTCCAAATATTTCCATTTTATTCCAAATATTTCCAGTTTAGCTTCCTCACTATTCGTGAAAGAAAAATGCGTTTCGGTACTTTTAAAGATAAACAATGGATTTAACTATAAAAGAACTGGAAGCTAGAATTTTCTTCTTCCAGTTTGGTTAACCAAACCGGAAGAAGATTTTTCCTCTTCCAAAAGAAAAATGACCTGCTTCCAGATTGTTCATTTTATGCCAGTTGCGTCCACATTGGTTAAAAAAAAATACGGCTCTTTTTAATGCAGTCTGTCCTTCAAATTTTACTTACCTCTTTTATGTCAATTACTTTTTTCATGCTACCCACTTTAAATTGTGACATAATAACACAAGTATGGCTGGGGGACGATAAACGGGGACAAGACCAGTGTCTCGCTAGAGGACTATAAACAGAGAACAGACTAGCCAACCCTTACAAGCCAGGCTAGCTTGCAGTTTCCTAAGGGTTTTAATGGCTTATAAAGAAAAGTCTATGTCCTCATGATGATTGATCGCACATAGAAATATGTGGTTCAGGACGAGCCAATTTTGAAATAAAGTTGGCTGGAGACCATCACTCAACCCTCCAGCTGTAGCCAAGCTGGCTACAACAACAACAACATGATAACACAGATAACTAGCTCTTATCTTACTTTTTTCATCGGTCTACTTTGCATAAAGGATTATTTTCGTTAATTTACGCCTGTTTACCAAAACTTTTTTTTTTTACACACATTTATTATTAATTTGGACTATTTTTATTTATTCATTACAATTCACTTTCATTATCCAACTCATCTCCCTGGGGCACACAGCCCACAACTGCCGCCAAAACTTTTTACATCGCCCACTATTCCAGATCATCGCCAACAAGGTGACCGACATAGACGTGGACAAGTGGGACTACTTCCTGCGGGACGGTCACCAGCTCAACCTGAAGATCACATTCGACTACCGGCGCATCCTCGCGTTCTGCACCGTGGTGCAGCCTCAGGCCCAGGAGGATGCGGCACTACGGCATCCTCAGGCCCAGGAGGATGCGGCACTACGGCATCCTCAGGCCCAGGAGGATGCGGCACTACGGCATCCTCAGGCCCAGGAGGATGCGGCACTACGGCATCCTCAGGCCCAGGAGGATGCGGCACTACGGCATCCTCAGGCCCAGGAGGATGCGGCACTACGGCATCCTCAGGCCCAGGAGGATGCGGCACTACGGCATCCTCAGGCCCAGGAGGGTGCGGCACTGAGAGGCCCGCACATCGCGTTCCGCAACAAGGAGGCCCCCAACATATTCGACATGTTCCGCGTGCGGGCCGACCTGCACTACCGCGCCTACCAGCACAGAGCGGTGAAGAATACTGAGCTCTTGTTAATAGATGCGCTAGTGGCTGCCAATGAGTTCTACCAGGTAATGTAATGTAATTTAATATACAGGGCCTCCATAAAGTCTCACCCAGGCCTGGGTTTCTCGAAAACGACTAAAAATATCAAAAAACGCAAAAACCCGTATTCCTTTATTTTTAGGGGGATTCTTTTTTAGCCAAAAAAATTTTGCCTACACGGCCCCAGTCAGGCTGGGCATGGACCAATTTTAAAATCTTAAATAGAATGGTATGTCTTGTGGCATATTGTTTTAAAGGTCTTATTGAGAAAAGTTCATTACAATAAATTTCAGTGAGCTACGACTTACCGTTCTTGAGATACAGGGTCGGACGTCCTGCGTAATATCTATATATTTTGACCTATAACTCGTTAACCGTAAGTTATGGAGAATTTTTTTCTTATTAATAATAACTCCTTATGACAAGACCTTTCGAACAAGTTATAACTCGACATACTGTGTTGATGTTAGTTTCTGGTCGGTTTCGTCAGCCAGCCGGACGAACAGTCAAAAAAATTTTGACGAAAAAACATATCAAATTTTAACTTGTTCGAAAGATCTTGCCATAAGGGGTTATTATTAACAAGAAAAAAATTCTCCATAATTTACGGTTAACGAGTTATAGGTCAAAATATATGGATATTACGCAGGACGTCTGACCCTGTATCTCGAGAACGGTAAGTCGTAGCTCACTAAAATTTGTTGTCATGAACTAATTTTTAATTTGTAAATATTTGGCATCTTTATTAAATAATACATATACAGCATACAAGTAGACACATAGAAATATAGACAGTATAGGTTCTAAGTTCTAACTTATAGTAAATAATATAATCCATTTACATTCATTCATAATCAACGCAGAGCCTAAACGGCTGGGCCGATTGACTTGAAATTTTGCAGGAAGCTTCCCCTTATGATGTAGGGGCGTACTAAGAACGGATTTTTTGAAGAAAACAGGGGTTCTCAACTTATGGCCAAAAATTAACATTTATTGATAATCAACGCAGAGCCTAAACGGCTGGGCCGATTGACTTGAAATTTTGCAGGAAGCTTTTCCTTATGATGTAGGGGCATACTAAGAATGGATTTTTTGAAGGAAACAGGGGTTCTCAACTTATGACCAAAAATTAACATTTATTGATAATCAACGCAGAGCCTAAACGGCTGAGCCGATTGACTTGAAATTTTGCAGGAAGCTTTTCCTTATGATGTAGGGGCATACTAAGAATGGATTTTTTGAAGAAAACAGGGGTTCTTAACTTATGGCCAAAAATTAACATTTATTGATAATCAACGCAGAGCCTAAACGGCTGGGCCGATTGAATTGAAATTTTGCAGGAAGCTTCCCCTTATGATGTAGGGGCGTACTAAGAACGGATTTTTTTGAAGGAAACAGGGGTTCTCAACTTATGGCCAAAAATTAACATTTATTGATAATCAACGCAGAGCCTAAACGGCTGGGCCGATTGACTTGAAATTTTGCAGGAAGCTTTTCCTTATGAATTAGGGGCGTTCTAAGAACGGATTTTTTTTAAGGAAACAGGGGTTCTCAACTTATGACCAAAAATTAACATTTATTGATAATCAACGCAGAGCCTAAACGGCTGAGCCGATTGACTTGAAATTTTGCAGGAAGCTTTTCCTTATGATGTAGGGGCGTACTAAGAATGTATTTTTTGAAGGAAACAGGGGTTCTCAACTTATGGCCAAAAATTAACATTTACTCATAATCAACGCAGAGCCCAAACGGTTGGGCCGATTGACTTGAAATTTTCCAGGAAGCTTTTCCTTATGAATTAGGGGCGTACTAAGAACGGATTTTTTGAAGAAAACAGGGGTTCTTAACTTATGGCCAAAAATTAACATTTATTGATAATCAACGCAGAGCCTAAACGGCTGAGCCGATTGACTTGAAATTTTGCAGGAAGCTTTTCCTTATGATGTAGGGGCATACTAAGAATGGATTTTTTGAAGAAAACAGGGGTTCTTAACTTATGGCCAAAAATTAACATTTATTGATAATCAACGCAGAGCCTAAACGGCTGGGCCGATTGAATTGAAATTTTGCAGGAAGCTTCCCCTTATGATGTAGGGGCGTACTAAGAATGGATTTTTTGAAGAAAACAGGGGTTCTTAACTTATGGCCAAAAATTAACATTTATTGATAATCAACGCAGAGCCTAAACGGCTGGGCCGATTGAATTGAAATTTTGCAGGAAGCTTCCCCTTATGATGTAGGGGCGTACTAAGAACGGATTTTTTTGAAGGAAACAGGGGTTCTCAACTTATGGCCAAAAATTAACATTTATTGATAATCAACGCAGAGCCTAAACGGCTGGGCCGATTGACTTGAAATTTTGCAGGAAGCTTTTCCTTATGAATTAGGGGCGTTCTAAGAACGGATTTTTTTTAAGGAAACAGGGGTTCTCAACTTATGACCAAAAATTAACATTTATTGATAATCAACGCAGAGCCTAAACGGCTGAGCCGATTGACTTGAAATTTTGCAGGAAGCTTTTCCTTATGATGTAGGGGCGTACTAAGAATGTATTTTTTGAAGGAAACAGGGTTCTCAACTTATGGCCAAAAATTAACATTTACTCATAATCAACGCAGAGCCCAAACGGTTGGGCCGATTGACTTGAAATTTTCCAGGAAGCTTTTCCTTATGAATTAGGGGCGTACTAAGAACGGATTTTTTTTCTAGGAAACAGGGGTTCTCAACTTATAATCAAAATTAGTCATTTTTAGAGTGTTGTCAGATTCTCAAAAGGGTTGAGCTGATTGAAATTAGGCAAAACTTCTTTCAGTGATGAAGAAGCTTACGATGAAAGGATTTTTCAAAGATAACAGGGGTCCTCAACTTATGGACAAAAGTAGACATTTTAGCGTCTTGCAAGATTCTCAAAACGGTTGAGCCGAATGACTTGAAATTTGGCAGACAGCTTTTTTTTGTGATGTAGGGGAATAATAAGAAAATTTTTTTTAAAGAAAATAGGGTTTCTCAACTTATGGTCAAGCTGGATGGCGAATACTATGTTTTTCGACTCATGAAAGATACTCTCCTGTAATACATTTGGCCGTCCACTTTGAAAATGGACAAAGGGTAGTTTTTACAACCGAAAATTTTCAACAGAGAATTGACAACCCTCCTAAAACAACATTAATGGCGTTTTTCCAACTATGCAACCAGGATGAATTTGCAAAGACTCTTTTTTATAATGAAGTACCAGCATTTTATGTGTGGAAAAACAACATGTTCCAAAGAAAGAAAAGATCAATTGTTCCAGGACATCCGGGTGTAAAAAAAGACCAGGTTCTTGGTAAAATTTATAATGACTCAGAATGTTTCTACCTACGATTACTTCTACATAAAGTGCGAGGACCTACTTCATTCAGAAGCCTCAAAATGGTAGGCGGCATTGAATACCCTACGTTCCATGCTGCATGCCTAGCTATGGGTTTGTTACTTGATGATGCGCAAGCAATGTGAACATTATTACCAACAGAACTTATTTGGCAGAAATTTCATACAACACGTCTCTGAAAAAGTGCCATTACTCAATAGTGAACAGATGAGATACGTGTATGAAACTGTACTTCAGAGCGTCACTTCATCTCTTGATTCTGTAGGTAATTTGTTCTTCCTAGATGCTTCAGGTGGAACTGGAAAAACATTCTTAATAAACCTTTTGTTAGCTACAATACGCAAAGATGGAAATATTGCCATTGCTGTTGCATCGTCCGGTATTGCCGCCACACTGATAGAAGGAGGCCGCACTGTTCATTCTGCTTTGAAATTGCCGCTCAATTTAAATTCAGTAGATACACCAAGCTGTATTATTGGAAAGCAAAGTGATATGGCCAAAGTCCTCAGGGATTTCAAGTTGATCGTATATGATGAATGTACAATGACTCATAAAACTGGCTTAGAGACACTGGACCGTACTCCACAAGACATTCGTGGTGTTAAAAATCTTATGGGTGGTAAAACTGTGCTACTGTCTGGAGATTTTAGACAAACTTTACCCGTTGTTCCACGTGGAACAAGAGTAGACGAAGTTTTTTTTTTTTTTTTTTTTTTGTGGGGTTTAACGTCGCTTTCAACTGCCATGGTCATATCACGACGGGGGTTTTACCCTCCATTCGCAGGAAACTCACAAACCTGCTACTCACATTGACCTCACCCAGCCTGAGTGGGGCCGGGAAAAGCCAGCGTCACGAGAATTAGAATTTGAATGGTCACCCATCCAAGTCCTAACCTCGCTGGATGTCGCTTAACTTCGGTGTTCTGAAGGGAACCGGTGTATTCAACATGCCATCGACGCTGGGTAGACGAAGTGAAGGCATGTTTAAAATCATCCATTTTGTGGCCACAGATAACTGTTCTTTCTTTAAAGTTGAATATGCTTGTACACCTTCACGCTGATCAAAATGCAGAAGTTTTTTCGAAGCTTTTGCTTCGGATAGGTGATGGACACGGACAGTTACCTGAACAAAATGAAAAAATTGTATTTCCTACCGAACACTGTCAGTTATTAGTCGATTACAACACCTTCCTAGACACTATCCACCCCAATCTAGATGACCCAAGTGTTGTTGTCCCTGTTTGGCTAGAGATAAGGGCCATACTAACACCAGAGAATGATAATGCTCTGGAAATTAATAATGACTTATTAAAAAGAATGCCTTCTGAGCTAGCAACTTACGAATCCGTAGACACTGTTGTGGAAGAGGAAGAAGCCATCCCTTACCCAACCGAATTTCTTAATACACTAAATCCTCCTGGCTTACCACCCCATGGGCTATGCCTTAAGGTTGGACCACCAATAATGTTACTAAGAAATCTGAGACCCCCGAAATTGTGTAACGGCACGCGGCTTCAAATTACATCCTTTAAAAAAAACATTATCGAGGCAGTTATATTCACAGGGGCTGGTGCAGGTGAAACGGTATAATATGTACACAGGATTATTTTTGTCGGCGCGGGGGTTCGAACCCGGGACCTTCCGCATCGTAAGCGAGAGCTTAACCACTGAGCTATTTGAGTGCTCATTTAATCTGTTCATTAGCAACTATGCACTTGGGTTCTTTTTTTTTAATGGAAGGCAGGAAAAAATCTTTCAAAGACACCCAGATCCTGCCTGGGGTGTGGGATTTCCACCCACTAAAAACCCACCTTCTCTAAAAGCTAACCACACTTGGAACCGAAAAATATCATTACTTCAAGTGCGGCAATGTAGGGCACCTACTGATTTCGTTGTAGTGCCCTCCCATCTCTCTCTTGGGTTCTAATGTGATTTCCGACTACCACTTTAAATTCAAAAGAGTTAAATTCCCCAGAAAACTATGTTTTGCCATGACGATAAATTTAATAAGGCACAGGGGCAAACTCTTGAGCTAGCTGGAATTGACCTTAGAACGATTGCTTCTCCCACGGTCAGCTCTATGTTGCTTTTTCAAGAGTAAGGTCTGCCAAGTCCCTCATTGTGTTACAGCCAGATGGTATAACAAAGAACCTGGTGTATAAAGAAGTGCTTCAATAACCATAAAACTTATGCAGCGGCGGTGGCCATGCCTTAACTAAAATGTGGCCATGCCTTGGCCACGCGAAGCGGGCGTAGCCCGCTAGTATACAATAAAAGATTGAACAGATATGAAAATTATTATTATGTGCCTATAATGTATAATAATGGAATTGCCTTCTACTCACACTAAGAGATTAGAATCTCTTGTTTTGTGAGTAAGGGTTGTGTTATCAGTCTAGAAAGGTGTAAAAAGAATAATTACAATTGAAAAAATAAAAGTAATAATAAAAACTAACAATTTAATAAAAAGTAACCATTTTATTGAGATTTACTAAATATGATAGAATTCAAATTCTCTTATAATATTGTTCTACATTTTTTTTTCTCTTAATACTTATTTTCGATGTACCTATGTGATTTTGTCTTGAAGTTACATTATATTTCAGAAAAAAAATAAATAAAAAAGTAATCTTGAAATTAAATAGATATTGATAAACATCGTTCTTTATGTATTTTCTGAGAGATATAATTGGTCACTTTACATTTGATTTAGCGTTTTAAAGGAAAAAGGAAATGTTCTTAAAATTATTAGTCTGGAAAGTCATTTTTGCATAACCAATCCTTGAGCTTTAACTTAAATAGATTGACTTTTTTTTCTCTTCTGATTTCTTGAGGAATTTTGTCATAAATCCCGACCCCCTTGAACTTGATGGTATTTTGCCCCTTAGATGTATTACACTTAGGTTTTTCAATAATGTCTTTTTTTCTTAGAGAGTATGGGACTTCTTTATATGTGATTATTTCATTTTTATAAGTGTGAATGTGGGAACAGATATTTTTTGTATATAATTTTTTAAAATCTAGTATTTTTAAATTATGGTAAAGGTCTTTAGTTGGAAACCGTCTTTCTTTTTTGTAAATTAATTTTAAAAGTAAATTTTGTACGGTTTTGAGTTTTATTATAATAGTTTCATCTGCCCTGCCATATGCACAAATGCCGTACTCAAGTGCGGATTGTACGAGCGCATAATAAACTTCTTTAAGAGTAGGTAGGCCTAAGAATTTTCGTAGTGAGAGGAAAGGGTAGATGAGCCTTCTTAGTTCTTAAGCGTTTAATTAAACAAGTTATGTGGTTTTCCCACCTTAGATGACTGTCAATTTCCAGTCCCAGGTATTTTGCACTGTAAACAATTTGAAAGGAGCTACATGAACACGTAATAGGGCAGTTTGGAGACTCGTGAATTTTAAGACTAGTATCTATGGGAAGGGTGGTTTTATTCAAACAAAATGGGAGTATTTTCGTTTTTTCGACATTCAGGAATAAATTGTGCTCAAAGAACCATTTTTTAACAATTAGCATGTCTTCTTGAATTGTTTGAAAAACTTCATCCCAGGTTTCCTTTGACTAATAATGCAGTGTCATCAGCAAATGATACTAATTTTCCTTTCAAAGCTAATCTGTATATCTCACAAACATACAGGGTGGTCCAGAAAGTTTGCACCAAAATGATAGGGGTAATAAAAGAGACCATTTCCAACAAAAATATTCCCGGACATTTTCCTTTATTTTTTGTCGTTTTCAAAATGGCGGCCAAAACGTGTGTTTTTCAAATATTCCGACTTTGGTTTGGCTTTTGATTTTTTTGTTTTTTTCTGTACCACCTAGAAAAAAACGGATTACATTTTTGAATTGAAAATAAAATTTTAATTAAAATAAGTTAAACTAACCCGTTCAATGTTTTAATGATCATGCTCATTTAGGCTGTCAACGTTCTGAACGCACATATTTGAAAAACACACGTTTTGGCCGCCATTTTGAAAAACGACAAAAAAATAAAGGAAAATGTCCGGGAATATTTTTGTTGGAAATGGTCTCTTTTATTACCCCTATCATTTTGGTGCAAACTTTCTGGACCACCCTGTATATATTGTAAAGGATAGGGGACAGGACAGTCCCTTGGGGTACTGAGAAGGGGTTATTTTGGAGCACTCCGCTTATTTTGGGTTCTAATTTTGGCTTGTTATAACTTTTACTTTGATTAGTATTTTTTGAATTGTGATTTTGATTATTATTTATTTGTGTATCGGTATACCCTAGTAATTTTACTCGCTGTGTCCTATTCTGGAGGTAGCTTTCAAATAATTTAAGTGGGGTCCCTGCGATTCCTGTTTTTGATAGAATATGAATTAGCTTTTCGTGGTCAACGGTCTCGAAAGCTCGTGATAAGTCCATTAGAACTGTTGCACATTTTTGTCCCTTATCTAACACTGGGTAAATTTCATCTACAACTTCAAGAATAGCATCATTGGTACTCTTATTTTTACGGAAACCAAATTGGTATTTACTTAGGATATTATTTTCGTCAAGAAAGTTTACTAATCGCTTCTTTATACAGCGTTCTAAAATTTTTGAAAAAGTTGCGAGAAGGGAAATTGGACGATAATTAGTGACATCGGTAGGACTCCCTTTTTCATGAATTGGACTAATAAGGGAATCTTTGTACAGATCCGGGAAGACACCCTGTTTGATACACAAATTGTATACATGCGATAATGGTAGGGAGACATATTGTTTAATTTTTTTAATTAGGTCGACGCTAATGCCATCTATGCCGGGAGCTGATCCTCCTTTGAAATTACCAATAATGTTCTCTATTTCTAACGGTTTTATAGTGTTCAGGTAAAAGTTACTTTCGGGAGAAAAGTTCGAATTTATCTGGTAAAAGTTGGGCGTGGAATTGTTTTGACTATTATTGGACGTTTCTTTTTTCACTAGAAAGAAATCATTAAAATAGTTGGCCACTTTCTGTGTCTCTAATTTTGAATCAATCATCTGACCTTCTATACAAATTTTGTTTGGGCCACTATTTTTTTTATTTTTACGTTGCATGACATCACCCAGTATATTCCATACCTTTTTTTTATCTCCCTGTATATTAGCTTTGTGTATTTCCTCTTTCAAAAAATTGTTCTTAGCTTTTTCTATTAAGGTGATTAATTTATTTCTGTACTTTTTGTATTTATCTACCAACAGTTTATTAAAAGGTTGGGTTTTTGTGAGGGCGTGCAGTTTATCTCTTTTTTTAATAGAGCAAATTAGACCTGCTGTTATCCACGGTTTTATTTTATTTTCCGATTTTATAAGAATAATTTTAGTATTTTTTTCGATTATTTTTTTAATTTTGTCTGTTAGTAAATTTGCTGCTACATTGGCACACTGACATGTTGAAATATCTTCCCATTTTTCTTCAACAATGTCTGTAGTAAATTGTTCTAAATTAATTTTCTGTATGGGTGTTACATAAGACGGGATCTTATCATTTTTATTTTCTCTAAGTTTAATGCAGAGAACTATTGAGTAATGGTCCGATGTTGCTGTATGAACCACCATTGTTGAGTAATTTTCGTTCACGTTGGGACCTACAAATATATGATCTAAGCAACTTTGGGATGATTTCCTTGTAACTTTATTGATCAAGGACATTAATCCTTTCATTGCCAACAAATTTAGATACTCATTTGTTGTGTTATTGGTTCGGTTCATTAAATTAATATTCATGTCACCAGTTAAAAAGTTTATTGCGTTATTTTCAATATCTGTACTTAAGATATCTCCTAGTTCTTGTAAAAAAATAGGTAAGTGACCGCTAGGAGACCTGTAAAAAGCTAATCCTGTAAAGCACTTGTTACATTTTTTAATTCTTATTTTAAGTGCGTTACAGTCTTGCAAGATAATCTCCTCTACGCTCTGTTCAAGATTATCTTTTATGTACACTATTACACCGTCTGTTTTGCGTAGGTTATTTTTTGTATAGTAGATCTTATAACCCTCCAAGCTGAATTGCTCCACATGAATGTCTCTTTTACCAATATGGCATTCACTAAGAACTATACAGTCAAAATTTGTTTTGAGACTGGAGAATATTATTTTTAGTTCATCTATTTTTTTACTAATACTACAGACATTCATGTGAAACAACTTGAATCCCTCCGACTCCAACAGGTACTCATTTAAATCATCTAAGGTTCCTTCTTTGGTTTTATCCTCCTCAAAGTTAATATGAAATAACAAATCTTTGTTACTGCCCATTTTTATAACTTAATGGGAATAAAATAATAGGTAGATTATAGACTTTCATTAATGGTGAGTTTGTTATTGCTAATATTTGCGGAGGTATGAGGAGAAAGTAATGAAAATTGAATACCTGTGGGAGTGAGGAGGGGGAGGGAGAGGGTAGTACCCACTGCACGCTAGAGTAAAAGGTACTATTGAGTACAATATTATAAAATAAGTAGGTATCATAAGCATAGGCTATAGTTAATATTAGACGTACAGGTATCATTGAAATCTTAGTCTTACAAAGATAATGCAACATGATTACATAATTAACATAATACGCTTGGAAATAACATGACAGTTTTGTGTTGTACAAAGCAGCAGGTAGAAGTATATATAGATTTGATTCATTAGAGATGATAGATATGAAGCCTAGGTACTGAGATAAGGTAGAGATACTAAGGTAGAGGTATTGTACATAGAACTTTGGAATAGAATACATATTAGAGTAGGTACATAATATTGATGAGAATTTGGTATTATAAAATATGAAATGAACAAGGTTTTTGCTTTCCCGTGAAAGTGTTTTAATTTTTTGAGTAGCTTAGACTTCTGAAAAGAAAATATTCTCTTATTTATGCTCAGAAATTTTTCATATAGTCATCAAGTTCTTTCTCCGAACTTATTTTTTTCACGAGCTTATCATCATCGCTTTTCTTCATCAGAATAAAGGCGTCTTTGGTCCAGACGTATTTTATGTCTTTACTCTTGGCGAAGTCCTTGGCTTTCTGTAGCAAAACTTTCATTTTCACAGTGAGATGTTCGTTGATGTAAACTGTATCTTCGGTCAGATTGCTGTTGATGTGTTTTGTTGTAAGTCCACTGCTATTTGTCTTCCTGAAAGCCTTGTAGCTTTGCAACCATTTGTTCTTAAGAAAACGTGAGGCCAAGTGCGCTATTATGGGACGCTTTCCTCTTGCTTTGTTCATCAAATCCACTCTGTGAGCCACTTGGATATCCCCCTCTTTGATGTTTTCTATTCCTATCGCCTTCCCGATCTCTTGCACAATGTTGACCACGTCCTCTTTCTTTGTCTCCGGCACATTTCTTATTTCGATGTTGCATATTCTTGATCTGTTTTCTAGAGCATCTATCTTGTGGTCATAGCTTTCCTTCATTTCTGATATGGTGTTTTTGAGTTTTTCGTTCTCCTTGGTTAATTCATCCTGTTTTGACATCAATATTTCATAATTGTTTTGTACTTCATCCATCTTTGCTAGCATTTCATTCATTTTCTGTTCCATCTTATTTGTATTTTCTTTGAGCTCTCCTCTGATGCTTTCCACACTGTTCTTAATTTCTAGTGACATCTTCTGGAACTCTGTCGCAATATTGTTATCATCCTTGAGTGGGACTATAAAAGTCTCACTCTTCTTGGTGGTGGGATTTTTACAATCGACACATTTCCATGTGTCTTTGCGAGTTCCCATTTTTCTGAAGTTCTCCTCCTTCACACCGACACATATGAAGTGGAATTCCTTGGTGCAATTCACGCAAGTTAGAGCATCCTCCAATAAGAGAACATCTTGGCATTTTGAGCAATTCATGTTGAAACCAGAAGTAGATAATGGGAATATGTATATATTTTATGGCAGCAAAAAATATGAAGAATTTAGGAGTAAGCGTTGTGCAGCTTGTTGATGCAGTCTCCTGTCGATATTGCTTCTCTTATCGAGAATTAGTTATTTTGTAATAATTAATTTTCAATAAAGTAATTTCAAATAACAAATTAAAATTATAATGTATGTAAAAATATAGAGAGAAAATCACGAGAATTTTTTTTTTTTTTTTTTTTTTCACTAAACTTTTCAAATTTAATAAATATATTTAAAAATATTAATTTTGAGAAAATAAAATACACCACTATCACTAACTGACGATACACAAATCAACTTCTGTCAATAAGACCTTTAAAACAATATGCCACAAGACATACCATTCTATTTAAGATTTTAAAGTTGATCCATGCCCAATGCCCAGCCTGACTGGGGCCGTGTAGGCAAATTTTCTTTGGCTGAAAATTAATCCCCCTAAGAATAAAGGAATACGGGTTTTTGCGTTTTTTGATATTTTGAGTCGTTTTCGAGAAACCCAGGCCTGGGTGAGACTTTATGGATGCCCTGTATATTTGTACAGTATTAAATAACAACAATTCAAATCTTAATCTAGGCATAAAAATTAGAATATAGTAAAATTGAAAATATTAAAATAAATAAATACAATTTTATACAGAAGATTTGAAAAGTAAATAGGTGGGTAAAGCTTTTTTGTACTATACTCACACTAAGGAGAACATCTCTTTGTTTTTGTGAGTAAGAGCTCGTTCGTGCGCTTGCCTGGGATGTTAAAAATCCTGTACGAATTTTAGAAGGATGGAAGAAGAGTAAGGATAGTGAAAGAAGAGTTTTTTAGAATTTTTAGCATTTAATTTAATCATAGTATCAAATCGACCTGTGGTAGGTATCTTTTTAACTGGTACTTGTTTTTATTTATCATGATCTATATGACTGTACCTTATAAAGGTCTTACTTATCTAGATTAGCTTGTCACAATACTTCGAACGGGTGGTCCTATTAAAGATTAGTACGGGGAATGATTGAACAACCAGTCCTTGAGTAGCAACCTAAATCTCTTAGGCTTTGTTTCGTGAATCTTAGGTGGAAGCAGATGGCCGGAAGTATAAGCTAAGCGAGGCCCACACGAATGTGAAAGCTCTGTGCAAGCTCACCGATCACATCCAGTACAGCATTGAATACAGCAGTGATCCCCGCCTCGCGCCTGCGCAGAAGCTGTTGCACAGGCTGAGCACGAGACAGCTGTATACCTTGCTGGGGGAGTTCCAATTCTATGGCGTGAGTAGAATGACACGTTTTCTTGTATGGAGAGCAAATCATCGAAAAAGTACCATTTTGTTTGCTTCAAATTTAATTAAATTGCTTTCTTTGCTTCTATTTTAATTTAATTAAATTAAAAGTACGCTGTTTTACACTTGTTTTAGAACTTAAAATAAAGTTACGATGTAAACAAGTATAAGGGAATGGTGTTAGCTTTACGGCTTTTACGTTTTTATTTATTAATACTCCTATACAGATATTAAACTTGGTTTTTTCCGTGATTTACCTATCAAGTTTCCAGGTGTTAATGTATAATGTGTGAGTTAAGCCAGCGTCGATGGCACGTTGAATACACCAGTCCTCGTTTTGTCACTGAAATTAAGCAACTTCCAGCGATGTTAGGACTTGGATCGGTGACCATTCAAATTAGTACCCTCGTTATCGCAAAAAATGCCTAAATCTGGTGTTTTTTTTTTATTGTTTACCTGGATTAAATGAGGAGTCTGTGTTTTAATTAAGCATTGTTGAACTATAATCAGTGTTTCTAAGTATATGAACTAGCCGGTTGCCCATACTTTGCCACAGGACTCAATTTAAACAATAACCAAGGCATGACCGTAACGGTAGATATAGTCGTGTCTTTTTTTTAGTTGGTATACCCAAGTGGTCCGCAACCGGGGTGCCGTAAGCCACCTTCAGGGGTGCCGCGATATTTAGAAATCATCAATTAAATTGTGGTGTTTTTCATGTAAGAAAACAATGAAAGATTTTGTGATCTTTTGACAAATGATGAGAGGAGTGGAGAACTAAATTGGCCTATTTAGCCAACTTTTTTCATCATCTGAATACTCTCAATACAGGCCTGCAAGGTCCCTCTGACTTTTATTATTCTCCTGGCTTGCCGCTGGGCTAAATGGAGAAAAGGTTGCGGACCATTGGACTTTAGCTAAAGAGCATAAACTGAATGGTCATGAAGTTTATTAAGAAACTAAAATTTATTTACAAACAACTGACATCACTATCGATGCTTGCCATAAGACACAGTACTCTTGTTACTTTTGTTTTGAAGTAGACAATGACAATGGTTATTTTCAGGATGGTTTGTATAGGTGGTTATGAATTATGCGACAAGAACCGCGAATAGCTGTGATAACAATGTCATTAATCATAGATTTCGGGAGATTGAAACCTACGTTTAACGATAGGCATGGTCACTACTATTTACAAGCTCGGGTAATTTTAGTAAAGTAGGTTAGAATAATTTTACTCTAACCTTTTCATACTTATCTGTGTCACAGGACAAGAAACAGATTCGTCTTCTGGAGGCGGAGCTCAACCAATGTTTCGCCCCCCATGAGTTGGTCCTGGACTCGCGTTTCATCAACATGGGCTCCACGGGCACTCCCCTGGACAAAGTTGTCTTCTACAAGAAACCCACCTCCGCGGAGGTTGAACTTGATACTAGTCTACGCTGGGACAAACTCTACCGATACTTCCCCTTCGATATTTCAAAGGATCCAAATCGAAAAGAACTTCTCGTCTTCTGCAAGTCAGAAGTATCGGAAGACGCCAAAGCCAAGATCATTGAGTACGTGAAACAGTACCTGGATAATATTCAAGCCTGAACTAAATATACCGGACTTATCCGGTATTGCTCAAGCGTGGAGATAAACTCAATAAATTGAGACATGGCTGTAATCTTCTGTCAGTCTCACAGGCTTCTGCTACTGTATATAGTGTATATTAAACAATATAAAATTGGTTTGATTTTACTCTTGTGACTAGGATTCAAAACAGTAAGGTGTTGTTGTAGTAACAACTTGATTTTTAGAATTTCGCAAAATTGCCAACACAAAATTTTCTCAGATGGTCTTGGCTTACAGTGATTAGCTCGGGATAAAAACATTACATTACCACCAAACAGTATTCAAAAAAAGTATTTCTTTTAGTATACGAAACCTAGTTGAAAGCCACTTTCAAGTCTACTAGATTTTTACAAACTTGATTCTAGTCTATTTATTATATTGACAGATATAATCTGGTCGTGTTTTTTTTTTCATTGGGAGACGTAGATGGTCATGAGAGGTAGATAGTCATGAGACGTAGATGGTCCTGTTTTAACGAACAATTCTTCCAACGTTTTACAAGTTAAGAATTTGGTTGCATATATGCGGCGTTGGGAGATCATTTATTTTTAATTCGATGATTCCAAGTGATCGGCTTAGAAAAATAGTTAAGGGTGTGTATTTGTATAACCTAAAGGTATAATAGCATTACTATACTCAATAATTACTCAACTCATAGACAAACCAAAAATTTCTGGTGCTTAGATCATGACGTGTTAATATACAAATTAATCATACTAATTTATTCAGTCAATCTATTTTTATTTTATGTATGACCGACCTTTACATTTATAACCTGGAGTTTGGTTCGAGTTCCAAGAGCGAATTTTAGTTGGGTTAGTTTTTTACTTGTTACCCTTTTTGCCTAAGAAGGTCCTATTTTATGTGCAATTTATAAGTTTTACCTCACAAAGGTGAATGCTATTTTTTTCAAGAGACAAAAGATTTTTTTCAACCTTGGTCATGACTCCAATTGATGAAGGGAGCTCATCCGCCTGCTCGGGAGAAGTAAATGGGGTTGATTAAGAGAGCAGGAAATATTAGTGATATTACAAATTATTGATGAAGGCATAAATGTAACCTAAAATGTTCTGATGCATAAAAAGCATAATACTTACATTTTGGCCAATAGATGCTCTCTCCCTTTTTGTGTATTGATTCCCATAATAGCAATTACTAAGATTTTGTTTTTAAAGTGCAATCAATGATTTTTAAAGTGCATAAGTAACTAAAAAAAGTTCATTTTTTCTTCCAAGTACATCTATAAATTCGGAAGCGCTGTATTTTTGTATGTATTTTTTTTTCTTAATTTTAACATGACAACACTAAAGTATTCTAAAACAGATTATTTATTTACATATATTATTTTTGATATTTTTTTCTCATACTTGTAACTTGTTCTTTTTGTAGCATTTTTTTTCAATTTGTTTTTTTTTTTTTCTAGAGGGTTTTTCAACAATACCAATGTTTTACTACTCCAAAATGCTAAAATAGAGATAAGAATACACAATGTTTTTCCTAGAAAAACATTGTAAAAAAGATCAAAATTAAATAGGTTTCTTTGAATTCATTATCTATTTGTATTGGTATCATTATTTTTCATTGCTCTGTAAACAACGAACGTTGCTATCAAGGATAATTTTCTCCAAGATTTTTGTAGAATTGAATGCTTATAAGATCTTTTGATGCAAAATTCTCAGTCTTTAAAGCTTTAAAAACACCTTCTTCCGCTAAGAATTCCACTGCCAAATATTCAAACATTTTCTCTAGATTTTAAAATGTATTCAGAATCTTGAGGTTAAATCTTTAATAATTAATTAATTTAAATATCATATTTTTTTAATCTACTACATACTTTGTATTGTTTGATTTTTTTCATCGCCCATTAAATAAATGTTTAGTCACCGTGCCCGCGTGGACTGTGAAGGAGCGAACTGTTTTTGTTGTTTTTTTTTCTTTTTTGATATTTATTTACAGAGGAGGCTTAACAATCAGAGTCCTTGCTCCTCTAATATTATTAATTATAATGTGGAACACATGAAGTTAAAAGTATTTGGTGTACAGACTTTATTAATATAATTAGAAAGAACTCTGATTATTTTACAATTTAGGTTACGATATGAAGAGGTAATGGTTCGTTGTTTTTTTTATTTATTAGAATTTAACGTCGTTTTTCAACTCCATGGTCATACACGACGGGGATTTTACACTCCATTCGCAGAAAACTTACAAACCTGCTACACTCCACATTGACCTCACCCATCCTGGGATGGCCCAGGATGCCATCATCACGAAGTCTTCACCTCGCTGGACGTTGCTTAAGTTCGGTGATCCTACGAGAACCGGTGCATTCAACGCAGCATCGACGCTGGCAAGGAGTAGTGCACTGGCTTGCACGCAGGGTGACCTGTGTTCGATTTCTGGAAGGGGTCTACGAGACTAAATCTTGCTAATACCCAAAAACAAGTCACCAATAGTCTTGCTCACGCTTGATGTTACTTTACTCTAGTGTTTCTTAGGAGTGTGATATATTGAACCAATTACACTAAATTATAAGCTAAATAAATAATATAAAACGCACGATTTAATCAGTTTTGAAAAAAACTTGTATTGACAAAAGTCATTAATCAGAACATAGAGTGTACATAATTCGATGACATATACCGTCTAAGAAGTGAGTTCATTTATTGGTTTGGAAACATAGATTCTTGTTTTTCTGGGATTTTTCTTTACACTACGTCAAAATAAACAAACCAGGAAATGAGTACCAATGAAAAAGGTAGAGGTTTTATTCAATGGCTGCTGCGGATGGCTCAAAGATGTCAAGTCAAGATTTTTAGTGTGTTGCTATCTTTCCAATGACTCGGAAAACGTTTCTTTTTAAGTAGTCCAATCCTCATCAAGGTATTTGAAAGTTTTTAATCCATGCTGACAAACCAGCAATAATTGGACTACATAGACAAAAACATCACAGGGTTATTGACGAGGTGAAAGTTTATCTACTCGAAAAATTTGTTGGAAAGTTGAACTTCGTAAGGTTCTTAATTCTCTACAGGCGCGGCCGCTTTTGTCTGAAATGAATTTGAATCACTAGAGTAGCCTTCTTGTTTTCAATGAAATCACCAATACACTGAATTTGACCACTAATTTTAGTTTGATCTTGTAGTCTAAACCCTCACAGACCCACGGGCTACTGAAAACGTTGTTCTAGTATAATAACTCCGTGGATCAGTGGTTAAGAGCATTGGTTGCTGACCCAGAGGTTGCGGGTTCGAATCCCGGCCGGAGCGGAAAATTCTAACAGAGTTTTCCATTTCCGGAATGGCATGGATGTAAAGGTAAAGTGCCCTGAAGTAATCCGAAAGTGGTTCTGGGGCACAATTACCTTTTTTTTTTAAAGAAATATAATAACTGACACAATAATCATGGACATAATTTAATATCACATTCCATGTCAGCCATCCTACTGGTCAATTTACATAAATATAAAATTATTTATGACAATCATTCATCCATTGTAAGTATTTTTTATACTACATTTAGTACAATATTTTTTTTGTACAAAAAATTATCATCAAACCCATCGTAATTTTAAACTTAAAACACCAAGCACACCGGTAAGGCAACATAAAGTTTCACAGCCAACCGGTCTAAATCAACACAAAATATACATATTATATCGATATCACAATAGACAAATGGATCTCTGCATGATCATTTATAATGATGTTCTGTTGCAGGATGTCACTCGGGAATACTTTACACAATTCTGTCATTCCACTCTAGGGAACAAACACTGACAGATTCTATTAGAGAGTTTAATACCTTACACATGTAACAGTGTAACACACAAGTGTTAGGACCTTAGCAATAAAAGAAGAAGAAGAAAACATACCACATATTGGACATGCAATAATCTCGCATACACTGCCGCTCAAAATCAGCACATCACTCCTTCTTCCATTTAATACTATGTATTTTTTATGCGCTGAAAATTGGTATACTGCTGTCATAGGTACATGAAAATACATGGTTTTCATTTTTCTTAGGGGTACAAAAAGAATATACCTACGGACTTACATGGAATATCTGAGAACTCACAGAACTCCAACAAAGATGAAATTTTTGTGTTTGTCACAGTGTCGGATAGTTTAGAAGTAGAGGACTTTAAAATGGCAACAAGGAAACATACAGAGTTAAAGCAAAGGTGCGCTCATGTTGAGCGGCAGTTTAGATATCTTTTTTCTACGAAGAGAAATTATAGTACCTAAAAGTACCTAACTTAAAAATTATCATACAACAATAAACATAAACTTATGTAATCCTAGGAAATAATAACTAAAGGTCATAGGAAAATGATTTGCAAGTTTAAAGGTAACATAATTAAACCAAGTGGCTTGTCAAGCAAATGGACAGAAAATTGAATAATAATTTTATAATATAGGACACAAAAAGGTGTTCCTTTTGAGATAAAATAAATAGGGACATAATTTATGTATTTACATGGGTATATTGTGAAATTGACGCCTTTTAGGGCGATTTTTAACCAAATTATCATTTCATCTAAATACTGATTGGTAAAATATCGTATAAAAAGTTGGTCTCAAAGATCCGGTTGTGTGAGCTCTTCTCAATATTTTTAGCACGTGAAAAGATCTAAGACGTGTTTGCCACTGATTAAGAGCTTTTAATAAAAATTCAAAATCTGATATTTAAGCCATAGGTAAACAGGAGACTGTAGTTTACCTTGAAAAAAAGCTGTAGTGAAGTAAAAATAACAGACAATATTTATAATATTCTTACACCGAAATTGGTTTACCGAGTGCTCGAGCATCCGGATTTGAGCTTAATATAAATCACTTTGCTTTGTAACATATTTGTCGCCTTAGCAACTGAAGACCCCAAGGGGATAATCGCAGCAATAAGAGGGTCAACAATTTGAATCGATGCAACTTTTCGCAAAACATACATACGATATCATCGGTGTATGCGAAGCTTCAACATTAGAGAAAATAGTGCTACCACAAATTGTTCAATAAAATGATATACGAGTACCTCTATACTATGTTCTTAGAGTAGTTTAATAATTGGTTCTCTGAGCCCAAGACATCCTAAGGATATCAGTTTCGGACCAGAAGTCAGAGGATGAATGCTCAAGTATCATGAATATATGGAACGTCATCATCTGTGATCAACTGCACGTGGCCAAGCCTTGGCCATAGAAACCAAGTCCTTCTCAAGACGTTTCCACGACAGACCCTCAAATCACACCCTCAGTGGTCTTCAGCACTATTCCTATCGCGAGAGCAAATCACTTCGATTGAACAGCACATCAGTCGGATTACTGGCGAGCTTATCCGAATTGGCGAAATCAGTTTTCTTCGTGAGTAGTGAGCTGACGTCGTTGTTGTTCAAAAGGGACTCCTGTAGCTTCTTACTGCCGGGGGGAGGCGTGAGGGAAGGAAAATCTGGACTACTCGAATGATTACTAGTCTTTTGGTTGATACTGAATGTCGTGAAACCTTTCAACTGGTTCGGTCCTTCGATGTTGTTTTCGATCGAGTCGAGAGGATGTTTGCTGTAGTTCCGGGTGTTGATCACAAGGTTTGCGTTGAGATCAGGGAGGGGTTTTGCTGAGACGTTGCTTGCGGAGGTAGATCTTCGCAGGTAGCCCGTGCTGATCTTCCGCGCTTTGAGTGAATTTTGTGCTTTGGGGTTCTCAGGAGGAGATGCTTGGTCTTCGAGTGGTAAGCTTCCTGCATGGACTTGACCCTCGGAATGAGATCTTTGAGAAGTAGATCCTTGAGCAGTTTCTTCAGCTGGTCGCCTGAGCTCATTGGAATCCCTAGTAATGTTTGAATTCTCATCTACCTCGGATATTTGAATATTGATCGAACTCTTGCGACCGCTAACGTTCTTGTCGCTTTGCTTTTCTGCAATTTTCTTCAAACTCTCAATGTCCTCCCGCGTCAGAATCCGCCCCAGACTTCCGTTCCGTGTCAGACTGCTGGGGGACGATTGCGTTTGATCCGCGGGCTGTTTCTCTTTCAACTTTGCCCCTATGCCTTTTGTATCGGAAAGCGATTTCGTCGACAGGGACTTGGTGAACAGGGAGTCATCGTCCGTTTCACTGTCCCCGTTTTCGGTGAAGATCTGTAAATTGTTTCGCCGGAAGATCCGTGACACGCGATCACCAAAGTCAGGCGAGGAGACTGTGCTCTTGAGCTTGCGGGGTGTCGTGGTCTTGGGTTTGGTGACGCCGTTGCTCTTGCGGCGCTGCAGCACGTTGATCTGGTTGAGGATGCGCAGGATGTCGTTGGGCAGGTCTATGTCCGGCTTGTCGTAGGCCAGGGTGTTGATGTAGTGGCCCAGCGTGGTGATGGTGACCTCCTGGCCGCGCAGCTCTGTCTCCAGGCGGTTCATGTTGGCCAGCTGCACGGCGCGGGTCTGCTCCAGCCGCTGCACGTTGCTCGTGGCCATCTGGAACACAAGGCAAGTGGTGGTTATTATTCAATTTTTTAATTATGTTTATTCTAAGTATTTATATTATATCTTAGTATAAGTTTTTTGTTTGTAATTAATTTACAAAAAATAAACATGGGTTAACCCCGTTATTATGTTAAAATTAAAAAAAAAATATATAATAATTCCATAGGAACACCTGAGACACGTCTTTCTCTCTGGTAGTTTTTCTCTTCTTTTAATCACCCTACCTATTGTTATTTCATTATTAATTAGTTTACAGCCATAGATAATAGGCAACAAAAGAAATATACATATAAAATGATGGGAAAAAATAGATAAAATTTAGCTATAGGTCCTAACCAAAGAGCGTGGTTGATGCCTAAGGCAATCTCATCCATCCAACCCTTTCTTTCTTCCTAATTGTCATTTCATTATAGATCAGTTTTGTACGGTTTTCATTTGTACATTATTTTTTATTATTATTATACTGCGTTTACACCTGATTCAATCATGTGACTGATTGAATCAGGCAATTACTAACGCAGTGTGGTAATTATGTATGTTACGGTAAATGTACATAATTCGGTAATTGTATACAATTACCGGTAATTGTACACATTTCGTACATTTACCAGTGACTGTGGTGATTGTATACAATTACCGGTAATTGTATACAATCACCAATTATGTACTTTTACCGTAACATGTATATTAGAATAAAAATAAATCTGGTTTCTCTTTTTTTTTATTACAAGCGTTACAAGCGTCGTATGAATGACCAATTTTCAATAAACCCAAACCCCACACTCTATTCCCCTCACCTCAGTAGCTTGATCGATAAGGCAGCGAACTTGTAACCTGGAGGTCGGTGGTTCAAGTCCCGGTTTCAGCATAGATTTAGTTAAGCGAGTTTGAGTACTTGTGATATCACGATAGTGATTAACACAAATATGATAACTTAACTTATAACTTATACTATTCCCCCTCACCTCTAGTTGCTGATGCAGGGATCTGTATAAACCCAAACCCCACACTCTATTCCCTCTCACCTCTAGTTGCTGATGCAGGGATCTGTATAAACCCAAACCCCACAACGCATTCCCCCTCACCTCTAGTTGCTGATGCAGGGATCTGTATAAACCGAAACCCCACAACGCATTCCCCCTCACCTCTAGTTGCTGATGCAGGGATCTGTATAAACCCAAACCCCACACTCTATTCCCTCTCACCTCTAGTTGCTGATGCAGGGATCTGTATAAACCCAAACCCCACACTCTATTCCCCCTCACCTCTAGTTGCTGATGCAGGGATCTGTATAAACCCAAACCCCACAATGTATTCCTCCTCACCTCTAGTTGCTGATGCAGGGATCTGTATAAACCCAAACCCCACAATGTATTCCCTCTCACCTCTAGTTGCTGATGCAGGGATCAGAGAATAGAGGTTGGTATTTATATTTACTGCTGGAATAATGGGACTTAATAGTCCTGATTATGCAGTATAAATGAGGCGATATTATTATTATTATTATTATTCCCCCTCACCTCTAGTTGCTGATGCAGGGATCTGTATAAACCCAAACCGCACACTCTATTCCCTCTCACCTCTAGCTGCTGATGCAGGGATCTGTATAAACCCAAACCCCACACTCTATTCCCCCTCACCTCAGTAGCTTGATCGATAACGCAGCGAACTTGTAACCTGGAGGTCGGTGGTTCAAGTCCCGATTTCAGCGTAGATTTAGTAAAGCGAGTTTGAGTACTTGTGATATCACGATAGTGATTAAAACAAATATGATAACTTAACTTATAACTTATACTATTCCTCCTCACCTCTAGTTGCTGATGCAGGGATCTGTTCTGCTGCAGCAGGGCCTTGTTCATGTTCATGATTCAATCATGTGGCTGATTGAATCAGGCAATTACTAACGCAGTGTGGTAATTATGTATATTAGAATAAAAATAAATCTGGTTTCTCTTTTTTTTTTTATTACAAGCGTTACAAGCGTCGTATGAATGACGAATTTTCAATAAACCCAAACCCCACACTCTATTCCCCCTCACCTCTAGTTGCTGATGCAGGGATCTGTATAAACCCAAACCCCACACTCTATTCCCTCTCACCTCTAGTTGCTGATGCAGGGATCTGTATAAACCCAAACCCCACACTCTATTCCCCCTCACCTCTAGTTGCTGATGCAGGGATCTGTATAAACCCAAACCCCACAATGTATTCCTCCTCACCTCTAGTTGCTGATGCAGGGATCTGTATAAACCCAAACCCCACACTCTATTCCCCCTCACCTCTAGTTGCTGATGCAGGGATCTGTATAAACCCAAACCCCACACTCTATTCCCTCTCACCTCTAGTTGCTGATGCAGGGATCTGTATAAACCCAAACCCCACACTCTATTCCCCCTCACCTCTAGTTGCTGATGCAGGGATCTGTATAAACCCAAACCCCACAATGTATTCCTCCTCACCTCTAGTTGCTGATGCAGGGATCTGTATAAACCCAAACCCCACAATGTATTCCCTCTCACCTCTAGTTGCTGATGCAGGGATCTGTATAAACCCAAACCCCACACTCTATTCCCTCTCACCTCTAGTTGCTGATGCAGGGATCTGTATAAACCCAAACCCCACACTCTATTCCCCCTCACCTCTAGTTGCTGATGCAGGGATCTGTATAAACCCAAACCCCACACTCTATTCCCTCTCACCTCTAGTTGCTGATGCAGGGATCTGTATAAACCCAAACCCCACACTCTATTCCCCCTCACCTCTAGTTGCTGATGCAGGGATCTGTATAAACCCAAACCCCACAATAGAATAGAATAGAATATACCTTGTTTATACTGCCGAGGTAAGACTGAAAAGTCCCTCTACTCCAGCAGTCAACTGTATTCCCCCTCACCTCTAGTTGCTGATGCAGGGCTCTGTTCTGCTGCAGCAGCGCCTTGTTCATGGCCTCTAGCTGTCGGATGGTCTTCTGCTCGGGGCGGGGCACACTCATCTGCTCCTGCAGCACGTGGTACTCCACCCCGTACTCCAGCAGCTGCTTGCTCACCTCCAGCATGAACACCTGCTTCACGATGGCGTCCACCGTCTTCTTGTCCATCACCGTGATGCTCACTGTCGAGAGGAGAATAGGTTAATAATAATAATAAGTGAGAAGTTGGTATTTTTTTTAACAAAACAATTTTACCATGTACCGCATGTGCAACTTCTCACTTTTCTGTTTATACTGATTAAAATAGAGAGGTTAGTTGATGGCATGGATATTCTGAACTATTGCCTGCTGATGAGAGCAAATAAGCTCGAAACAGCTGTCCAGGTATGTTCTGATATTCATGTACATCTAATACAACTTCTCACTTTTCTGTTTATACTGATTATACTGATTTTTTTTTTTTTTTTTTTTTTTTTTTTTTTTTTTTTTTCTCCGGGGGACCAGATTGGAATAACTTTTTTATTATTCACCCTAGATGGGGGTTGCGACATATCTAATCCAATGATTTTTAGGTGCTGATTACGAATTTGGCACTGATTTTTAACTATCTGTTACCGTTGAGACACCAGTGGCGGAATTCGACTTCTTTTTGGTAAATAAGGAAAGTCGTGTGATGTTTACACCAGATTTTTTTATTTCGTAGCCATGAAACAGGAGCTACTGTAGACGCTTGTGGTCTGTGTTGTAGCCTGCCCATCCCGTAGTATGCCTCCCCTCTGATGGGCGAGAAGTGACACAATACTTCCCATTTAGGTGCTGGGTCAACACGAGCGCACCGGAAGGTACAACACTCTTACATACAATTGTAACCAAATTAAGAATACAAATTTTTGTCGGCACGGGGGATCGAACCCGGGACCTTCCGCATGGCAATATATTTTCATTGAAAAAAAGGAAGATATAGTCGAACCTCGATATAAGGGAAACCTTGATATCTATATCTATAAAAGAAAGCTGTCTGTATGTGTGTATGTATGTGTGTATGTATGTATGTATGTTCTTTATACAAATCCACACCGTTTGACCGAGAAACCTGAAATTTTGCACATAGGTCCGCTTGGATCAGGAAATTCTTCTAGGCTAGATTATATCTCCCTGAGGTTAAGCTACAATGAGTAAGGATAAAAATGGATGGGTGACGCAAAAAAAATGCACGTTTTTTGACATAAATGACATTTTTTCTCGAAATTTGTCGCGACGACCTATGAACTCAAAGCAAGAAAGTTTTAGGCAAGGGTTTGAGCTTTCAATTGACATATCGATCGCGAATTTCTGATGAGCCGTTCTTGAGCTACGCCGGGTAAGGTAAAAAAATGGATGGGTAACATGTAAAATATTCACGTTTTTGGACCTAAATGACATTTTTTCTCGAAATTTGAAGTGACGACCTATCAACTTAGAGCGAGAAAGTTTTAGGCAAGGGTTTAGGCTTTCATTTGACATATTGATCGCGAAATTCTGATGAGCCATTCTTGAGCTACGCCGGGTAAGGTAAAAAAATGGATGGGTAACATGTAAAATATTCACGTTTTTTGAACTAAATGACATTTTTTCTCTAAAATTGAAGTGACGACCTATCAACTCAGAGCGAGAAAGTTTTAGGCAAGGGTTTAGGCTTTAATTTGACATATTGATCGCGAAATTCTGATGAGCCATTCTTGAGCTACGCCGGGGAAGACCAGAAAATAGATGGGCGACAAAAAATATTCAGGTTTTTTTTCAAACCTAAATGACATTTTGTGTGTGTGTGTATGGTGTGTGTGTGTGTGGTGTGGTGTGGTGGTGTGTGTGTGTGTGTGTGGTGGGGTGTGGTGTGGTGTGGTGGTGTGTGTGGTGTGGTGTGTGTGTGTGGTGTGGTGTGTGTGTGTGTTTGTGTGTGTGTGTGTGTGTGTGTGTGTGTGGTGTGTGTGGTGTGTGTGCGTGGTGTGTGTGATGTGTGTGTGTGTGTGTGGTGTGTGTGTGTGATGTGTGTGTGTGTGTGGTGTGTGTGGTGTGTATGTGTGGTGTGTATGTGTGGTGTGTGGTGTGTGTGTGTGTGTGTGTGTGTGTGTGTGGTGTGTGTGTGGTGTGTGTGTGGTGTGTGTGTGTGGTGTGGTGTGTGGTGTGTGTGGGTGGGTGTGTGTGTGCGTTGTGTGTGTTTGATGGGCTGGCGAAGCGGCGGGTGTAACCCGCTAGTAAAAGATAAAAATCAGGTCCACCTTATGTGTTCATAAGGGAAAAACCTGGATACAGGAGAAAAAATTTCTGGTCCCCCCTGGAGAGTTTGCTTGTATCCAGGTTTGATTGTATCTTCACAGACCTTTAGGTTTCATCTGATTATTACCTATTGTAAAGCATTACTAACAATATCAAATTATTAAAAAGAAGATATTCTCTACTATGCCTTCACTGTACCTACTCATCCATCAAACCCATGGTCTAAGGCAGTGGTTCTCAACCTTTTGTAGCATATTCCCCCCTTTGCGAAAATTATCCCTTTAATTATAGGATGATGAGCTTGTCAAACCAATTACATCGCCCCCTTATTGCCCAAAATAATTTCATTGCCCCCAACTGCCCAAAATGTACTTGTTGCCCCCTAAGCGCCCCCCAGGGGGCGATATCGCCCACGTTGAGAATCACTGGTCTAAGGCAATATGTGCCATTCAACCCGAGAACAAGAGTAAATTACCTTTAAGGTAGTCCATGCAGGTTTCGAAGCTGTCGCATTTGAGCAGGGCTTCTACATGATGTCCCAGCAGGGATAGCATCACTCGGAATACTATCTCGGGGTTTTCTACAAGGACCATGTCTGAGGAAAAAAACAAAGAGTTAAAATTATATTTAAAAAAAACCACAGTACCCAATCCTTTTAGCAAAGATCATTGGACATTGAAGATGATGCCCAAAATAATCTTTCTCAAATTTGCAAATAGTTTTACGATGCATTGAGGCCAAAAAGATTTTTTGAATACATTGGCGAAAAATTAACAACAATAACTGGGAGCTCAAAAGCAAAAATGTACCTGAAACAATGGTTTTCCCTACATCAATTTTGGGGTACTCTGCCCAGTGGAAGAATATTGGAATAGATTTTTTATTGAGTAAAGAAAATACAAGTGATTTATTTGAGTAGAATTTAGAAAAAGAAAGAAAGCAAAAGTTTTACGATATAAAATCTCTTCAACATGAAAAATGTGCATTCTCTTTATCATCGCTGTTAGTATTAGTATGGGGACAGAACCTAGAAACTAAAACGAGAAACCCCTTGTTCCCCAGTCATTGAAAACACGCTGTTATTTTCAAATGAATTACTCAAAATCCCCTGTCATCTTTGGTAATCAAACTGCGGACACTGTCTTACCGAAAACTCGCGTCACAAAGCCCAGAGGGAACTGAGAGGAGAATAGAGTGAGCAGCCAGGGAGCGGCATAGAGCGTGGGGTACACTTCGTGAGTGTCAAAGTGAGCATGCAGGTCGGGATAGTAGTCGAGTAGAAGCCGCGAGAACTGGTAGAGCTGGACTTGCAAGGCCGCCATGTCAGGGAGGTAGATTGTGCGAAGGCCTCGACGAAACATGAGATGGCGCAGCATCATGAACGACTGCTCTTCCGAATGCTGGAAGAGAGGAGAGGGGTGATATTTATTAGAGGGAAATTATTAAACTTTTTGTTGTACTATGTGTACCTAGGTGGTTTGGCTCAAATCGAAGGATAGCCATCCAATATTACTATAACAAACAGAGATTTTTTCAAGATGAGTATGAAACAGCATCAGCTACTGTAGACGCTTTTGTTCTGTATTGTAGCTTGCCCGATCCGTTGCATACCTAATCTCTGATTGGCGAGAAGTAACTCAATATTTCCCATTTAGATGCTGGGTCAACACGAGTGAGCCCGAAGGTCGAAGGTGTCCCTTAGAAACAACTGTAACCAAACTGTGAATAAAATTTTTTTTAAAAAAAAAAAAATCAATACAATTTTGTTGGCTTTGTGGAGTTCTAGCCCGGACCTGTTGTTACCACAGAGGTATTTGGGGGCGCATTGATTTTTTAGTTTTTCTTCAGCCTAGCTTCAAAATTATAATACTCTCAACTGTGTTCAGATTTGAGTGGTCATCCACTAAGTCTAAACCTTGTTGAATGTTAGCTTATCTTCAATGATCATACGAGATCAGTTCTATTCAACAGGTTACTGACACAGGTTGGTAGAAATACTCACATGTAGAAGTAGAACAGCCGCTACAAAGCTCAGTCCCTGGCAGTACCCCAGCTCAGGGTCCAGTAGGGAGTAGGCTTTCAGGACGTTGAATAGACTGAGTTGTCCCGGACCAAGAGGTGAGGAGTAGTACGGGTGAGACGGGAAAGTGCGACCTGTATCGGGAAAAAAGAAAGAATAATAATATGGTTAGTGGTACCCATCATTAAATTTATGAACGTATGAACACTGACTGACTGATCGCTGTATCTCTAGAACGATATCATCAACAAAGTTGAAATTAGGGTTTCTCTAATGGTCTAGAAGTGAAATGAAATAAGGATTTTTTGGGACACCAAAAAATCATCCAAATGGGACATCAATTATGATCGAACAAACTTTGCGGCCACAGGTTTAAGATAGTCTGCTATAGAATACTATAACGTCACTACCATAAAATTAGTGCTAAGACAGTTGGTTCATAATTACTTATCAAAATACGCGCTTTACGTGCTTCTAGCAAGCTATGGACTATATTATGTATTGGGACTTTTGCTATAAAGAAAATAACTACCCTTGTTTAATAGTTTAATTAAAGCAAAATAAACATAATTTTATTAATTTACAGTTTGCCTAACAGTTTGCCTTTAAACTCATCAAAGTTATTCCATTACTGATTATTCGAATAATTTCTTCATCACGTATTCACTTGTAATCTCTTGGAGTCAGGAATCAATAGCTTTTCTGTATGGATTTACTTGAATATTTTATTTTATTTTTTAATTCAAGTTCAGGGCCCTGTTCCTGAAAGCGCGGAGTGACTCCAGTGCCGGATTAAGGCTGCGCGGGGCCCTTGGCAATTTCAAGGCGCGGGGCCCCAAAATTGTACTGAGTTTATACTAAAATACAGGGTTCGATCCCCAGCGGGGCAGGAATTTTTCTGCTCTGTACTTGGATGTTCGGGGTCCACTCATACCTCGTGAGGAAAAATGAGTAGTTACTTGTATGAGTAACGACCAGTGGCGGCATTACCACCAGAGTAAAAAGAAATTAATGTCATAGAATAATTCGAAATGTAAAGGAGGTTCTTAGTAACGCTACCCACAAAAATTGTGAAGAGGCCTTACTTGTGCTTCACCACAAATAAAACAATACATACATACTACTTTTAGAACCTTGAAATCGAAGCAAAGTGTCTGGAGCACCAATCCATAATAGTATCGACGTTTATAACACCAAAGGCAACATTTTTTCCGAATAATAGTAGAAATATCTAAATATGTATTATGAAAAGAATATGTGTAGAGAGATGTCATTAGGTAAGATGTGTAGAAAGTAGATCATCGATTATACTATGAAGATTTTATCGCTAGTATTGAATGCTAATTTTTTTAAAGGTAACTTTCCAAATTAATTCCAAACAATCAAAAGGCACTTAATGCCCAAAGATTTTTTTTTCTTTTAATGGTACTAGAATTGCATGTCTTGAAAAACAATCCAAACCATCAAGATAAGTAAATTTGACGGTGCCGCAGGCGAAATTTTTGCAAAGTTATGGGGTAAAGTACTCGGGAAATAGATAGAAAAAGATATCTTGAAAAATTCATTAAAAGCGCCGCAGGCGGCTATAATGAAGATCATTGGTTAAGATGTCGATAAAGCCGATCAAAAGTTTGATGGCAGAGATTACCTAAGGCGATAATCACGTCCTTTGTCAATATTATTCTTTTAAAGTACGAGTAATTATATTATATTATATAAAGAGCCGCAGGTAATAGGTAGGTATCTAAAGATCTACCTATTTTCATAAATGTGGTCCATTTTAAGGGGGTCCCGTGGTTTTTCTTTTAACATTTTGCTCAACTGGCTGTGATTTTATTTAATATTAAAATCCAGAAAAACCGAGTTAAAGGTCATTCAAACACTTATAATTTATGTAAGCTGCCCGAAAGGCGGGGCCCCCAAAATCGCGGGGAACTTGGCCTCTAACAAATCTGACATATTGGTAGGTAATCCGATAATTTCTATGTGGTAGATCATTATTTAATCAAGGAATAGATAATAATAGGGAGCCCCGCGCTTTTCTTTCAATTTATGTACTTTGTTGTCAGTGTGTTTTTTTCACTTTTATTTCTTCTTCTTCTTCTTACTCATTATTCAAAAGTACCTAGTGTAAGCTTTTAAAAAATCCATAATACCTAATATAAGCTTTTAAAACAACTCATAATATCTAGTGTAAGCTGCTCAAGCGCGGGGCCCCCTAAAGCGCGGGGCCCTTGGCATCTGCCAAATCCGCCATATGGGTAATCCGGCACTGAGTGACTCCGCATTTCTCACTCCGCGAATCCAATTTCTGTTCCTGAAACACTTTTTTTTGGGGATCGATTCGGAAAGTTGTAATGCGGAGTAATTTTCGTGTTTCTGTTCCATAAAGCTTTTATTTTGCAGAGTGCGTAGTGCGGATTGCGAAGTGCAAAGTTTTCTTTCAGGAACAAGACCCAGAAGCCGCTGTTATACCGGCGCGGCGCGTGCCATAGTCTCACCCAGATCCAGCAGTATGGCGTGCTGATGTAACCGACCTCAGTAGCTTGAATGGTAAGGCGATGGACTTGTAACCTGGAGGTCGGTGGTTCAAGTCACGGTTTCAGCATGGATTTAGTTAAGCGAGTTTGAGTAGTTGTGATATCTCACGTAAGTGATTAACACAAATATGATAACTTTTTTTTTTTTAGTCTCACCCAGATCCAGCAGTATGGCGTGCTGATGGGACGTGAGCTGCTTGAGCAGAGTCTCGTAGGGTATGTTGTAGTGGGGGAACTTGGACACATCCATGGGATTCTGCTTGCAGTACTGCTGGGCCAGGAACAGCCACACCTCGCCCCGCTTGCTCCTGGGAACACCTGGAGATGGGCAATACAAGGATATAGGTAAATTGTAACATCATAATGCAAATAAAGATATATATATACTTGTATAAGGATATAGGTTAGAACTGAGAGTCTGATGGTTGTGTTAAAGGACGTTTCGGCTTGGTTTAAAGCAATGGTTGGGTGGAAGAGATTGCCGAAGGCAATAACCCCGCCTTTTAGTTAGGACATATATTATGTATATATTTACTTATTTTTTCTTTATTTTCTTCTTCTATTATATTGTATTTTAATTTGTAATTATTTGTGTTGTATATATACATATAATAATTATATATATTATAATATGTCCTGTTAATAAAGTGTAAAAAAAATAAAATAAAATGGTAAAGGGAATTTTTGAGCTAGTTTAAAATTTTCATTTGTTTATCAAGAGCATGAAAAATGAATAATCTATTAAAAATAAAATTGATTTATTTATTGTGTCCGATGAGGAGTAATGAGTCTCATCAGTCTAGCAGTAAACCAAAGTATTATTACGAGGACAAAGTACCAAATGTGGGGATAACTCGTCAGGTCCTGCCTAGGTTTTGAACTCGCAATCTCTGGATTACCAGGCAGACAATTCGTCTTGAGCTACCGGGACTAACGTTGATGAGAGTCCATAATAATAGTAATAGAGTCAAAGCTGGATAAAAGAGAAACCTGGATAGGTATAAGAGAACAATTTCCAGGTCCAATTTACCTCTCTATAAGGGAAAATGACCTCTTTATAAGAGAAACCTGGATTAAAGAGAAAAAAGTTCTGGTCCCTTAAGTTGTCTTATATCCAGGTTCGGCTGTAAAAACCAAGGTCTATTTTTCTTTTGGATTAAAAAAAAAAATTCAGGTTAGGTTTTTTCCAAATATTTCCATTTTATTCCAAGGTCAACTTCACCACATTCGTGAAAGAAAAAATGCGTTTCGGTCATTTTTAAGATAAACAATGGACTTAACCTATAAAAGAACTGGAAGCAAGAATTTTCTACTTCCATTTTGGTTTACTTTGGAAGAGGAAATTTTTCCTCTTCCAAAAGAAAAATGACTTGCTTCCAGTTTAGTTCATTTTATTCCAGTTTGGTTAACTTTGGTTAGAAAGAAAAATACGGCTCTAGAGTCGAATATAAGAGAACTCTAGGGACTGGATTTTTTTTCTCTTATGAAGAGGTTATGTTCCCTTATAGAGAGGTAAATTTGATTTGGCAATATATTCAGTTATCTTATATCCATGTTTGACCGTAACAAAGTGTGATAATCTCACCTTGTCGTATAGCTTGCATGAGAATCTCCTTGTCGTACTTGCGTCCACTCTTGTCGTTGAGGATGCTCTCAAACACAGCCATGTTCTCCCGGGCACAGGAGCCTATGTTGTCGTAGTCCAGCTTGATTCTCTTCAGGGTGGCTTCCTCCATGTTGGCTTTCAGGCGCGCGTTTTCCTTCTCCATGCGGATGAGGAGGACTTGCTGGTTGATGGCTTTCCTCCATAGATCCCTGCAAATTGGAATTTTGTTGTTGTAACCAAAATGGCTACTACAGCTGGGGAGTGGTGGTCTTCAGACAACTTTAGTTGTCTCGTCTTGAACCACACATACTTATGAGTGAACCAAAATGGCTACTACAGCTGGGGAGTGGTGGTCTCCAAACAACTTTAGTTGTCTCGTCTTGAACCAAACATACTTATGAGTGAACCATAATGGCTACTACAGCTGGGGAGTGGTGGTCTCCAGACAACTTTAGTTGTCTCGTCTTGAACCACACATACTTATGAGTGAACCAAAATGGCTACTACAGCTGGGGAGTGGTGGTCTCCAAACAACTTTAGTTGTCTCGTCTTTTTTTTATTTATTTTTTTTTTTAAATAAATTTACGGAACAATGTTCCATTTTATTACATTAATAAAATTACAAAAAAATACAAACAAAAAAATCGTTATTTAAGTTAAAAATATCAATAAAATTAAAATTAAAAAATAGTTTTAACAATATCCTTAACATTATTTTGGAACAAATCGAAGTCTCCACCTATTCTATTCCCTAACGATTGAATTCTATTCATAGGGGAATATTCCCCTATATTCGTTCTATGTTGTTTCAGACTAAAAATATCATTAGATCTTGTTGGCCTTGTTTTGACTTTAAAATTGATCTTACCAAGTAATTCAGGAGAATAAATTTCATTTTTTAAAAGTTTTATAAGGAAGGTTAAATCGTTTATTTCCCTTCGTTTTAAAAGGCTAATAATTTCCTGATTACCCATTATATAATCATAGTTATGATCAAGTATCTGGGTACGTGTTACATTTATAAGCGAGCATTCTGAGGAATTTTCTCTGCACACTCTCAATAGATTTTATATGTGTTAGGTACTGTGGTGACCATACAACTGAACAATATTCTAAACGAGATCTAACATAAGCATAGTATATTATTTTTAAAGTTGATGGGCACTTGAAGTCAGTTGTATGTCTATATAATAATCCTAACATTTGTAGAGATTTATTTCTAATCTGTTTGAAGTGTGCATTGAATTTCAGGTTATTCTGGGATATAACACCAAGATCTTTGATTTCGCTAATCCTATCTAATAAAACACTATTTATACTATAATTAGTTACATATGGATGGTGAATGGTATGGTAAGTCATGACCTTACATTTCTTAATATTAAGTTCCATAAGATTCTCACTACACCACTGGTGGAGACGGTTGATTGTTTCCTGTAGTACAGAAGCATCGTCCGGGCCTGTAACTCTCTTAGCAATTTTTAAATCGTCAGCGAAAAGCCATGCTCTGACACCATCCGGTATAACTGACACTATATCGTTAATGAAGCATAAAAATAAAATTCCACTGAGGTGCCCCCCTTGAATACATCCTGATTGTACATCAATTGAATCGGAATACACGCATTTATTAGTACGTAATTTTTCAGGATCGGCATCTTTTATTTTTACTATTTGTTTTCTACCTTTGTGAAAACTCTCCATCCAGTTGAGGAGAGACCCCATTATTCCAATAGATTTTAATTTAGATATCAAGATGTTATGTGGAATTTTATCGAAACATTTTGAGAAATCTGTGTATATTACATCTACTTGACCACCACGCGAGTCTAATACAGATGTAATGTATTCCGTAAACGATACGAGATTAGTAGACGTTGAACGTTTGCTCATAAATCCGTGTTGGTGGTCAGAGACGAGAGATGATAAGATGGGATAAAGTTGTTTAGACACGAGATTTTCAAAAAGTTTCGGTATTATTGAGGCTATATTGACTGGTCTATATTCTGTAATTTGATCTTTATTTCCTGATTGTTTGTATATTGGAGTTAAAAATGAAATTTTCCATCTGTCGGGAAATGTACCTAAATCTATGGATGTTTGGAAAATGAGAGTTAAAGGACCGGCTAACGCCTCTGCACAATGTTTAAAAACTAAAGGGGAGATTTCATCTGGACCTCTACAAGCATGGGTAGGTAATTTATTAAGTAGTTGAAGAAGCTGATCTACTTTAAACGTTAAATTATTAATTGATATTTGTGTGTTGTACAAATGATCTAGATCTTGTTTATTACAGTTTATTGGAGAATACTGCTTTTCAAAAAAATTGGCAAATAAGTTGGCTGTAGTTTGCGATGTTTTAGATGTTAAATTTTCAAAGTTCATTACTGCAGGAATATTTGAATTTTTTTTCTTACTTGCTATAAAGTCCCATATTTTTTTAGGTTCTTCTGAAATATTTTTTTCCATTTTTTGTAAGTATGATTTATAGTCAGCAGATGAAACCTCTTTACAAGTTGCCCTTAGCAAGGAAAATTTATTATAAAGTCTTGAACCAAACATACTTATGAGTGAACCAAAATGGCTACTACAGCTGGGGAGTGGTGGTCTCCAGACAACTTTAGTTGTCTCGTCTTGAACCACACATACTTATGAGTGAACCAAAATGGCTACTACAGCTGGGGAGTGGTGGTCTCCAGACAACTTTAGTTGTCTCGTCTTGAACCAAACATAGTTATGAGTGAACCAAAATGGCTACTACAGCTGGGGAGTGGTGGTCTCCAGACAACTTAAGTTGTATCGTCTTGAACCACACATACTTATGAGTGATCAATCATCGTGAGTCATTAAACTCTTGAGAGAACTGCAAGCTCGCTTGGCTTGATATAGGTAGGCAAGGCCATTCCATACAGCCATTGGTAGGGTTAACTATTCTGTTGTGGTAGCGGCGTGAGCTATGCCGATGTTGTTCCGATGGAAACCGGGTCACTCCAGCAGCTATAGCTACGTACCTATAATTTGACTTAGTACTCTGCAGTAGCTATTTACCTACCAATAATCTGTAGTAGCTAGTTACCTACCAATAATCTATAGTAGCTACTTACCTACCAATAATCTGTAGTAGCTACTTCCCTACCAATAATCTGTAGTAGCTACTTCCCTACCAATAATCTGTAGTAGCTAGTTACCTACCAATAATCTGTAGTAGCTACTTCCCTAACAATAATCTGTAGTAGCTACTTCCCTACCAATAATCTGTAGTAGCTAGTTACCTACCAATAATCTGTAGTAGCTAGTTACCTACCAATAATCTGTAGTAGCTACTTCCCTACCAATAATCTGTAGTAGCTAGTTACCTACCAATATTCTGTAGTAGCTAGTTACCTACCAATAATCTGTAGTAGCTAGTTACTTACCAATAATCTGTAGTAGGTACTTCCCTACCAATAATCTGTGGTAGCTAGTTACCTACCAATAATCTGTAGTAGCTAGTTACCTACCAATAACCTGTAGTAGCTAGTTACCTACCAATAATCTGTAGTAGCTAGTTACCTACCAATAATCTGTAGTAGCTACTTCCCTACCAATAATCTGTAGTAGCTACTTCCCTACCAATAATCGGTAGTAGCTAGTTACCTACCAATAACCTGTAGTAGCTAGTTACCTACCAATAATCTGTAGTAGCTAGTTACCTACCAATAATCTGTAGTAGCTACTTCCCTACCAATAATCTGTAGTAGCTACTTACCTACCAATAATCTGTAGCAGCTAGTTACCTACCAATAATCTGTAGTAGCTACTTACCTACCAATAATCTGTAGTAGCTAGTTACCTACCAATAATCTGTAGTAGCTACTTACCTACCAATAATGTGTAGTAGCTAGTTACCTACCAATAATCTGCAGTCGCTAGTTACCTACCTATAATCTGTAGTAGTTAGTTACCTACCTATAATCTGTAGTAGCTAGTTACCTACCTGTCATCTGTAGTAGCTACTTCCCTACCAATAATCTGTAGTAGCTACTTCCCTACCAATAATCGGTAGTAGCTAGTTACCTACCAATAATCTGTAGTAGCTACTTACCTACCAATAATCTGTAGTAGCTACTTACCTACCAATAATCTGTAGTAGCTAGTTACCTACCAATAATCTGTAGTGGCTAGAGTTACCTACCTGTAATCTGACTTAGTACTCTGTAGTAGCTACTTACCTACCAATAATCTGTAGTAGCTAGTTACCTACCAATAATCTGTAGTAGCTACTTACCTACCAATAATCTGTAGTAGCTAGTTACCTACCAATAATCTGTAGTAGCTAGTTACCTACCTATAATCTGTAGTAGCTAGTTACCTACCAATAATCTGTAGTAGCTACTTACCTACCAATAATATGTAGTAGCTACTTACCTACCAATAATCTGTAGTAGCTACTTCCCTACCAACCCAGACAGCACGGCAGTTGACTTCCAGTCTGGATTTAAGATGGAAATATCCAGGTGTATAAAGTCAATCATGGATTAAATCAGTTGACCAGCCACCTGGATATTTCCAACAAAAATCCATCTAGACTCAGTCACCTGGGCAGTCAGCTGGAAATATAACGACTCTCTCCAGCTAGGACATGAGTAGAATTTAGTCAGTTGACCAGTCAGCTGGAAATGTTCCATATTTTTCCAGTTTACATAAAACGCGTCCTTTGTTGAAGACGCCATCTTTGATCTGTCGTAATTTCAGAAATTGTGATATTGGTGATTGTAAATTGTTTTAAATAATTAATAATTCTTTTAAATATTAGGTATTTTATTTAGTTTTGAACATTTTTAAATACAAATATCATTTTATTTAGTTTTGATCTTTTTTATAACTACTGGAAGTGTTTAGATAAAACTCGTCCTTTGTTGAAGGAAATTCAGAAATTGTGATATTTTTGTGAATTGTTTTAAATAATTAATAATTCTCTCAAATAATAGGTATTTCATTTATTTGAACATATTTTAAATACAAATAATATTTTAATTAGTTTTGAACATCTTTTTTATAACTATTGAAAGTGTTTACTTTGTCATTTCTGAACTCCAAATTTGCTTTCGAGATGTTTCAAAAAATAGTTCTTTAGTTTATCTAAATCGTGACAGAAGAAAGAGGACAAGAAGCAGTTAATACTGGATCACCTTTTTTATCTGACAATAACCATCCATTTCTAGAGACATCCACTTGGACCCTAACGAACTTTCTGCACTCTCCTGTTCCTGGACCTTCAGTGGGATTAACACCTTCAGTTCACTTGGAATCATACCAGCTACCCATATTAATCTCACCTAGCCTAGCCAAGCCAAAGTAGGACCATGAATGCTAGTCTCATGTGTTAAGGGAAACAGAATTTTTTATGCTCAAGATCTCTTGACCATAGGTTGGCTAAAAAAAGGTTCTGGTTCAAGCAAAGAAACAGCTGAATGCATAGTGCTAGATAGTGAAATTTTTCACTCTGTGGATTTTATTTAGATGTACAATACATATTATTATAAAATGAATATTTCACTGATAGGTGGTTCTGCCACACTAAAAAATGATGTTTATGTACTTTGTGACATGCTTCTTCCTGATTACTTGATTTAAAATTAATTGGCCAATTTACTGTGCACTGTTCATAATAACAATAATAACTATTGTGCTCTCTCTACCACCTTATTACTATGAAGGCCCTTAAATTTTGAGTTAATTTTATATCTATTTAAAAAAAGTTTTCCACACTATTGTGTTTTATAATTTCACTAGTCTTAACAAGTCAATTTTGTTTTAATTTAAGTATAACAATGTTTTTTGGTAATAATTCTCAAAGCAAACAACCCAGCAATTCTAATTAGCCACAGCAGTACATAAATTGTCATGAAGGATTACAAATACATAATAACATTCACTAATCCATGTTCAACCCCGTTAGACATTGCTTAACTTTTGCAATTTCATGAAAACTGGTGTATTCCATGCCCCATCTTCATTTTCTGCTGGCTATTAGTTTATTTCTTTGTTATTTTTGGTTTCTCAAAAGAAATATATTTTAATTTACATAGTATTATTATTTTATTGTGATTATGTACATGTTATGAGCATATTTTATAATTGGATATCATTATTTTATTTCTATACTAGCTAAAACCTGGCATTTTGTCACCATTAAGGTTTTTTCTCATGGCCGGTGTCCCAATAAAAATAATAATAACACTTTTAATTGGAAGGTAACCACCAGGTAAGGTTAAAGGTTATGCTCAAAGCATTTTCTACTAACCTAACCCTCAGAGTCTTATTATTATGTGGTCACAACCATAATGAGGAAAAATTTGAAACAACGGAACCCTACGCTAGGTTGATTATCTGACTAGTGCGTTAACCACTTGATTACCAGTGCACTTGAAAATTGTATTAGATATTTTAATTTTGATAATTTTCTAGTATGTTGAAGGTGGCTTAGGGGGGGTGAACTCTCGGTGAGAGTACCGTTTGGTATTGTAACCCCAAGAGGACATAGTCAGCCAGACATGCACAACTTTGAGTTTTATATAATAGAGATTATACCTACTTAGTACAACAGTACAACAGAAAAGTAACTCCCGAAAAGTACAACAGTACTTCATGGAGATGTAATGGGAATGCAAATGTATATGAAAACAAATAAAGATTTTTATTATTATTATTATTATTACCTATTAGGAAATACTTGTGATACATTGGTACAAGGTCTTGTGACATGGTGGAAATTTGATAGTGCATTTTACACTTTTGGGACAATTTTTTTATAATAAACACTCTTATTGTAAAAATATAATAATGTTAAAGAGTCTTATTTGAATTGTGTTGTTTAAAACAGATTAGTTATTTTCTTTTTCTTTCCAAATTTCTATAAAAAAAATTATACTCAAAATTGTGTGTGTGTATGTGTTAAAAAAACCTATTTAAAATTTATTACTTTATTTTTATACAAAAAAAAAAATATTCTTCATGAGATTTGAATGTATGGCTTCTAAATAAAATAACTTAAATTGAATTTATGCCTAATATACATTTGTTTCTAGTATTTTTATTACTATTATTATTATTTTTTTTTTGCAAAAAAATGCATATAATGGGATTCGCACCCACGACCTCAAAACCAAGAGCATAGCATTTGATTATTATGTAGTATAATGTACAGTATAGGTAAATAGGTATGTCAACATTGTGGTAGTGAGTTACTACCCATCCACTAGAGAGCGCTACAAGTAGCTGGAAATAAGTGGAACAAATCCAGTTGACTTTGGGCAACTGACTTCCAGTTAAAAGTTGGGTTACTTTCCAGTTCATTTCCAGTTGATTTCCAGGTGGAGGTCAGGTGGAAGGTGGAAATCTCCAGCTGATTTCCAGGTGGGCAAGTAGACTTTTTCCACCTAACAGTATGGTATACATCCAGTTGACTGTGCTGTCTGGGAATAATCTGTAGTAGGTAGCTACTTCCCTACCAATAATCTGTAGTAGCTAGTTACCTACCTATAATCTGACCTAGTACTCTGTAGTAGCTACTTCCCTACCAATAATCTGTAGTAGCTACTTCCCTACCAATAATCTGTAGTAGCTACTTCCCTACCAATAATCTGTAGTAGCTACTTCCCTACCAATAATCTGTAGTAGCTAGTTACCTACCTATAATCTGACCTAGTACTCTGTAGTAGCTACTTACCTACCAATAATCTGTAGTAGCTAGTTACCTACCTATAATCTGACCTAGTACTCTGTAGTAGCTACTTACCTACCAATAATGTGTAGTAGCTAGTTACCTACCTATAATCTGACCTAGTACTCTGTAGTAGCTACTTACCTACCAATAATGTGTAGTAGCTAGTTACCTACCAATAATCTGTAGTAGCTAGTTACCTACCAATAATCTGTAGTAGCTAGTTACCTACCAATAATCTGTAGTAGCTAGTTACCTACCAATAATCTGTAGTAGCTAGTTACCTACCAATAATCTGTAGTAGCTAGTTACCTACCAATAATCTGTAGTAGCTAGTTACCTACCAATAATCTGTAGTAGCTAGTTACCTACCAATAATCTGTAGTAGCTAGTTACCTACCAATAATCTGTAGTAGCTAGTTACCTACCAATAATCTGTACTAGCTAGTTACCTACCAATAATCTGTAGTAGCTGGTTACCTACCAATAATCTGTAGTAGCTAGTTACCTACCAATAATCTGTACTAGCTAGTTACCTACCAATAATCTGTAGTAGCTAGTTACCTACCAATAATCTGTACTAGCTAGTTACCTACCAATAATCTGTAGTAGCTAGTTACCTACCAATAATCTGTACTAGCTAGTTACCTACCAATAATCTGTAGTAGCTAATTACCTACCTGTAATCTGACTTGGACTTCAAGGTCATGGCTTCGCTCTGCTTGAGCTTGCTGCTGGGGGTCACGACTGTGTTGAAGATGGCCTGGCGCCAGCTGGCAGGGGTCCGCGGGGTTTGGAACTCGGGCCTGTCTGAGTTTTCTTCACCATCGGATGTGGGCGGGGTCTTGGGCGAGTTGCCTACCTTGAGAAAGCTGCAGGCAAAAAGTAAATGGAAAATAATGAAAATCTGGGGATACATAAATACGTCGTCGGCTGGAAGGTAAAACTGACCATCTGCATTTGGACCATCTCCATTTGGTCATTGACATCTCCACCAGTCTTTCAAGTAAAAATTGTTTTTTCGCTTTTTCCCGCGCATATTATGTTTGACTACCGAACGTTTGATTTTAAGCCAATAGTAAGGTTAATTTCCGACCAGACCTAACGAAAAATCGAGAAATGTTCTAGCCGACGACGCGCGACGCGACGAATAGAGGTTTGTAGTATTTATTTTACGAACGTCTTAAAATGGGAAAAATAATTGGCACAAATCGTGGAACCAAATAATCTCTTCTCTCTTTTAAATCAAATAGAGAGAGGAGAGGGAGAGGGAGAGGGAGAGGGAGAGGGAGAGGGAGAGGGAGAGGGAGAGGGAGGGAGGGAGAGAGGGAGGGAGGGAGAGAGGGAGGGAGGGAGAGTGTGAGAGAGGGAGAGAAAGAGAGAGAAAGAGAGAAAGAGAGAGAGAGAGAGACAAAGAGAGAGAGAAGAAGAGAAAGAGAGGGATGTGTAAAGTGGGTGCGTAAAACCGCAAGCAACACCTAATGGACCTGTGTAGTGTGTACTCACATGTTCATCATAGACATAGGACTGCCCTTAGCATACTAGAATAATTAGCAACACCTAATGGACCTATGTACTCACATGTTCATCATAGACATAGGACTGCCCTTAGCATACTAGAATACTTAGCAACACCTACTGGACCTGTGTACTCACATGTTCATCATAGACATCCCAGACAGCACAGTCAACTGGATGTATACCATACTGTTAGGTGGAAAAAGTCTACTTGCCCACCTGGAAATCAGCTGGAGATTTTCACCTTCCACCTGACCTCCACCTGGAAATCAACTGGAAATGAACTGGAAAGTAACCCAACTTTTAACTGGAAGTCAGTTGCCCAAAGTCAACTGGATTTGTTCCACTTATTTCCAGCTACTTGTAGCGCTCTCTAGTGGATGGGTAGTAACTCACTACCACAATGTTGACATACCTATTTACCTATACTGTACATTATACTACATAATAATCAAATGCTACGCTCTTGGTTTTGAGGTCGTGGGTTCGAATCCCATTATATGCATTTAAAAAAAAAAAAAAATAATAATAATAATAGTAATAAAAATACTAGAAACAAATGTATATTAGGCATAAATTCAATTTCAGTTATTTAATTTAGAGGCCATACATTCAAATCTCATGAAGAATATTTTTTTTGTATAAACATAAAGTAATAAATTTTAAATAGGTTTTTTTAACACATACACACACACAAATTTGGGTATAATTTTTTTATATAGAAATTTGGAAAGAAAAAGAAAATAACTAATCTGTTTTAAACAACACAATTCAAATCAGACTCTTTACAATGATTATCTTTTACAATAAGAGTGTTTATTATTAATAAAAAAATTGTCACAAAAGTGTAAAATGCACTATCAAATTTCCACCATGTCACAAGACCTTGTACCAATGTATCACAAGTATTTCCTATGTAGGTATAATCTCTATATATGTATAATACTCAAAGTTGTGCATGTCTGGCTGACTATGTCCTCTTGGGGTTACAATACGAAACGGTACTCTCACTGAGAGTTCACCCCCCCTAAGCCACCTTCAACATACTAGAAAATTATCAAAATTAAAATATGTAATACAATTTTCAAGTGCACTGGTAATCAAGTGGTTAACGTGCTAGTCAGATAATCCACTTAGCGTAGGGTTCCGTTGTTTCAATTTTTTCCTCATTATGGTTGTGACCACATAATAATAAGACTCTGAGGGTTAGGTGGTAGAAAATGCTTTGAGCATAACCTGACCTGGTGGTTACCTTCCAATTAAAAGTGTTATTATTATTTTCATTAGGACACCGGCCATGAGAAAAAACCTTAATGGTGACAAAATGCCAGGTTTTAGCTAGTATAGAAATAAAATAATGATATCCAATTATAAAATATGCTCATAACATGTATGTACATAATCACAATAAAATAATAATACTATGTAAATTAAAATATATTTCTTTTGTGAAACCAAAAATAACAAAGAAATAAACTAATAGCCAGCAGAAAATGAAGATGGGGCATGGAATACACCAGTTTTCATGAAATTGCAAAAGTTAAGCAATGTCTAACGTGGTGGAACATGGATTAGTGAATGTTATTATGTATTTGTAATCCTTCATGACAATTTATATACTGCTGTGGCTAATTAGAATTGCTGGGTTGTTTGCTTTGAGAATTATTATCAAAAAACATTGTTATACTTAAATTAAAACAAAATTGACTTGTTAAGACTAGTAAAATTATAAAACACAATAGTGTGGAACACTTTTTTTAAATAGATATAAAATTAACTCAAAATTTAAGGGCCTTCATAGTAATAAGGTGGTAGAGAGAGCACAATAGTTATTATTGTTATTATGAACAGTGCACAGTAAATTGGCCAATTAATTTTAAATCAAGTAATCAGGAAGAAGCATGTCACAAAGTACATAAACATCATTTTTTAGTGTGGCAGAACCACCTATCAGTGAAATATTCATTTTATAATAATATGTATTGTACATCTAAATAAAATCCACAGAGTGAAAAATTTCACTATCTAGCACTATGCATTCAGCTGTTTCTTTGCTTGAACCAGAACCTTTTTTTAGCCAACCTATGGTCAAGAGATCTTGAGCATAAAAAATTCTGTTTCCCTTAACACATGAGACTAGCATTTATGGTCCTACTTTGGCTTGGCTAGGCTAGGTGAGATTAATATGGGTAGCTGGTATGATTCCAAGTGAACTGAAGGTGTTAATCCATTGTGCTAGTCCAGGAACAGCAGAGTGCAGAAAGTTCATTAGGGTCCAAGTGGATGTCTCTAGAAATGGATGGTTATTGTCAGATGAAAAAGGTGATCCAGTATTAAATGTTTCTTGTCCTCTCCTTTTCATCTGTCACAATTCACGATTTAGACAAACTAAAGAACTATTTTTTGAAACATCTCGAAAGCAAATTTGGAGTTCAGAAATGACAAAGTAAACACTTTCAGTAGTTATAAAAAAAATGTTCAAAACTAATTAAAATATTATTTGTATTTAAAATATGTTCAAATAAATGAAATACCTATTATTTAAGAGAATTATTAATTATTTAAAACAATTCACAATTTGTCACAAAAATATCACAATTTCTGAATTTCCTTCAACAAAGGACGAGTTTTATCTAAACACTTCCAGTAGAGTTATAAAAAAGATCAAAACTAATTAAAATGATATTTGTATTTAAAAATGTTCAAAACTAAATGAAATACCGAATATTTAAAAGAATTATTAATTATTTAAAACAATTTACAATCACCAACATCACGATTTCCGAAATTTCGAAAGATTAAAGATGGCGTCTTCAACAAAGGACGCGTTTTATGTAAACTGGAAAAATATGGAACATTTCCAGCTGACTGGTCAACTGACTAAATTCTACTCATGTCCTAGCTGGAGAGAGTCGTTATATTTCCAGCTGACTGCCCAGGTGACTGAGTCTAGATGGATTTTTGTTGGAAATATCCAGGTGGCTGGTCAACTGATTTAATCCATGATGGAAAAATCCAGCTGTCGGGACAGTTGGAGGTCCAGTTGACTTTCTACACCTGGATATTTCCACCTTAAATCCAGACTGGAAGTCACCTTCCGTGCTGTCTGGGATAGGACTGCCCTTAGCATACTAGAATACTTAGCAACACCTACGGACCTGTGTGCTCACATGTTCATCATAGACATAGGACTGCCCTTAGCATACTAGAATACTTAGCAACACCTAATGGACCTATGTACTCACATGTTCATCATAGACATAGGACTGCCCTTAGCATACTAGAATACTTAGCAACACCTAACCCAGACAGCACGGAAGTTGACTTCCAGTCTGGATTTAAGGTGGAAATATCCAGGTGTATAAAGTCAACTGGACCTCCAACTGTCCCGACAGCTGGATTTTTCCTTCATGGATTAAATCAGTTGACCAGCCACCTGGATATTTCCAACAAAAATCCATCTAGACTCAGTCACCTGGGCAGTCAGCTGGAAATATAACGACTCTCTCCAGCTAGGACATAACTAGAATTTAGTCAGTTGACCAGTCAGCTGGAAATGCTCCACATTTTTCCAGTTCAGTTAAAACGCGTTCTCGGATAGATTCGGGTTTCACACGAACTTTACCGAGAGTGTTCTTGTTGAATTCGCCATCTTTAATCTTTGAATAATTTTTTTGGAGAAATTTCTTTTTTGTGATTCTCGATTATTGTGAGTTGTTTTAATTCTTTTTATAATTGGTACCTATTTCAATTAGTTTTTGAACATTTTTATAACTACTGCAAGTGTTAATTCTTACTGAACTTCAAATTTGATTTCGAGAAAGTGTTAATTCTTACTGAACTCCATATTTGATTTTGAGATGTCACAGAAGGAGTTCTTTGGTTTGTCTAAAATTCTAAATCGTGAATCGTGACAGAAGAAAAGGAGAGGACAACAAACAGTTAATAATGGATAACATTCTTCATTGGACAATACTCCATGCACTTGGACAATAAAAAACTTTCTGCACTCTACTGTTCCTGGACACTGGACAGTCAAACCAGCACAATGGGGTTTAACACCATCAATTCACTTGGAATTGTACCTTAAAAAAGGTCCTGGGTCAAGCAAGGAAACAGCTGAATTATCTGATGTATGGTGCTAGATAATGAAAATTTTCATTCTGTGGATTTTATTTAGATATGCAATACATAATATATTATTATAAAATGAATTTTTTACTCGTACGTGCTTCTGTCACACTAAAAAGATGATGTAGTGTATACTTTTTTACATGCTTCCTGATTATTTGACTCAAAATTAATTAGCCAATCTTCTGTGCACTGTCTCTAATAATAATATTAACTATTCAGCTTTCTAAACCACCTTATTACTATGAAGCCCCTCAAATTTTGTGTTCATTTTATATCTATTTAAAAAAAAAGTGTTCCACACTATTGTGTTTTATAATTTCACTAGTCTTAACAATTAAGTCAATTTTGTTTTAATTTAAGTATAACCATGCTTTTTTGGTAATAATTCTCAAAGCAAACAACCCAGCAATTCTAATTAGCTACAGAAGTATGTAAATTGTCATGAAGGATTACAAATACATAATAACATTCACTAATGCATGTTCCACCACGTTAGACATTGCTTAACTTTGGCTATTTCATGAAAACTGGTTTATTCAATTTTATTCAACGGTTTATTCAACGTCTGATATTCATGTACATCTAGTACAACTTCTCACTTTTCTGTTTATACTGATTATACTGATGTACATGGTATGAGCATATTTTATAATTGGATATCATTATTTTATTTCTATACTAGCTAAAACCTGGCATTTTGTCACCATTAAGGTTTTTTCTCATGGCCGGTGTCCTAATAAAAATAATAATAACACTTTTAATTGGAAGGTAACCACCAGGTAAGGTTATGCTCAAAGCATTTTCTACCACCTAACCCTCAGAGTCTTATTATTATGTGGTCACAACCATAATGAGGAAAAATTTGAAACAACGGAACCCTACGCTAAGTGGTTATCTGACTAGCGTGTTAACCACTTGATTACCAGTGAACTTGAAAATTGTATGAGATATTTTAATTTTGATAATTTTCTAGTATGTTGAAGGTGGCTTAGGGGGGGTGAACTCTCAGTGAGAGTACCGTTCGGTATTGTAACCCCAAGAGGACATAGTCAGCCAGACATGAACAACTTTGAGTTTTATATATGTATAGAGATTATACCTACTTAGGAAATACTTGTGATACATTGGTACAAGGTCTTGTGACATGGTGGAAATTTGATAGTGCATTTTACACTTTTGGGACAATTTTTTTAATAATAAACACTCTCATTGTAAAAATATAATAATGAGTCTTATTTGAATTGTGTTGTTTAAAACAGATAAGTTATTTTCTTTTTCTTTCCAAATTTCTATTAAAAAAATTATACTCAAAATTGTGTGTGTGTGTACGTGTTAAAAAAACCTATTTAAAATTTATTACTTTATGTTTATACAAAAAAAATATTCTTCATGAGATTTGAATGTATGGCCTCTAAATAAAATAACTTAAATTGAATTTATGCCTAATATACATTTGTTTCTAGTATTTTTATTACTATTATTATTATTATTTTTTGCAAAAAAATGCATATAATGGGATTCGAACCCACGACCTCAAAACCAAGAGCGTAGCATTTAATTATTATGTAGGATAATGTACAGTATAGGTAAATAGGTATGTCAACATTGTGGTAGTGAGTTACTACCCATCCACTAGAGAGCGCTACAAGTAGCTGGAAATAAGTGGAACAAATCCAGTTGACTTTGGGCAACTGACTTCCAGTTAAAAGTTGGGTTACTTTCCAGTTCATTTCCAGTTGATTTCCAGGTGGAGGTCAGGTGGAAGGTGGAAATCTCCAGCTGATTTCCAGGTGGGCAAGTAGACTTTTTCCACCTAACAGTATGGTATACATCCAGTTGACTGTGCTGTCTGGGAATGGACCTGTGTAGTGTGTACTCACATGTTCATCATAGACATAGGACTGCCCTTAGCATACTAGAATACTTAGCAACACCTACTGGACCTGTGTGTACTCACATGTTCATCATAGACATAGGACTGCCCTTAGCATACTAGAATACTTAGCAACACCTAATGTACCTGTGTACTCACATGTTCATCATAGACATAGGACTGCCCTTAGCATACTAGAATACTTAGCAACACCTACTGGACCTGTGTACTCACATGTTCATCATAGACATAGGACTGCCCTTAGCATACTAGAATACTTAGCAACACCTAATGGACCTGTGTGTACTCACATGTTCATCATAGACATAGGACTGCCCTTAGCATACTAGAATACTTAGCAACACCTAATGGACCTGTGTACTCACATGTTCATCATAGACATAGGACTGCCCTTAGCATACTAGAATACTTAGCAACACCTACTGGACCTGTGTACTCACATGTTCATCATAGACATAGGGGACTGCCCTTAGCATACTAGAATACTTAGCAACACCTAATGGACCTGTGTACTCACATGTTCATCATAGACATAGGACTGCCCTTAGCATACTAGAACACTTAGCAAAACCTACTGGACCTGTGTACTCACATGTTCATCATAGACATAGGACTGCCCTTAGCATACTAGAACACTTAGCAAAACCTACTGGACCTGTGTACTCACATGTTCATCATAGACATAGGACTACCCTTGTGGGGCGTGGCTTGAGTCATGATCACCTCACTGGGGGTGGGGCTACCGGAGCTTATGGTGGCGCTGCGAGGCCTCACGTCTGACTCGGAGGGGGAGGGAGGAGAGGAGGGTCCGGGGGAGGATTCCTGGAAGGAGAATAATAATAATAATAATTACCAGACTAGCACATTCATAATAATAATATAATAATAATAATAATACTCTTTAGTGGAAGGTAACCACCAGGTGAGGTTAATGCTCAAAGCATTTTCTACCACCTAACCCTCAGAGTCTTATTATTATGTGCTCACGAATACAAATTAATGAGGGAAAAGTCATGCACTGGGTGGGATTCGAACCAACGGATCCTTACTCTACCTGGATTACCAGACTAGCGCTTTAACCACTTGACTACTAGTGCACGGTGAAAGGTAAATAAAATTAATTAATCTATTCAAGAAGACCGGTCTATTATAAATAGTCTGCTTGAGACGCAATGCTAGCCCATCCGCCCATTAATCAGCTAGGCTCCGCCGCCAATATGATCCATTGCATCTAATAGGCATCCAAGAAATAGTGGCTGCTCCAATGATTGTATATGTAGCCGGTCTGTGAAGTATAAGATGACGAATTTCGTTCCGCCTTCTTTTTGTCACTGGATATAAAGAACCTAGATATGACCACATAACAGCTACCAAACAATTCATTTTAGAGCTATAGCCCCGATACTTTTCAGTTATTACATAGATAAAAATAGTATAATTATGTAGAATTGTACATCCTATTAACAGGAATACGAGTACACTAGCTAACCATAACCGAAATCAATCGATTTTTTAAGCCTTTTATGGCAGGATTCTCAAATTGCTTGAGCTCTTCCACCCAACCATATTGGGTGGCAATTTTCAAAAAAGTGGAAGACTATGGGTTAAATTTTGCCATGCAGGACTTACCTTGCAGAGAGCGGCATTCATGGGTAAACTGATCTCCTTTATCATCGGTTGGGGCCCGGGGCCCAAGTCATCTCTCGAATTCCGTCTCTTCAGTAGCTGATCAAATGAGCTGGTCAAGGATCTTTTGGCTTTCATAAATATCGTGCTGCTCCCGCCCAGATACTGGTTTAAAAACTCGTGTCTGAAGTCAAATAGGAAAGAGAGTGATTGTTAGTTTAATAATGACTTTTTACAAACCGCCAACCAAGTAACCAACAAGGCTTGCACGCACGGTGACCTGGTTCGATCCCCAATAGGGCAGGATTTTTTCTACTCTGTACTTGGATGTCCGGGTTCCACTCATACCTCGTTAGGAAAAATGAGTGGCTCCTCTAATGTGAACAGCGACCTGTAGCAGAATTATAGGCAAAAGTAAGATATTGGGATATAGCCCAGGCAAATTAGTGCTCTAGCGTCAAAAAATTGCTCAATAGCTGGAAATCGTTTTAAACCCTTAAAGGGGTCCTGAATAATGGGTATATGAGTTTGCGACGGATTTTAGGTTGTGCTTCCGAGTTTAGGGCCTAAATAGTGCAAATTTTTTGCACTTTTTTTAAAATTGCGCTTATAACTCAAAATGTATTTATTCTACAGAAAATTTTACTCAGTTCTTATCTAAGGAACATAAAATTATGCGTCTAATGACGTTTGAATCATTAAAAAAGGTTAAGCCGTTCAGCCACAATCGCTCCTCAAAGATGGGTGGTTTTTTCAAACATAGCTCAAATTTTGAAAATTCTCAACTTTTAACGCCTGTAAGTCAAAAAGGACTGCACCAATTGAATAATTTAATAGAATCGAACTTGTAGAAAATGTAATTTTAAGTAAAATACTGTTTGAAATTTGCTCACTCCAGTGCTGAGATATGATTTTTCGTCCCTAGCGCCAAATTTCCGCTAAGGCAGTGCAACGCAAAAAACTTCGTCTGAACTCTAAAATTATCACATTCTTACAACTTTTCAAGCAAAACTGAACGTTATCTACTGAATTCAGTCGAATAGGTAGTTTAAAATATTGAGAAACTTGCACTGAATTTTACCAAGATCTGTTTACTGAACATGTGACTTCAAGACAGCAGGCACACTATGGAGGATGTAACTTGTTTTATATGCGGGAACATTGTTCAAGAAGGAGCGAATATTAAAGGAAAAGTCACTTCGAACGTTTATTGAGGCCAGCAGGAGGAGGAATGATGGGCATCACACGTGGTTACAGACTCAGAAATCTGTTATACTTCACGAGAAGTGTCGCAAAGGTGTCTACACGAAGGAGTCAAACATTGTAAAGGCCGAAAAAGAAGCAGGAAACGCAAGCCGTGTGACAAGAGGCCGTGAGGAAATACCAAAATTCAACTTTAAGGAGCTCTGCTTCTACTGTGGAAAAGATGCCTCTGAAAGCTTCAAGGTTAAACAGAAAAAGCTTCCTCTTCATAGACGTGAAATTCAGACAGAAGAAATAATGCAAAAAATTAAAGGTTCTGCAATTGCCAGAGGAGATGAAATGGGGGCAGTGGTATTGCGTAAGATGGCAACTGAATCAGACCTCGTAGCCGCTGAAGGCAAGTACGATTCTTGTCGTGGTATGTTCTTTAATTCACGCCCATCTATGGATCCTGATGCAGCTCAAGGTGTATCTGGACGAGGGGAGTGAATTAATGTAGTAACTGAGGCTTTTAAGCCGAAAGACCTAAGTTTCCCAGTTACTGGGGTTTAACGAAGAAAAGGCCGCTGGTTCAATAACGCTACTACGAAAGGTGTAGGTGTATTAAAGAGTATTAAATTTACACGGAAAGATAAAAGGAAGAAATAAACTACTACTATGAAATGAAATTGGATGATCTTACCTTGAGTACTTGTACCAAGTACTTACGCCTTTAGAAGGGGATCAAAGGTGGTAGATCGAGGAAGGAGAGAAGACGTACCCTGACCACTGGTTGTTACAATCTGAACGAGGCATCGTCGTTCCCAATCTATCGTACCGAATCTCTGGCTTTCTTTGTAAGATCATATGATATGCCTATCATCTGATATCGAAGTATTATCTCTAACAGTTAGGGGCGTAGAGATCGAGTGATATGCGCGGGGTAAGTTTGGAGTCAATTCAAACTGGAGTCACATGGCGTGAACAGGGAGAGTTCGCTCAAACTGGTCACTAGTGGGATTGATTTCACCTTCAGTATGGAGGTTCTAGGTACTAACGACTTCTTAGGAGTGAAGCACTGAATACCCCCCCATAGCATGGAACGTATCATGGCCTTATCATCACTAAAAATTCATTAACTCAATTCGTATATGACAACGCCGATATAAACATGGATACCATTGATGGCCATGAAAAGTAGTTCACTCCTAAGAAGTCGTTAGTACCCGGAACCTCCATATCTTTTCCACAGTAGAAGCAGAGCTCCTTGAAGTTGAATTTTGGTATTTCCTCACGGCCTCTTGTCACACGGCTTCCGTTTCTTGCTTCTTTTTCGGCCTTTACATTGTTTGACTCCTTCGTGTAGACACCTTTGCGACACTTCTCGTGAAGTATAACAGATCTTTGAGTCTGTAACCACGTGTGATGCACATCATTTCTCCTCCTGCTGTCCTCAATGAACATTCGAAGTGACTTTTCCTTTAATATTCCTCTATCTTTGCCTTTAATATGTTGTAGTCACTGTAGCCGAGTGAGTTAGCGCGCTAGGCATTGCACGCATGGTGACCTGGTTTCAATTCCCAGCGGGATGGGATTTTTTCTGCTCTGTAGCTCTGTACTTGGATGTTCGGGGTCCACTCATACTTCGTGAGTCGTGAGGAAAAAAGAGTAGCTGCTTTGATATGAAGCAGCGACCAGTGGCTGAATCATAGGCACACAAATAATACAAGATATTGTAAATTAAACTGGCAAAGTTCTATGATTCTGGGCTACCCACTAAAACTGTGACATAACAACACAAAGAAATGCATTTTTATTATTATATTATTATTAATATTCCTTCTTGCACAATGTTCCCGCATATAAAACAAGTTACATCCTCCATAGTGTGCCAGCTGTCTTGAAATCACAACATGTTCAGTGAAGATCTTAGTAAAATTCAGTGCAAGTTTCTCAAAATTTTAAATTACCTATTCGACTGAATTCAATAGATTACGTTCAGTTTTGCTTGAAAAGTTGTAAGAATATGAGAATTTTAGAGTTCAGATGAAGTTTCTTGCGTTGCACTGCCTTAGCGGAAATTTGGCGCTAGGGACGAAAAATCATATCTCAGCACTGGAGTGAGCAAATTTCAAATTTCAAACAGTATTTTACTTAAAATTACATTTTCTACAAGTTCGATTCTATTAAATTTTTCAATTGGTGCAGTCCTTTTTGACTTACAGGCGTTAAAAGTTGAGAATTTTCAAAATTTGAGCTATGTTTGAAAAAACCACCCATCTTTGAGGAGCGATTGTGGCTGAACGGCTTAACCTTTTTTAATGATTCAAACGTCATTAGACGCATAATTTTATGTTCCTTAGATAAGAACTGAGTAAAATTTTCTGTAGAATAAATACATTTTGAGTTATAAGCGCAATTTTAAAAAAAGTGCAAAAAATTTGCACTATTTAGGCCCTAAACTCGGAAGCACAACCTAAAATCCGTCGCAAACTCATATACCCATTATTTAGGACCCCTTTAAGGGTTTAAAACGATTTCTAGCTATTGAGCAATTTTTTGACGCTAGACCCCATTTTAGCACTAATTTGCCTGGGCTAATATTGGAGATACGGAAAAATCCTGTAATTCTGCGCTACCCCACTAACATTGTGCTAGAATAAGACAAAGAAATAACACATTGTCTTTTTTCTATATATCTTAACTATATATTTATGTATCTTAACTATATGTCTATTTGTCTATGTATCTTAACTATACAATAATGTATTAATATCAAATAAACATGGGTTTACCCCGTCAATTTATTGGGTGGAAGAGATTGCCATAGGCAATAACCCCGCCCTTTAGTTAAGACATATGTTTTAAAATATTTTCTATTCTTTTTCTTTTTTTATGTATATATTATTTTTTTCATTTTTTCACTGTTAAAATTATTGTTTGTATGTACATAATGTCCTTTTGTATCTAATAAAAAATTGTATAGTAATAATAATAATAATTTATGAAAATTAAAAAAAATTAAACACATTTGTTTAGTATTTATTTACTAGTCTAAGAGGCGGAATTACCTATTCTCGGCAGTGTCGTGCACATGTCGGTTCTGTTTGGACTCGCAGTGGGCTCTCAGCAGCATCATGAGCAGTTCGTTCTGCTCCTTCAGCTCAATGTCCCCCAGCGTCTCCGCCCCGCTCAGTTTCGTCTGCACCACCACCTGTTCCTCCTCAGGCAGCTGGGAGACGTGCTTCAGAATCACGGCCTGCACCTTCTTGTCGTTGGTCATTCCTGGGGAGCGGATGATTCTTGTTACGTAGCTGGTCATATTTTTATTTTACACTTTATTAATAAGGACCTATGTACAACAACTACAACACATACAGGGTGGACCAAAAAAACGTTTACACCCGTTAATGGTAGATTACTGACGACATTTCCAGCCCGGATCTGCAATCCGTTTTTTCGGATTCGCCTTTGTAACCGCACAAAGTGATTTTTTGCAACTTTCTGAAAAAGTCCGACTTTGGCTTATTCTTCAAGTCAGTACTTTTTTCCTGTTTAAGATGAGTTGATTCTGAACAATTCTACAGAAAGCCAACAAAATTTCGATGTTTCTAGCTACACTACTTTGTTTTTTACGGTTTGGTTTGGCATCTTTTTTGACACCTGAATAGAAAAAAAATTCTCATGTAAGATTTTTACACTTTGAAACACTCAAGATTTGCCCGAACAAATTTCGGCACAGACACGGGCAAGTTTGATAAAAGTTGGCGGCCAACCCAAGGATGCTAAAAAATAATTTTACGATTTTTTATCACGTGATTTTCTGGGAAAACGAACCAGGTAAGTCTCAAAAAATGATGTTCAAAATCTTAAAAGTGTTGACCGTGTAGGGTCGTCTTGTACTCAGAGAGTAATTAGCTATTTATGTCTGATAATTATTTTCCTTGGAATTAATTAAAGGCCAGTCAAATGAATGATTGTTTGTTTCTCGATGATACTTTTCAAGCATATTTTTCTGCATTCTATGAAATATTATCTTTAAACTTCTTGAGTTTTTTTAGTACAAGTTACATAATTATTATTATTCGGATGCTAAAATGGCAGATATGCATTTAGCATATGAAGCTGCCATCAGGAACATTTGGGATCACGTGAAAAACATAGTTTACGAAATGCCAGTGGAGACACAAGAGTAGCAGAATCTGGTAGCAAGAATCCTGTTGGCATTCCACGACCTGACAGAAAAACCTGGAATCTTCCGCAACATTCGACGGAACATGATGAAGAGGTTCAACCTTTGCATCCAGGAAGGTGGATGACACTTCCAACAGTTCCTCTAAGGGAATTGAGAAGGGAGAGAGAGAGAGGCAAGAAGGTAGAGGGTACTATGGCTAAATAAAAAATGGCAACAGTCTTTTTTATTTTGTAGTCATGATTTTTTTGCTGGCTCTGGCGTTCGGACCGGGGTGGGATCTTCCACACTGAGCTAATCGTGCGCTTCTAATCGTTTTTCATTGAACATACTAACACAAAATGTTTTTTTTTAAAATACCTTTTTGTTTATATCAAAATAGTATAAAACATAATAAAGACTGCAAAAGTTTATTAATTTTACAAAATATTATCATGTTTTTTTTTCAAGATTTCTATTAAGAGTTGGAAATCGGTAGGTATTTGTTATTTAATTAGGATTGTTTATGATAGAAGAACCTACCTACATATTTACCTGGCTTCATTTCATAAAGTCTATAATCGTTAGGAAAATTCGCTAGTTTTTTTTTTTTTTTTTTCTCGTAGGGAAGCATAAGAAGAACCATCCATACATTATCAAGGCAGTCTCTCAGGGTCTTACATGAAAAATAATTATGTGTATTGTGATACCAATAGTATCTGATATAACTCAATTTTCGGATGGTATTACCCCCAAAAAAACCATAAGTTGTTAGTAAAAAAACCATACAACAGGTCAGATACAGGTATGAATAAAATATTCCATCAGATTTTTTTGATAATTAAAAAATTATTGACCGCCGAGAATTGAACCTCGGTTGTGCGACTAACACTCTTAGCTCTGACACATCTAGCTAACACCACTGACAAACAGAAAAGCACGAAAATTATCATTTGAATTTTTCTAAACAGGCTGATGAAGGTATGTGAGACGGCGGTATTCAAAAAAAGCAATGTAAACAATTATTGTAAACAATACAAGACGCCCTTACACAATCTACAACTAGAAAACTCTCAGGATTTTTGAAGAGTTTTTGGCAAACATCTAATAATTTTTCCCAGAAGATCACGTGATAAAAAATCGTAAAATTATTTTTTAGCATCCTCGGGGTGGCCGCCAACTTTTATCAAACTTGCCCGTGTCTGTGCCAAAATTTGTTCGGACAAATGTCGAGTGTTTTATTTAGTAAAAAAGTTTTTTCGAGTGTTTTTTTTCCGTTCAGGTGTAAAAAAATATGACAAACCAAACCGTAAAAAACAAAGTAGTGTGACTAGAAACATCGAAATTTTGTTAGCTTTCTGGAGAATTGTTCAGAATCAACTCATCTTAAACAGGAAAAAAGTACTGACCTGAAGAATAAGCCAAAGTCGGACTTTTTTGGAAAGTTGCAAAAAATCACTTTGTGCAGTTACAAAGGCGAATCCGAAAAAAAGGATTGCAGATCCGGGCTGGAAATGTCGTCAGTAATCTACCATTAACGGGTGTAAACGTTTTTTTTGGTCCACCCTGTATATAAATTTATATACAATATAAGAAAGAAAAAAAAATGAAGATTTTTTTTTTATTATATATGTACATATGTTATATGTCCTAGCTACAAAGCGGGGTCATTCCTGGGGAGCAGATGTTTCTTGTTAGGTAGCTCTGGTCATATTTTTATGATTTTTATTTTAGACTTTATTAATAAGGACCTATGTACAACACATATAATAACAAATTTATATACAATATAAGAAGAAGAAGAAGAAGAAAAAAAAAAAAAAAATGAAGAAAATATAAATTTATATAGGTACATATATGTCCTAACTACAGAGCGGGGTCATTCCTGGGGAGCGGATGTTTCTTGTTACGTAGCTGGTCTTGTTTTTATTTTACACTTTATCAATAAGGACATATATACAACAAATATAATTATAAATTTATATACAATATAAGAAAAAAAAAGAAGATTTTTTTCTTTTTTACATAAATGTCCTAACTACAGAGCGGGGTCATTTCTGGGGAGCGGATGTTTCTTGTTAGGTAGCTGGTAATGTTTATTATTTTTATTTTACACTTTATTAATAAGGACATATATACAACACATACAATTACAACACATATAATAACCTCAATAAAGAGTTAAATATTAATCAAATTTATATCCACTATAAGAAGAAGAAGAAGAAAAAAAAAATGAAGAAAAAATAAATTAGACACATATTTCTAACTACAGAGCGGGGTCATTCCTGGGGAGCGGATGTTTCTTGTTAGGTAGCTGGTCATGTTTTTATTATTTTTATTTTACACTTTATTAATAAGGACATATATACAACACATATAATTATAAAATTATATACAATACAGGGTGTCCCGTATACAGATGCAAATATTTTGAGGGTAGGTTCAGCCCACAGTGAACTATCATATGAGCGAAACTTGCAGTGGGGCATTTTGCTTCGTTAAAGAGTTATGGCCAAATCCCTGTTTTTCCCACAGGTCTAGAGGTCACTTGGATCGATGCACGTTTTCAAAGAAATGATAGCCAGTAAGTAATTTTTTACTTCATGTATGGATAGTCATGCATATTTCCCTTTAAATGCAGTTGGTTGCATGAAAAAATATTGAAAGACCAGAGAGATATTTAATCATAAGTTCAACACTTTTCAAAAATTTGATTTTTCCCTTTTTTCCCTTTCGTGAATTTAAAGTACTTCTACAATTGCAATTCTGCGTATCACTAGTTAAAAAAATACCCTATTATGTTTAGTTTTAGAAAAAAGAAAGCTCATTTATACCACTTTAAAGATCATGGAACGCAAGACACACAAAGCTCAAAAAACACTTCTGAATCATGATGGAAAATTCAAAGTTGGCTGAATTTTAACAGAATTGGCGCGTAATTTGAGGTATAAATACACTGCTCTGGGATGTTTCACAGAAGGGAATTGATCATTCACAGTGGTCGGTCGGTGTGAACTTTTATGTGAATGGGGTTTCGGGGTCAAAGGGTTATCGTGAGGAAAAATGAGAGAGGCTGCAACGAAAGCAGCAACCAGAGGTGTAATTATGGACAAAGAATACACATGGATAAAGACTCTGTGCTAACAACAAAAATTGCGATTTTATTTTTAGAATTAAAATTAAAAATATCATTTTTGTGTTTATCACAATCATGATATCAAAAACATAACAAAAAAGTGCCGAAAATTAACCTTGGGTAAAACTCGAACATCCAACCTTCAGGTTACTATTATTATTATTAATACTTTATTGATAAACTACAAACATGATACATTCTGCAACACATGAAATGAAAAGAACCCAAAAGAATATGTAGCGAACCAAGGGCGAGGTTAAAGCTTGTGGCTTTCTCTTTCACCGGACAAATTGATCGTCTTGTTATTTTAATTATTAGATTTGATTGATATATGTAGTCAGTATAATCAGTATAAACAGAAAGTAGTTGGTTAATAGAACTATTTGTCAGAAAATTTTCATTTATAACTTGCAGTTGGCACAAAAATGGTCACACAGACCGCTTCAGGCATCGAGTGTTCTTCAAAATGCAATAGCGCCCAGATTCAAAATTTGAAAGATGTGTTTCTCTCCTTCTGGTACCGTTTAATAGGTCGTATCTCATCCGTTCCTTCACGCGTCTGGAAGAACTTGGAATTTATTGAAACAAAATAGCAGAGGGTATTTTTTTAACTAGTAATACACAGAATTGCAATTGGAGAAGTACTTTTAATTCACGAAAGGGAAAAAAGGGAAAAATTAAATTTTAGAAACATATTGAACTTATGATTAAATATCTCTCTGGTCTTTCATTATTTTTTGATGCAACCAACTGCATTTGAAGGGAAATATGCATGACTATCCATCCATGAAGTCAAAACTTAACTACTGGCTATCATTTCTTTAAAAACGTGCGTCGATCCAAGTGACCTCTAGACCTGTGGGAAAAACAGGGATTTGGCCATAACTCTTTAACGAAGCAAAATGCCCCACTGCAAGTTTCGCTTATATGATAGTCCACGGTGGGCTGAACCTACCCTCAAAATATTTGCATCTGTATACGGGACACCCTGTATAAGAAGAAGAAAAAAAAAAAAAAAAAAAAAAAAAAATGAAGAAAAAATAAATTTATATACATATGTCCTAACTACAGAGCGGGGTCATTCCTGGGGAGCGGATGATTCTTGTTAGGTAGCTGGTCTTATTTTTACTATTTTTATTTTACACTTTTTTAATAAGGACATATATGTATACAACACATATAATTATAAATTTATATACAATATAAGAAGAAGAAGAAGAAATGAAGAAAAAATAAATAAATATATACATAATAATATGTCCTATCTACAGAGCGGGGTCATTCCTGGGGAGCGGATGTTTCGTGTTAGGTAGCTGGTCATATTTTTATTATTTTTATTTTAGACTTTATTAATAAGGACATATTGTTACAAATTAATATCTGAGTGCACGCCAGTGCGCCAGGCCAAGTTCCAGCAAGCACGGCATATAAAATAATACACAATATAAAAATAAATAAAAAGAAAAAAATATATACATATGTCCTAACTAAAGGGCGGGGTTATTGCCTTTGGCAATTTCTCCCACCCAACCCTTATTTTTAACTCGTTTTTTTTTTTTTTTTTCCTAAATATTTAGTTTATATGTTAATTCTTTTAATTTCACCCAGAATTTTGAAATATTGCAAATCACTTTTTATTGGGTGGGTACTTCCATGTTTAGTTTCAATACATTTATCAAAACAATGTACCTTTTACAGTATTTATTTAAATTTATTAAAAAATCAAAAGTTCAGGATTCGAAATTTACTCTCGTTCAATAAAATACGCGATTACAAAACGAGTAACTGACATGCGAAGTCCGAGAATTCCGCACAAAGTAGTTTTCATAATATATGATACTCTCTCCCTTTTAAGTCTGGTTTTTTATTTTGAACTTAGAGCACTGTCATTAAGATTGCCCAGAGCAGTCTTGGGTTTGTTGTCCTCATTGTTGACGTGGTGAATAAAAAAAATCACGATCACTTGATTTTTTTCACTCGCAATATTATTTAGAATAACATCATCACATCTTAAATCAGGGAACAAGAAAAGTATCTAGGCATAATAATCTATATGCTTCATTTTTATGTTATGAATTTAAAGTGAAATTTTGAAAAACTACAAATTAATAATAAGTAATAAGTATATTTATTGAACGGTACTAACCCTATGTAAGAAAAAAAAATCTAGACTTAATATAGTGTTGGGCGAAAGCGATTTGTATATAAAGAACATCTGACACTATACTTAATTTTTATATGTAAAATAATATGAGATTTTCGAATGCTTCAAAACACCTGGTGCGAAATTATAGGTTAATTGAGTGCACAATTTTTGAATAATTTCTTGGTTTTAAAAGAACACAGAAAAAAAACTCAAGTTTTAGATTAGAGGGGGGTTTTACAAAATGTCTTATTTCAACAATAAAAAAAAATTCACGAATTTTAACATGAGATTCATCTTACCCTCAATTTCCGAGCACAGCTTATGGTACCAGATCATGGGGCAGTGATCACACGACATGACAGGGGTCTTCTCTCTCTTGGAGTGGCTGCATGTGGTCCAGGCTTGAGTGATGGCTGGGGACAGGTTGATAGAAATTACTATAACGTACCTGCCTCAGTAGCTTGATCGATAAGGCAGCGGACTCCTACCCTGGAGGTCGGTGGTTCGAGTCCCACGTATGGCAAATATTGTAAGGCAAGGTTTAGTAATAATGATACACTTTAGTGGAAGGTAACCACCAGGCGAGGTTTTAATGCTCAAAACATTTTCTATTATCTAACTCTCAGAGTCTTATTGTTATATGGTCAGATACTAAATGAAGAAAAATTCATGCATTGGTGATATTCGAACCAATGAATTCCTACGCTACCTGGATTACCAGACTAGCGCCTAAACCAATATACTACCAATGCAGTGAGATTTCCATTGTGAATAACACAAATACGATATCTTACGTTAGTTTTTTTATCGTATGGCTTTATTACACATCTCAAAGTGAGAAGATATAATTATGCAATAAACTTGATCAGGAAATCTGATGAAAGTGATTGTCTGATCGCCAAAATTGTCAGTACTTTAGCCGCATGTCAATGCGTTGCCCAGGGTGAACCACGAGGAGGCGTACTAATATTTAACCACTTACGTTAGTAAGTTACCTATATGATAATCATTATTTAGCCAAGCAATGAGATTACATTTAATTTCAAATCTAAGTACGGGAAACAGCTGGTATTATACAATATTGCTCTGAGTGCTCAGTGTCGATGAAATAAACGAAAAAAAAAAAAAAAAAATTGGCACCTTCCTATGTTTCAATATTAGCAAGTAATAAATTTATCCACTGTCAAATCTAGTTTTTTCCATTCATCTGTTTACTGAGTTATTTTCGATTCAGAGAAAACAAAGCAGAAGAGACACATTGGCAACATTGCACATCAGTATACTCAACGGTATAGTATTGACATTTCCAACACGTCAACAATAACGACCTACATCATTTGGGCAGCCACTTGTTTCTTTGGCCAAGATCACGGTCTACCAGGTTAATTTAACAATTAACTTATTTGTGTTGAACTGTAAAATCAAAATTTTATTCTACGTATACGTAGTCAGTAGTCGGGTACACTATCAAATCTCATGATACATAATAAATGTATATCTCTATATATAAAACAGAAAAAAGGACTACCTACCTACCTACCTACCTATGTTTGTTTGTTTGTTTGTTTGTTTGTCCGGAGTTTAGCCAAAACGGTAAGAGATAGCGAAAAATGTCTCAGAATTGACCCCCTCAAAACCATTATCGCTTTGTCCAGAAAAATTATAAAAAGTTCAAAAAGGCATTGCTGTCCAGCAGTACGGCCATGCCTTAGTAAATTTGAAATTTAGTCCCGTTGCAAGGCACGGGCAAACGGCTAGTTATGAATATAGCACAAAACCCTGAGGATTTACTCATTTATAGTGTAAAATATAATAGACGTCTAACGTTCTATCCGATACAAACATTAAATTAAAGCGCAAAAATATATTAAAAAATCGAAAAATAGTCAACTTTGCAAGCCAATAATTCCGCTCCTGTTTAACGTAGACGTCTAAAATTTATTGTAATGAACTAATAAATTAATAGGATTTTGTATCACACTTTACGGGTGGATCTATTTAAAAATTCAAAGTTAACCCCCCTGGGGAAGCCCCTGATAGGGTCAAAACCCCCTAGAGAAAGGTTGACCCTAAAAATAAATAAATACGTGTTTTTGCACTCTTCCGAATTTGAAACGATTGTCGAATTTATAGGGACATATGTATTGTATATATTTTATTTACTTTTTTCTTGTTTATATTATTAATACTGTCAATTGTATATTTAATTTTTACCATTGTTTGTCTGTATATATTATGTTCTGCTAATAAAGAGTTTCTAAATAAATAAATAGGGGTAGCAATTTATTTTTCAACGCCCTGTACAACTATCAATACTCACTTCCCACAACTTCGTCTGCGGTAGAAGAGTCCTGGCACTTGAACACGTAGCCAATGTAGCTGTCTGTGCCTTGCTCCTTGGATATGAAACCGAAGTGGTCCCCGTGAAATTTGCCCTGCGAATCAATGCAAATAGACATTTATATATTATGTATTTATTTTAAATTAATGCACCATTATCATGAATAAAACATTTAAATTATAGAAATACAAGTAATAACACAAACGTTCCTACATCTTTGGTGTAGTATGTATAAGTAATTAAGTAGATACCTATATTTTAACTAAATATTGTACTAGTTGTTCCTTTCTTTAGGTACTATCGGAAAGATTTAGGGCGGAATTAATAGACGTTTTTGTAATACTTCTGTGGCACTAAGTCACGGAAAGCGTACTGTGTAAGATTGGGAAAACTGACGCTTAGCAATGACTTGTGATATAGAATTTGTTTATTAATTTCGCACTTAATCTATTTGAAATTATTTCTGATATCTATAGATGTACTCGGAAGTAAAATTAGAATGCCTCAGGGAGTAATGCTCCAGAAAATACAAGGTAGGTACATATCAAAGTTTTGTATCAGAATTCAAATCACGTTCATTTAAATTTAAAATTAGGTTTTTGACTTGATTGTTAGAGGAAATAACTACCTATAAGTATCAAGAAACAACACTTCAATCAAGTCAAAGTAATACTTACTATCTGATGAAAAAAATTAGTAAGCAACTGTGGCATCTAGCCAGTGATTTTGCTGAACAGATACTAAAGAAAAGCCGTTTCTTATGATAATAATTTTTGTTACTAAGGCCCGTATTTTTGAACTACCCTAAAACAAATTTAGTGTGAGTGGTCCGGATACGCGTGCGCAGTGAATCATATCAGCCACAGAGACAGAATTTATTTTGAACTTAAGTTTTGAACGCTTCTCACAAATCTTGAGCGCAGCTCAGCGCATGCGCAGAAACCATTTCAGCCAGAAAGATGTAGATATGAATATAAATAAACAACACGTTTCTTTGCATTTCCAATCAGCTGACCCTAAAAGTGAATGAAATTTGTTGAAATTTTGAAGTGTCGGAATTGGTCACTTTACAACTGCCGGTGATTTCTCATCGGTATTTTTGAAATTCGTGAAGACACATTATAATATTAATTTCTTGGAAGTGATTTTACTTCCTAACTATTATTGTATTTTATTTATTTAGCAAATAGATAACCTTTTTAACAAATTTGTGATAATCCCTTATAATTATGCTGGCAATATTCGAGAAACAAACAAAACGCTAATTTTGCACCGCCAAGAAAGAAAGAAAGAAAAGCTTTTTTATATACTACGTATATTCACGTATTTTCTTTGGGAAGACGAACATCTTTCAAAAGATATCCTTAATTTTGAATGGCCTAATAGAGCCTGAAAGACCTGAAGACATCTGATTAAGAAAAAAGTTTGCTAACAAGTAGTTTGGACAAACTAATTTACAATAGACATGTTGTATTTATTGAAAGTTAAATATTTGTCATTATATTCTAAATATTAATAAAAAATATTATATGGATCTTTTAATCAAGTTTATATGCAAAAAAAAATAAAAATATTTTTACTGTACCCTCCTCATTTTAGGACAAAGGTACCTATCTCGTTTTTTTTTCATATTAAGACGGGGGTTTTACCCTGCGATCGTAGGAAACTCACAAACCTTCTACCCACATTAACTTCAGCCAGCCTGGGTTGGGTCGAAATGCCAGCATCACGAAGTCTTCACCTGGACGTTGCTTAACTTTGGTGGTCCCACGAGAACCGGTGCGTTCACAGCGCCATCAACGCTGGCTGTATCTGGTTTATTTGTGATTTTATATCACAACGTATGTCGGTAGGTTGACGAAATTTCAAGTAACATATACATTTTTTATTCTCGTATGTCACAAGTGGTCGTCTCTACCAATACTCATTTTTCCACACCAGATATTAGTGAACCACGTAACATCCAAAATACAGATATAAAAAAGTCTAATTCCTCCGGAATTCAAACTCAGCTCACTTCAATGTAAGTCTGGTGCGCTAGACCACTCGGACACTGTGACTCCTGACACCGTCGAGCATAAAAAGTCTTTGAAGGGCTTGGGAAATCATGAATAATGAGTACATTTGGTAGATACCTGTGTAGAAAATAAGTAAAATGCAGAACATTGAAAAGAGAACATTGTGGATAGTGATAAAACAATGAATTAACATTTTTCTTTATTAATAAATTAATTCAATTATTGAACAATAGATAGCACAGTTTGAGTTGGACCGGGAATAGCTAGCATCAAGATTGTCCAAATTTAATTGGTCACCCATCCGAGTCCTGAATTCGCTGGACGTTGCTTATCATAATCGACGGAACGAAGACTGGTGAATTCAACGTGCCATCGACACTGATATCAAGATTCAACGTGCCTGTGAGATATAAATTGTAGGTACTTCTTTCGCTGAGAAGGCTGAGATCGGAATAGTAATAATTATTTTCAAATTGGCTTCCATCTCGGAAAAAACTTGTATAAATTCTTAAAAAGGATAAAGAAATTTAAAACTATTAAACAAGAAGAATCACCAGACAAAAATTATTTTTGAAAAGATTAGAAAATGTAAACAATAACACAGATGATTTTCACACAGAGGTGAAAATACCCTCTGTGCGAAATGGGCCATATTTCATAGAAAAATTGTAATTGCTCGTGAGCAAAGCAAATGTTTGCAAGCTTTATTTTTAGCTTTGTGATGGACAATTCCTTTTACTTCCATAGAAACAAAAGCTTTTGATATTTGATAAAAGAAAAAACTCTTTATTGTACTCAAAACTTTTTTATTGTAGATCGAAGCAACTCCTTTGGATTTCGGAAGAAAAAGCATTTCCTTCTTTTGAATAGGGCCCAATATTGCGCCTGTGCGGAAACGGAATCGAGCACTGAGGTCATATAACATAGAGGGAACCCGATGTATCAAGATTTGCGTTCAAAAGGGACCATCAGCTGATTTCAAAATCAATGCCGGACTTGCAGTAATTTTTCTCTCGCGAAAGAGTGGGTACCTAAACTACCTAATTCTTCTGAAATAATATTTTTACTATTTTCATACTTACATATTAGTAATTTCTGTCTTTGCTTCCTCTTTTACTTTCCTTATTTTCTACTTATTATGTTGTAATATAAGAGTTGGTATCTGACGTGAAAATTAAAGATGTTTAGATGTCCGCCTTTACATGAAGTAAACAAAAAATTCAAATAAATTGAACCAATCAGAAGCCGGGATTTGTTGAAAGAGGGACCATCAGCTGTTCAAAGTTAGACGCATAAATTTGTTCAACTCGAGATAGGTAAGGTTCCCTCTATATTATATGATCTCAGTGGAATCGAGAGATTCATAAGTCACAATTTATATACTTAATTGGCCAAAAAATTTCAAAATCCCGACGGTTGTCCCTAAAGTAGTTTTAGGGACGTTCAAAAATACGGGCCTAAATATGCATTGCAAGTTTGAGGACATTATATTTCATATTAAAGAAAACATGTAGATATTTGATAAGTTCTGCATTGACAGGTAAATACAACTTAGGCGTGTAGGTAAATGCGAATTTATGATTGAAGGTTATACGATCTGAAGAAATATCTAGAGTTTATGCATCGATACATGAAAAATCTTATTTATTGCGCGTGTGCCAGCATTAACCCTGCTGTGATATCCGATTGACACTGAGTAATCCAGTGGTTATTTAGTTAGCATACGAATGATCCAAGGTTCGAAACCAAGGGCTGACAAAAATTTAATGCCTATTTTTAATGGATACTTCTCGGTGCCTATGTGGGTGAACCAGCGCATGGATTTAAGAGCAATCTTCTCCTCTATCTTTTTGAGGACAAAAGAGACTACTTATATTCCATTGTATTTATTTTGCGGGGGTTTCTTGAAAATTTCAGGGGGGGGGGGGGGTTTGTGCCCAAAACTACCCCCCTTCCTATGCCACTGAAGAGGATGCTCTGAATTTTACCAACTTCTCTTAATTCAACATCAGTCTCTACCTATGTCCTTCTCTACTGTTTTTTCTCATCAAGGTCAAAGTTTTCTCAAAATTCCATATTAATGGTTCTTTGTTTCTTGAGGAACATGATATTTTATAGATAGAAATGATGGAGACACTTCAAGATTAGATGAAACGTGAATATATTATGCAGGTGGTAATATTACGTAAAATGAGTTATTTACATTTCCCAACTGATTTGCATGGCAACGCGATTAAACAGGATAGAAAAACGTCTTTTAAATCGGATTAAAGTACATAAGAATATATGTATGTGTGTGACTGTGGGTACTTCAAGTCGGTACTTGACCATTTTTAAGAGCAAATTGATTAGTGCAGTAGCTTTTGAATGAGAAGGTTGAATTAATGGTGAATACAGACATCAATGCGCATGAGTGTTTCATACAGATACTCGTACTTGCGCTTTTCTTTTCCTAGACATGACTGCAAAAAAACAGCCTCTTTAGACGCTAGCTAGGTCTGTGTTGTAGCTTGCTTAGAGAATACTTCTTGGATCTGGCGATCGAGAAGGGACATAAAACGAAACCTGGCGAACACAAGTGTAGTGCAGTAAGTTAATTTATGAACCAATCTAATGGCAAGTTTATTCACATCCTCATTTTATACAATGATTAGGGTTTAACGTTTTTAAAGTCCCTTTCAACCACAAAGGTCATAAAACACATATCACTCAGATTGGGACACCGTTGCAAATCCTAATCTCGCTGGACGTTGCTCAACTTCCTTGACAAAACGAGAACTGGTTTAGTCAATGTGCCATTGACGCTGGTTAGGTTTCCGCTGGATAGCCAGAAATTTTACGTGGTTAAATTTCATGCGAAAGAAAAGATTGGGTTTAATGCCTCCGTGAATTGCATAATATAAATTCAATTGATTATTTATCATTTAAATGGATTTTATTTTTCATTGTTATTATTTTTTTTTTATGGCTTTAACGGCAGGATTCTCTCACACTGTGAGCTTTTCCCACCCGAGTGAGCTCTTCTACCCACCCGAATTCAATTAATTATTTATCAAATTATGAATGAACGTACCTGTACAATGAAGGTGACATCCTTGAGTTGCTTATGCAGCAGGACCTGCTTCTTGTCTGGACTGATGAGCCGGAGATCTGTCCTGCCAACCAGGAACAGCATTGTCCTGTTGTGCTCCACCTGTCAGGGAGAAGGTAATGTAACGTTTTAAATTAAATCTATTCGAGCCAGGCACGCGCCGGTATGGCTTGCACGTCCTGGTCGAATTTTTAAAATTTTCAACATCAAAATTTTAAGTATATAAATTTAAAAGAAAGAAAAATGATCCACATTCTCAAAGACATTTTAAAAGAACAATTATATTAGACACGGGCAATCAGTGACATATGTCACTGATAATATTTTAAAGAAAAAAGGCAATTGAGTTTGCGAAATAATAAAATAAAAATAATGTAATGTTTTAGTAAAGGTTACCATATTTATGGTAATCAAACATACATCATTGTTAGTTATGTCACAACTACTCAAATCAGTCTTTCTTTGGTGTACCTACTTCAGACTCCAACCACCGACCTTCAGGTTAAGGGATGGATTGCTGGGTTATAAAGATGGAATAATAATAATAATTCCGTGTCCGTGAGATAGGTATTGATACCCAAATCACGGTGGTAAGAGGATTATATGGACGCCCAGATCCAATGTCTAGGCTCTTTTCATGTCCATTGATTCTATTATTTTGGTTTGGATGGAATGGAATATGGATGGAAGATGGAATAAACACTGATGTATCATTTTATTTTAGAAGTTTTTAAGATTATTATTAATAAATGTTAAGTGGTTTTTTTTATCTACTGTATTATGATTTACCTGTTCTTGTCTCTTGATAGTTCCTACTGAGCCTGCTCTGGATCTGCCGGGCGGCGTGTTGGGCGGGGGACTCCTGCAATGACACAATAGTCCATGTTATAAGAAACCAACCAAACTCAAGTTTCTATTTCTTAGAAACAAACCAAACTCAACTTTCTATTTATTAGAAATAAACCAAACTCAACTTTCTATTTATTAGAAACAAACCAAACTCAACTTTCTATATATTTTATATCCCAATAAGATCCCCCAATAATTTAAGGATTGAGTTCAAATTACTTTCGTTGGAAAAAACATGCGAAAGAAAATTTTATATTTTTTAAAAACTAAATCAATTTCACTAAAAACAAGAGGATATAAATGTTATCTCTAACAAATTGATCATTATTATAATCAATTAATTTCAACAGACGTGTTTTCACACTGTTTCAAAAGTTAATTGAAAAGTGTTTTCTCCAAGTTTCCAAAGAATAAGAAAAGATTCGAATACATTAATAGAATGTTAGAATTAATATTATTTTCAGTGGTAAAGGCGGCACTCTGTGAATCCAAAGATTCTAGTGGTCGCAGGTTTGAAACCCAGCCGGGACATGACAAGTTATCCTCCCATTTGGGATTTTTACCACATACATCTAGTAGCAGTAAGCCCATGTGTCCCACATGTGTGCAATATTAAAGTCCCATGGAATAATGGGACTTTAATAGTCCTAATCGGGCAGTATAAATAAGGCAATATTATTATTATAAATAATAATGATTGTTTACTCACTGATTTTTCTCTGTTGTGGCGAGGGCTTCAGCAGACTTATAAAGTTCATTCCTAGAGCCGTGAATAGCCAACTTATTTTGAACATCCGTCATCTGCAAAAAAGAAGGAAAATGTCAGAGATGTGATTGAATGAATACTTTACTGTGAAAAACATACATGAATCATTGAGAGTAAATCAGAATTAAAAACTAATTCCAACCCTCATGTATTGACTTTGTGTGTACAAGTCACATTAATAGGATGTCTACGAGTATGTTCAATATAAACTTGCAAAACAAAACAAAATTGCTAATTATTAAATGTGATAAAAGTATCTGGATATCTACCTTGAATGTTTAATTGATTAATGATTTTATTTTGACACTTAAAAGTACGCAACAAGGAACAATGTTTCCGATTATACCTGACTCGATTCTCCCAGACTGCCCACTAGAAGTTTTACGCAGTGCAAATCATGTAGACCTAAGAAATCATGGAAATGAAATGCGATACAACAGGTTACGCTAATTGGTTCGTTGTTTTTAATTAGATATATTATTATATAAAACAAGGTCTTTCTCTGGAAATTTTCCATGGATAACAAATAACAAGCAGAAAGTCCCGGGTCAGAATCCCAAAGCCGACGAAAAATCTGTATTAAAATTTTGGTTGGAGTTAACTTCCGCTGCGCTCGTCTTGACCCAGCACCAAATTGGAGAGTATATTGTCACATTTTTTGCCCATCAGAAGAGGGAAGGCATACTACGGGATGGGCTAGTGTAGGTACCAGTGCCTGTATGAATAAATAAATAAAAACAAGTTCAACAATGAGGTAATTTTTTTCTTAATTTTTTTTTTTTAAACATTATTCGGATTCAAAGCAACATTATTATAAAGGTTCAATGGTCAAGTTTTTTAGGGTGCATGGAATGAAAGATAGTATACTACCAAAACACTTCGACTGACCTGTGCTAGAGTCTTGTCATCGTAGTTGAAGCGATTCTTTTTCTCCTCCTCGTGAATTTTGAACTTGTCCAGTGCTTCATCGATGAAATTCTCAGGCACCTTGCGCTGTGACACCCGGATTTTACCAATGTAGTAAACCTGTGAAGAAGGCATATTTAATTGAATTCAAATTCATTTGATGATCTTATTTGTTGAAGTAAAGAAATAAATATAGAATGACGCTGTTGACTATATGTATACTATATCTAAACAGGAAATGGGCCAACTAAGCGTTCGGTGGAATGCCAATTATTCCAACCACCCGTCAAATAATATCAGCTTTTCAACGATTACCTACCGTTTACTGTGGAGTAGTGTGGAGACTTGCAAAAAATGAATGCCCCATTCGGAAAGGAAAAACCAGAGAAAAGGGAGTGGAGTATACCGTATATTTTTTATTATTTCGCAAACTCAAGTGCCTTTTTTTTTAAATATCTTCAGTGACATGCTTGATAGTAAAATTCTTCTTCTACGTTTGGATATTAGGTATAATACATCAGGATCTCTAGTACTTTCAATACATCTTCTGTTGATCCGTAGAATACCCGTGGCTAATATAATCGATCTTTTGAAATGTCTTTGAGAGTGTGGATCATTATTCTTTCTTTTAAATTCATATATGTACTTGAAATTTTGATGATGAAAAATTGGAAAAATCGACCAGGACCTGCAAGCCATACCTAACCTAAGAGATAAAAGTACATATTTACTGCTGGAAAACTTACCTCAAAGAAGTGTGAGGAGCTTGGGGAGATGTCCTGGCAGAGGGAGGTGAGGTTGGACGTGGGAGGGTTCTGGGATTTGACTGACTGGTCCCTCATTGAGGCAAACAGGTCCATCACCTGAAACATAAAAGAAAGGTTGAAATTAATAATTAGCTTTGATTAAACCGATTTGATTAAAGCAAAATCATTTACAATTTGATTTGAGTGATATAATTCAAGAAAACAAGTTGCTGATACGGATTTTTGGAATTACCTTATGTAGGAGGTAAAGCTTTATTTTTGTTACACATTTCTTACTAGCTTACTACATCTATGAGCTATGAGGTCTATACATGTATTTTAGAAAAAGACCTAGGAACCTATATTTAATTTTTGTCCATAATTATCTATAGGAGCTATGTACAAATACGAGTATGTACAAATTTATGTATAGAAGTAAGTAATTATGGATTTAAAAGTTATCATATCATATCCGCCGCCTTATCGATCAAGCTACTGAGGTTGGTACATATGGATTTTTTTTTAAATACAGGGTGGGCCATGAATTAGTTAACATTTGAAAAAATCGTATAAAAAAAACCATTTAACATATTTTAGAAATCGTTTATTTACGAGAAAGCTAATTAGTTGTAATTTATTTTTCAAACATTATTTCGTCTGAATGACCACCGTTTCGGTTTTTGCACTCATCTAAGCGAGTCCTGAAGTTTTCAAATACTCTTCTGCAAAGAGACCGCGAGATCGCCGACATTTCTTCGATGATTTTTTCTTTAAGTTGACGCAGTGTATTCGGTTTATCAATGTAGACACGACTCTTTAAATAACCCCATAAAAAGAAGTCTGCTGGGGATAGATCTGGACTTCTGGGTGGCCATGGGATGTCACCACGTCTGGATATCAGCTTTTCCGGAAACATGTCTTTGACCACCGGCAAGGACTCGTTCGATGTGTGACACGTGGCGTTGCGGCCCCGTGAAGCGATCCATTGCGACTAAATTTCCAAGAAGCGAGCTAGTGCCCCCGCCCGCGCCCGCGCGGCAATAGTTTTCGCGGTAAGTTACATTTAAATGTTAACGAATTCTTGGCCCACCCTGGTTGTATAAGTCGTGGTACTAAGAGATAAGTATGTGTACATACAACGTTTTCACCAGTGCGAAAATGTGAACAATACAGCTTCATTCAACTGGTATTTGTTTCCGAGTCTGGTAAAGATTTGAGAGTATTTTTATCTCTGAGGTGAAATAAAAAATATTCTTCCTTTGTTAAAATGTTCACTCTCGTCTAATATTTTGGTCCTTCCTGAATACTTTGTTGTACGTAAAAATCGCATATAAGTACGTTGTGTATCTGTCTCCATTTAAAAAAAAAACTTATGTGCCAGTTTTAATGTTTATAAAATTACTCTTCCCATACCTATACGGTTTATCAGACTACTGACAGCTTTGTTGTAAAGGCAATACCCTCAGTACAAACGAGCATTCGAGGAATCCTTCTTTCTGTAGGTTTAAGAGGGAGTTACTTGTGAGTTGATTAGAAATGACGGACGTTTTTTCATCTTTAGCTCATCATTCTTCCAGCTGTTCTATCATCATTTTCTGTATTGTTTATGCAAATGACGTTACATGTTGTTGATAGACACTGCGTTGTTTAGTATCTCAATTACCAAAATCGACATACATATGTATATATTGTACATACGTTGCTCTATTTTTACTTATCTACCTTATGTTGTGTTCTGACAAGTCACTTGTCTAAAACCAAATAACTTGGATTCCAAACCAAAAGGTTAAGTTTCGAGTTCTAGTCATTTCCAAAAAATTAGCTGACGAAGAATAATAACGATAAATAGGAAATTTTTTTTCTTCCAATTAGGCACTGGAACGGTTAAACTTTGGCACACTTTGGTGAAGATACTTGTTCATTTTTGTGCATCGTCCCTCAAATGCCCCTTGATCGGTCATCGCCCCCTTTTCTCTTTTGCCCCCCCCCTAGAAATCTTAGTAATGCTGCGCTAATAATCTTACTAACGCCCACCTAGAAATCTTAGTAATCCCGAATCGCTGCTTTAACCAATGTATATTCGTGTTAACAAAACAACAAAACTCTACAGCTCATCAGCCGAATACATAAACTACATACTGTCAAACCTGAGATTTTTTCCAATACTTTTAAATATATTTTTTTCTATCAAAATAATCAATTTTATTTATTATTTGACTTTGTTTGAGTAGATTTCCACGTACCTGTTCATGCAAGGGATACACTTTGGCAGAGTGCTCAGGGATAGCATAGGAGTACAGGTAGTTGTAAGACTCGAACATATTGGCTTTCTATAATGAGATGAACTGGGGAACATCAATGTTGCTTTAAGCTGACAAGTGTCACTCATAGGTCTTGTGAGGGAATTCACAAATTGTATGTTCACTGATGTCGGACCATATAGTATTTGGGCATCATCATGTTTGTCGGCATTTTTGAGTGTTCTTCAATTGGTAGGTACCATTTAATGTATAGCATGTTGCAAAAGTCCAAATGGTTTGTAATATGTGGACAGTTGGTGTGTTCATTAAATATGTGGTTCATCACAGTATCTTTAGTTTGTACTTTTTTGTATTCGATATTATAATTTAATGTATTTTTAATTATCTTTTTATCAAAGAGTTATGAGAGTGTTCTGTGTACCAAGTGTTAGGTGCCTATTCATATTATGGATAATGATAGGTATAATTTACGGTTCGAATTAATCGGTTAACAGAAGGGGAAATGTTCGAGGATTTGAAGATATCAACCCGCCACAGTATAAACATATAATTATATCCCTATCTCTGTGTATATAAATATGACCTAGTTAGACAGCTTCTGTAAGACAGCTTTTACTTTGTTCATTATTATTACCTCTAGAGCCATTTTTTGTCATAAAAATTGAAATCAACGCTATTTTTTATCGTCCATTTATATATTTATGCAATAACATCATGCCTTAACATGAGACAGAGTAAGCATGGTTAGGTGGATATTTTCTTCTTCTTTTATGACAATGTTTGGATTGACATAGGTTACGTACTTCGTAAATAGTAGGTAAGTCCATAATGATGATAACAGTAATTATTACTCATGTATTACCTACTTATTTATGCTCTGATCTTAGTATCTTAAATACATACGGGTATGCATATGCACATCTAATACAAAGTAGTATATGTTGGACAGTACTTGGCCCGGTATGAATAGATAAACTATATATATGAGCAATATGTATGTATCTCGTCTTCTGATGTTTGCGTAGTGTGTGTGTGTGTGTGTGTGTGTGTGTGTGTGTGTGTGTGTGTGTGTGTGTGTGTGTGTGTGTGTGTGTTATAATATTTTAAATGAATACAGAATGCACGTGAGTTCTTCTAACGTGCTAATAATTTCCTGAAATTACAGAGGAAGGTGTCACATGGTGGAAACCTGTGGTTGGAGATGAACTTTGATACCTTTATGATCATGTTGTTGTTATTGAAAATAAAATATTCATATTAAAACACAATTGAACACATTAATAACCTGTATGAGAAACTCGTCAATCATTGGTACAATTTAAATTCAAATTTGAGTTAGTTACTAAATTATTCTTTGTTATTTGAATACAAATCTGTAATGACAGATAAAAATTTTCGTCAAACTAATTTGTTAGTTAATTAATATTAGATATGCACATTATTTTATAAAAAGAAATCATGAAGACACTTTTTTAATTAAAGCAGGTAATTATAATTCTCTTCAGAATTTACAAGAACAAGAAAAACATATAACATTGAGGCACGCTCACTAAAAACACACTTTTGTTAGTTGGTTGCTTCAGTTAATTTCAATAAATCTAGTGTTTTTGAAAGAGAATTTAACACCGGGATCATTTTTCACACAGAAACTTCAATAAGCTGACTACCTAATAGAACAGTGAAACGACGTATTTTCCACCTAAACACAAAGCAAAGCTATTTCGTTTGTACAAAATACTACCGAAACACGGTTTACCGGATATTCTAGCTATTTTGGATCGTAGCCGAATAACATTGACGTCACAGGATTGTTACAATGAATACAAAACAGTTCGAACAGATCGAGTTTTTCTGGTTTAAGAAACAAAAATAATTTACTCACATTTTTGTTAGTCTTAATGAGGTCTATAGCGAGAAGTCATACCTCCTGTCACAGCAGAAACTACATATTATTTCATTTTTAATTGGTACAGTATCTACCAAATATTCAAGTTGAGTGTACATTTAATGAGATCATAAAATAATATTGGCAGACTATGAGAAAGGAGAAAGGAGAAAAGAGAAGGGTTATAAAGATTGGGTTATAACGTCAGTAATGACTTCTAGTGGTGTGTAAAAGATTTTTTTATTTGGACTGTCAGCGCAAGACAGGAGAAAGGAAGTGCCAGTAGCCACTATACCAACATTGCTTGGTAGAGCCTGGTGTGGATAACAAAAGAGAGAGTGAGAGTGATTGGAAGGGAGAGACGGAGGGGATAAATAAGGAGAAAGTGAAGGATAAAATGGAAAGGCAACAGAAAATAAGAACATCAACGCATAAAATTAATTAATAAGCAATATCAAAAACTTAATGCTTGATTCGAGGTCCAGACATCGCAGAATAGCTGCTTCTGCCTAGAGGACCTCGTTAGGTGGGAGCTGTTTAGATTTAAAGATAATGAATTGATAAGCAATACTTAAAGCTTAACGATTAAATGTTACATACATCAAAAATCTTCCTGTTAAAAAAAGAGGAATGATATCTTTCCCATACAGATATCACGAATCTCGGACTCCCCAAACCAGAGAGAGCAGTGAAGAATTCAAAAATGTTTGTTGTTTACTCACACTGGTTTTCTTGAGGAGCGAGGCATTGCTGTGCGAATAATGGTACGTGTGATACGGACTGGCCGAATGAAAAATCGGGACACCAGCGGACATGTTGGCGGACTGAAAATTTCTTTAAAACAGAAAATTATCTCTAGTCAGAAAAGGATACAGGAGGGAATTTGAAATTGTTCTCATTATTTAATAAAATATATACATATATTTTTAAAGGAAGGGCGGGGAAAAATATTTTAAAGACACCCAGGTCTTAGCCTGGGGTGTGGGATTTCCACCCACAAAAAACCCACCTTTCCTGATAGCATACTGCACTTGGAACCGAAATATTTTCATTACTTCAAGTGCAGTGCTAATAGGTCATACCGATCTCGTTGTAGGGCCCGAATCTCTCTCTTTTATAAAATATAATAATTATTAAATCAACACATTTTTGGAAAAAGAATTTTTACCAAAAAAATTAAATCTAATTATTTCATACAATTATTTTAATTACACAGGATATTTTCGACCTTCCCATGTAAGTTCTCCTTTGATAGATAACTATGTATAAAAAAGTCAACTTCCAATTGAACTTTAATACAAAATAAAATATTATGTGAATTTTAATAATGCAACTACATTGAGGTCAGATAAATAGTCATAATTATACACTCCACATCAGATCGTGCTTAATTAGTGTTAATAGACCATAGGGTATAGATAGACGAAAAATCCTTCAACTTGGGATTCTGACATTGACCATCAAACCAATGCAATGCTGATGTTTACTGTGAGACCCGTGTAAATATTTGTTCTTTTCAATACGATAAAGAGCTTCATTGTATTTACTTTTACAATCAACAAGACCACTACAATTAGGCATATTTATTATGACTATAATTATTTATTATTATTAGTTCATTAGATTCCTATACATTTCTCAGCCATATAGCACCATCTGCTGTTTTAACCTAGAGAACTGTATGTGAGATCGCAAGGGCAGGAGGTTTATGAAGAGTAATGGGTTTATAACAAGCAGAGGAGGTATCAAACCCGTGTGTCCTCGGAAGCTATGATGTCTGAAGTAGACATAAGCCGGCAGAATATAATGTCAACCGGGTTCTATTCTAGGGGGTCGGGGCCTTGTTGGTGGATAGGGGACCTGCAAGAGTGTAATTCTAACCTAGAGAGAAGATGACGGTTTTGGCTTTTTAGCTGGACCCACAAACCAGCTACCCACAATAACCTTATCCAGTACAGGTTTGTTCGGGATGAGCCAGACTCATGTTTAAACCTGGATGGTCATCTATCAAGTTATAAACTCGCTGGACGTTGCTTAACATTAGTGTTCTTACATTAACTGGTGTTCGTATTCAACGAGCTATTGTGAATAATTTATGACCTCTTTGTACTAATTAATAATTATTTCAAAGAATTTAAAGCAATGGGGATGGATAATACACATTTAGTCAATTTTAATCAAACTTATTTAATGAAAATTTCAGTACATGTATGTTATAAGCAAAGTCGCTAAACGTGAAAACTTGAAACAAAAATCCTTCTTACAATATGGTTACATTGGTTACTCATACCTTTCTAAGAATTAGGAGTGGAATTTTTTTAAAAAGAATACAAATTGTACTTTTATAAAGCACGAAGTCTGTTCACGTGTTATTTGAATTGCAAGATAAATATTGGTTGCTGTACCGAGGAACTCGGATGTTTTTCTCGAAGATAATACCTAGATTTTACTCATTACATTGTACTTATTTCTGCAGCAGTTCTGGGTACCATTATTCTGTGGTCAGAATCTCCAGTACATGAGGAAAACTCCATGCATTCGTTGGGATTGAAACTGACGGATCTCTAGCCTATAATTACCAGACTTGGGACAAGAAACCCATGTTTTCAACATTGTGTTCAGAAACTGTTGAAATTTTCAAAAGGCCCAAGAGCATCAGAAGGAGAGATGATAGTTAGGTTTCAAAGATATAAAATTCAACTTTCAGTTTCCCGGTTTCAAAATCAAATTCAACATCTTGCCAAGACTAGCTGGTAGTTTTTATGCCGCGCTGTCTCTTTCTTTGTATAGGCGTTCTTCGCACCTCGGCCGAGTTGTTTGATCTCAATGCACGATTTTTTTGTAAAATTAAATTTGATATTCTTCCGGTTTACCGGTCATTAATGAATGGCATGAATTCATAAGAACGGGCCTGGTTGACACATAATTCAGCATCAGAATTCCGAATACTCACGGAAGATGTCCAGACTCTTGTCTCAAGGTTTCCTGTGACTATGACCACCTAACTATTGAGGCACCGATTAGAATCGTGTTAAATTTTATTGCCGACAATGGTGACATTTACACGTTTGATAGACCACCGGTAGAATGACCTTGTTGTTTGACCTTAGGCCTTAGGACAGGAAATTCGGAAATGACTTTTATTTGGGCTTCTGTAGGAGACTGATGGGTAAATTGTTGGAATTTCCATTAAGTTCTGTGTGCATACGTACCTACTTTCCCACATACTTGATGGTGAAGTCAATAATCCTGAGGGGAAGGATTGCCACTTTCGTAAAAGATAACAGGTGGACTATAGGTATTTATTCTGATTACTCGTACAAAGCACCAGATAATTATAATAAAAGTACCATAGGTAAGGATTCACATTCGGACTCACGATTTTGACATACGAGTATTCGTAAAATATCATAGTTCCAAGAGTTGAATCAGGTATACCAGAGAATAGATGAGAGTCATCCATGGTTTGTCAGATATATACCTGAAATTATACTAACAAGTGGACTTGAAACCCTTGATTTTCCTAAGGGGCTGAACACATTTTTGGTGAGTGTCCTGTCTAGTGTCTATCCATATTTAAACTCTATTTCTACTCCAACCCAGGCTGGATAAGGTTGATGTCAGTAACCTCATTGTGAGTTTCCTGAGAATGGAGAGTACAACTCCAGTCTGAAATGACATTTCAAGTAAAAGAGATGTTCGGAAAAATATGACAGACGTGAATCTAAAAGAGATTTACTCCACAATGCTTGGACAATGGTTTGTTCTCTGGGTCAGGGAGATATGCTGTCGTCAGTCAACGAGGCTAAAGACCTCTAGCCAACGTGCTGAACAGCGTCATTACAAATAAAACAAAAAGTCAACAACTACGTTGTATCAACAAGTCAAGAACAACAGCAAACCAACACCAACAATTTATTCAACAATTTAGATCAATCTTTATTTACAATTACAAATATATACAGATGCAGTCAAAAGGTATAATAAATTAAATATAAACAAAGTTTGATCAAGGGTGGTGATAATGCCTTTGGCATTCTCTTCCGCACCACTACCCGGCACTTCAGTAGTTTCTCACTCCCGCGTACTTTTCGTTCACTCATAACCTTGGACAGCAGCAAAATAAATTATCATCAACCACCAACAAGAAAAACAAAAAGTAGAGGAAGTAGACTAGCAACAACAACCCAAACAGAGACAAAAATTAATAGAAGGCATTGACATCCGTGTTAAACATACATAAATTTCCTCCCTACATCAACAATGGAAAATTTCTGAATGAGTGAAGACCCTTTACTTTCTATAGTTGGATTTAGACAAACTAAATGGGCCCCTGGTTTAATGTAGAAAATATTTACCATGCAATCGACATAAAACGCTACATCGAATAACTTTTATGAAAGGTGACATTAGCAATTTCTGTCAAGTAATGTTCAACTGACAGAAACAACACGGCAGTCTGAGTGCCAAGTGGGACCAATAAATAGGACATTAATTTTTTCAGACCAGCATCTGAGTATTGCTCGTTCCTCATAAATCACATGCGGAGAGTATAATGACTTTTTAACGACAAATAAAAATAAAATTTACGTCAGTAATAATCTACAGCATTCAATAATAATGGTCTTAAGAACTTATAGCTTTATTCGTTTAGAATAGGTGATGTCTGATGAGCTATGCTTCTTCCGTTATTTTGGAGCCCTTTATCCACTGGAACCAGCTCATAAACCATAGACATAAATTTACCTCACTCATCTAGAGATTTTTAAGTGGTCATCAAACAAGTCTTCACCTTGCTATACGTTGCTTAATTTCAGCCTTTCCTTTTCCTCTTACCTCCTAAATACATCTCTTCTTTTTTACTCTCAGAAGTCGTGTATGTTTGATTATTAATGAACAGATGGCTCATCAAAACACTTGTTAACTTCACACTGGGACAAATAAACAACAATACAGCTCCTAAACAGAATGATAGAAAAAAGTAAACAACAATATTGGCAAACAAGTGAGTCTCAGACAGGTCGTTCAACGAATGTAAAAAAAACCTGCTGTCATTACTTGGCAAAAAATGAGACAGAGCTGAAAAATCTCCACTATTATGTCAGGATTTCCCATTTTTTTGCCATAGCAAACCTAAAAATAACTTCTGGTTCAGTTTGTATTATTGGCATTACATAGGTTAGTGCTCTGGAGACATTGTGACAAAATTCAAGGTAACTTGCTTTTTGTTCAACTGAGCAAATTTTTTTTGGTGATTCCATTACTTTCCTTTTTAAGGATAAAGAAACTAAAAAAATGTATGTTATGCTACAGTCGAGAATGTTTTTAAATTCTAAACCTAACATGTGCGTTCAACATATCCTGTGCCCTGGGCATTACTGTTTATGAGTGCTCGTACATATGTAAATCCACCACCCTTGATAACACGTTGAAAACAATAGTTTTCGTTCTTTCGCTGAAGTTAAGCAACATCCACCAATGTAAGGACTTTGATAAATCAAAAGTCGAATCCTCGTCCAGCATCACGAACAATTTTGTGCCAGCCCCACTCAGGCTGAGTAAGGTTAATTTGGTGCAAATGGATTTTGTTTTTTTAAATTTGAAATACAACTTTATTTATTGAATATATTTACATTTACAATTAAAATTACACCTCCTAAGCTAAATTTAACGTATATGGTAAGATCTCGGTCGTGATATGACCATGGTGTAGTTGAAATTGACACCATTAGAAAAAGAAAGCAAATCTGGTTAGAGGGTGTTGTTTTCTTTAGTTTTGTAAATGAAAAGTATAAGTTGGGGCATCGCTGTTGCCAAGTTTGCTTTTTCTCTATGTTGAGCAAATGGTCAGTTTTTTCCTCTTCAATGTGTAGGTATGCATTTGTCAACGTTTCTCTGGTTATGTTTTTGTAAACAAAGCCCGTTCTACTGTTATATCCATGGATGAATAACCAATGGATAACTTGTAACACCTCAAACATATGTCACATAAGAATCTATCCAATAGGGCTACCCTTATTAGCTTAAAAAACATATGAAGATGAAGAATTAATTTTGTTATTATTGTGATTTCCTCTGTGTTCCAGTAATCCAAAATGGCCAATTCTATGAGACAGGTTCATTACCAATGAGATATAACTTTTTTAATTTTTTATTTATTTAATTAATAACAAGATAACACATACAAAGGTATTTTTCCGTCTAAGAAGTTCTAAGAAAAAGTTTCTAAGTTCTGAGTAAAACTATTAGATCCATGGAATCAATCATACCTACCCAGTGGAATCAATCATACGATCATTCCTAACACAAAACAACACTTCTGAAAGGGAATTTTTTTTAGGAAGGGAAAGCCATTGCCGAAAAGTGTGGAACAAAGACATAGACCGCCCGGTATCCATGGCTGCCTACCCTTACATAAACCCGCGGCTCCTCATCAATGCTAAACCATACCGTTGTGGAACTGTTGAATTAATACTTCTTCAACACAAGGGACTTGGTAAGTCCTTATTGGGCAGTGTAAATAAGGTCTACCATTCATTATACGTCTTATTTAAATAGGTATAAGAATTGTGAATCGTTACATAATTATCGTTAAAGGGTTTTCGAGTTCTATTAATAGTTATCTACTATATTTATTTATCTTGCTCTCAATAAAACACCCGTCTAATTACATGTAAATTCCTAGATTTAACTAAGAGTGAGTGCTTTTTTACGCTTTCATCTCAAGCACCAATCCATTAGCTGGGTAGTTTTCCATAAGTAGATATTAGTACATGGCTTAATGACTTAAGCGCCAACATTTATATTGTATTGCTATCCTTGAACTGAGTTTACACGAACATGGAAGTTAGTCTTCATAGAAACTCAAATAAATCATAATCTGTTTTGTAACATGTAAAATTGAATATATGGAGTAAATTTTATTTATTTTGATTAAAATTTCTTGCGAATCACCTGCTTTTGCTCTGCTTTACTGCTGCTGACTGACTGACCATTCGAATTTGAACCAGACTGAGACTTCAGGCAAAATACTTATGTCACCGTGGCAGAGTGAGTTAGCGCGCTAGGCATTGCACACACGGTGACCTGGGTTCGATCCCCAGCGGGGCAGGAATTTTTCTGCTCTGTACTTGGATGTTCGGGGTCCACTGTGTAGTTACTTGTATGAGTAACGACCAGTGGTGGCATTACCAGAGTAAAAAGAAATTAATGTCATAAAATAATTCGAAATGTAAAGGAGGCTCTTAGTAATGCTCCGCTACCCACAAAAATTGTGAAGAGGCCTTGTGCTTCACCACAAATAAAACAATACATACTTATGTATTTCAATAAAAAGTCAACATTTACTTAGGTAGATCAATTTATTAATGAAACAACCCACCAGACAGATTGGTGCAGCTACAACAACAGATTCGTGCTCAAGTGCTCATGCACAAGCCGAATCAAAGGTCATCCATTCATCGTTCGGGATTTGAAAAAAAGAGCACAATGATTTCACCAAAAATTCCATTCGGATGAAAACTATATCTGCAGAGAAAAACATTAGGGATGAAACATAGTAATGAGGGAAAATTCGGGAGGAGGACCATTTATGCACTTTATGGCATTCATAGTTTCAAACAATCCTTACCTATTTGTTTTATTGGGTAAATTTTATTTTGATAAACTTAAGAGTCACAAGTATTCCATTAAATTGAAGTACAATGATATTTGATTGAGAATATCAACATACTGTAGAACATCACGGACAAAGTGTTTTTCACTTGAAGATAACTATGGAGCAGATTTTATTTTTTAACTATGAAACTCGGTACAAAAATTTACAATAAAAAAACTCGCGATACCATCGAGGTATTGCTACAAATTTGTCGTCAATGTGCTAACTATATTGAGAAAGGACTACTCCTGCTGTGATCTGGTAATTTAGGTAATTTTAAATTTGTTAAAAAAATATACAAATATACACCAGAAAATATTCAACAGCACAAAATTTTCCGTTAAAATTTAGCACACAACTTTACGCACGTACAAAAGAGAACTAAAGATATTGTGCTAAATATTTCAAAGAACAATTTGAATATTTATACTCAGACGGCTTTGTCTAGAAGCAATTAATGCAAACTGACTTTAAGATTCAAATTTTAATGACAAAAAAGAGAAAGAAGAGAGAGAAAGATTGCCGCTCGTTTTTCTCTCCCTTTTCCACAGGGGCATAGTCAGAAAATTGTCGAAAATAAGAGCACCATACTGAAATAACACTTCATATGGAGACCTTTCAGTCCTCGGTCACAAAATATAAGATAATAATAATATTCTGTAGTGGATGATAACCACCAGGCGAGGTTACCAGAGTAGCGCGTAAACCACTTGACAATCAGTGCACGGTAAGATAACGGGTGATCTTCAGATTTCATCATAGTGGTGGATTTAAAGACACTCAAATCCATGAGTGTAAGTTGGGACGATAGAAGGAAATGTTTTGTTACCAAATAAAATCATGTCGAAGGTGGGGTTAATGAACATACCCGACTACCCGAATATTATTCCAAAATTCTGGCTGAGACTGAGCAGATTTGGCTAAAACCTATTTTATGACCAATTTGAAAAAGGGTGTAAAGAAAAGAGAAGAAAAAGAGAAACAACAAGAGAAAAGATAATATTACGAAGGAAAAAATTCTGACATTTGCTGAAGTTTTTCCTTGGCTTTGTTTTAAATTACATCCATGTTAGAAAACTCATTTCCTTCATCTTTGTACTAAGAGACAAAGAGAATAAAAAGGGACGTCTATATAATAATGTATCTCCTCAAAATTTGGACAACATTCAAACTGAAATATACATTGTAGGTACACCACATAAAACATGTAGCTAATATTTGAAATTATTTACATAGGTTAAAATAACACATTTACCTACCAACCAACTTAATAATTAATATCAGTTAAAACTTTTTATAATATGACGGGACTCTATATTAAATTTTAGTTCATAAAAAAATAAAATATATTTTATCGAGCTTTAGGAATTTTGGTCCATTAATTTTATTATATATTCAAATTTTATTTTACATTTTTTATTTTTACATTTTTACGAGTACATTTTTTATTTTTAGTTCACTGAGTAACAATAACTTTTCAATAAATGAAATATAAAAAAGTTCGACCACGGTTTTGAACCAAAAGACTCGAGAGAAGTCAGTTTTGGAGTTTTCGTATTGAGTTTTGACTGACATGAACTTCTTAGACGTATTTTTTATCTTCAACATTTTACTGAAAACAATGATACTATCAACAAGGTCACCTATAATGCCCGTCATAATAATATACCTAAGTACCAGCAACCAACAAATCGATAAAAAGAACATTAAAATAATATGGTCAGTAAGTACCTACAGGGTGGCGCATTGCGCATGACCACATTTGAAATTGTTGCCATGCGTTTAATATTTGAGTTGGGATATTGATATAAAAAGTCTTTTGTAGAAAAAATGTGGAAGTTCATTTTACATGAGTCAATTTTTTCACTTATGAAAGATGATGTCCGACAAATGACGTCCTTGTCGACTTACACATTCGCTCGAGACGCTCGCTAAAGTTGAGCATCACGTTCACCAACATTTCCTCAGGACAATATCCATGGAAACTCTTGTCCATGAATCGTGGATTCCTGAGGAAAATTTTTCCCGGTCGCGTGATTCCCCGGAACGGTGACGTACTGTGGCTGCCACGCTCACCCGACCTCACTCCGTGTGATTTTTTTGTATGGGGATATCTAAAGACAAAAGTTCATATCGACAAACCTCGTACCCTTGCTGACCTGAAGGACTCTATCTGCCATGAAAACGACCGGATTCCCGAGTATAATTGGTGAACGTGATGCTTTAGCGAGCGTCTCGAAGAACGTGTAACTCGACAAGGACGTCATTTGTAGGGCATCATCTTTCATACGTGAAAAACTGACTCATGTAAAATAAACTTCCACATTTTTTCAACAAAATACTTTTTATTTCAATATCTTAACTCAATTATTAAACGCATGGTAACAATTTCAAATGTGGTCATGCGCAATGCGCCACCCTGTATAATGGCCAAGCTATTGAAAGACTTCTTCATTTCCAGAGCGTAACATTGACACCAATATGAAGGCAATACTAAAGTCAATAATGAACTGATTATAAATTGACAACAAAAGCAACACTTGTGCATCCAACCTTTTCAACCTTATAGAAATAAATATTCAAAAAGTCATAACTCACGAGTCAATATTTACTCATGTATAAGTATCTACAAGGACGTTGTACCAATAGTTACATTTAACATCCTTTTCAACTTTGTACATATTCATGACATAATATACCCCCAAAAAACACTACGTGTACAAATAGTCGTCAAGTGTTGGAATGATTAAAAAGAACTGATATCAAAAACGTCAATTTTCTATGTTTGAAGGAATTATTTTTCACGTAGGTAATTACAGAACCACGTCCTTGAATACTGCACACTGTTTTGTTAGTAAATTACTACACATAAATTTCAGAACAAAACAGTGTGCAGTCAAGGACGTGGTTCTGTAATTACCTACGTGAAAAATAATTCCTTCAAACATAGAAAATTGACGTTTTTGATATCAGTTCTTTTTAATCATTCCAACACTTGACGACTATTTGTACACGTAGTGTTTTTTGGGGGATATCACTACTTTTTGATTTAATTGATTTTCCTTTGATAGATGAAATAAAAACTAACCAACAATCAACAGATAAAAGAAAAAAACACTTTTAATTTAAGGATGTTGCGATACGCAGTAATATTATAAGACTATCATATAAAATGTTGGGTAATTTATATTGAAGTACGAGTAGTGAGGTGACATTACCTAGTTAAATGAAAAAAGTTATAATGAGTTGCATGCTCGAAAATTATATTGTGACCCAAGTACTGTTCTGTAAATAATTACAATTGCAAGGAGACGAAAAAAGATAAAAAAAAACCTTGAAAAGATGCTGAAAGAATATTTCATAGTACTTGCTGAATAGAGGAGAAATATTGTGATAACAGGTGTATTCCTTATTTGAGTGACACTAGAGCGCTCAGCAATTTTGTTGATCTTTTCAAATTTTGAAATCCACTACCGAGGTTCACTAACAGAAAAGTACCCCTTTTCAGTATTTTTGGCAATAATTAGAGACGGGTGATATCGAGTATTTCAAAGAACTGGTACTTCAGTAATCGATTACTTAAAAGTACCGAGTATTTCCAATACTTGGTTTTTGAGGTTATGAGAACGGATGTAAATGGAATAATGGATTTGAGAAATCACTCAAAAACCAAGTACAAAAGCACCGGTTCTTTCATTATTTAGTACACTAACTAAATTTCACAATTTTGCATTCAGAACGTGTTGGGTGTTTTAGTTTCAAGTGTTTCAATAGATGAGAAGATCCACCTCCTATTTTATAAACTGAATTACATAATGTACATTTCCCTTAACCGTCCGATTGTTTGACAAAGAAGTTTCAAATAGAAGACTTGTTTCTACGAGACAAAGAGAAAAATATTAGGACACCGACAGCCTGAAAATTATTCATAGATAATATCGGAATAATTAAGTACCTCTCTCTGCTGTACCTAGTTCTAGAGAAGGGTATTGGGGTAGTATTGTAATTGTAATACCGAGTATTTCATAGAATCGGTACCCGGCCCCTGTGTGTAATACCAAGTATTTAATAGAACCGGTACCCGGCTACTACGTACGATACGGCCCTTCGTACTCGGTTCCAATGTGTAATACCGAGTATTTCATAAAACCGGTACCCAGTACGGTACGCGGATCCAGTGTGTTATACCGTCGCCAGTGTTGTGCATGGGTACAATTTGTACAGGTACCTAGCAAAATTTTGTACCCGGTATGGGTACGGGTACCTAATTTTTATTTTGTGCCCGGTACGGGTACTTTTGTAACAGTACCTGGTATTTTTTGGGTACTTTTCGTGTACATTATCCTTATCTATAGTAATAAGATTTGTCTAAATTATTATAACGACCAAACTAAATAAAATACCAAATTACTAGTTAGCCTTTAATGAGGTCTTGAACTCCAAGTTCCAGGTTTAAAGTCTAGTAAGCTAGATTTTAGTATTATTTCAAATTACTATTATTGTTAATTTATTATTATTATCACAATCAGGAAATAAAAACATACATTTATTAAAAATAAGGCTTACTCCTTTTTAATTTAAGTATGAATTTGTGAGCAAAAATAACTAGAATGTAGAAAAAATAGTATTCTACCATATACGAGTATGTAAAACAATTTTGAAGAAAATCGGTTAAGCGGTTTTGGAGATACAAATGATTTAGTCGAAAAAATCGAAATTGCCACGTGTATACAATGTGAAACAATCACGAGGAAGTATTGTGTCCATAATTGGGAGTGTTTTTTTATTTATATTTATATAAATGGTACATATTTGTAAATTTTGAATGAAATCTATGTAATTTACGATTCAAAATACAAAATACATTTCGAGTTCGATTCTCAGTTGTTGCAGACTTTTTTAATATTTTTTCCCCTCTAAACACGTGAGTCTGGAATCACAGCCCTACCCAGGCTGGGTGAGGTAAATGTAGGTAGCTGGAACGATTCCCAGCGAATGGAGGGTAAAACCCCCCGTCCTGACTAGTTCAAATCAGGACGTTAAAACCAAATACAATCAACTCGTCACAATCGTTTTACATACATAGGTAGATGAATAGTTAGATTGTGACAAATCAATGTTGATCGAGTGAAACCATACTCACTTCGTTCGAAATACGGTCATAGAAGGTTGATTAAAACTACCAACTACTGTTTTTTTTTCTCACGAGAAAACCGGACATAAAAAGTACAGAGTAAAAAAAAATCTACCTAGCCGGGATTCGAACCCAGGTCACCTTGCAAACTTTGTGTTTTACCTACACCAGTCGACGACCACAGAGATTGCTCAATACATAATATTTTATTATAATTATTTATCATTGTTTTGATCTACATTAATCAATATTTTTCCTCTTACTGGCCAATATTTTATACACTTCACATAAAATAGACCTAGTTTACCTATTGATGTAGAAATCTTTGAATGAAGTTATACAACGTTTTTATTCCCCATCTGCTCAAACGGTCTGCTGGCAGCTTGGATGAAGCAGAGGCGATTATATCCCACCCATATTTTAAGTTATATGTGAGGCGAAGATTTTTTGTTAATCTCATAAATCTAAATTCAGTTTTTTCTTTTTATGTCTCACACTGTCGCTGATTTTTCTATAATTTTATTTACATCGTAGTATGATTCTGCGTAATTGAGATCTTTAGAAAGAACCTTCAGTCATCAACTTGGAATAACTAGGCGTGGCTCCAGGGTTCATTATAGATATTCCTTTAGAGGGCTTTAAAGACTTTTCTACATGTTTCAACCATCTGAAATTATGTGATCTCATTCCCTTTGACTAGACCTTTCTAAAAACACCAGGAATACATCTCTAGGATAACAATAGACGGCTCTAGGCTCCATAATAAGTATTCCTTTCAAAGGCTATAACTCAAGTTTGGTCCAGTGTAATACTTTGGTTATATTTTTATATTTTTTCCTATGAAAAGTCCTTTCGAAATATACCAGAATCACAGCTCCAAGATAACCAGGGGCGGCTCTGTGCAACTTTCGGGTTTTATTTTAGAAGGCTATATCTCCTATCCTATAAAAAATAAATACTTGAAACTATAAAAGGTATGCAGAAATAAAAATTCCCTATCCAAAAACGTAGCCCACGTCTTTCCACGACAAGCACACATTGCTGTACCCTTGACAGAAAATTGGTCTGAAAAAAAAAAACCTGTATGAATATTTTCATGAAATTCAAGATTTTCGGCGTGGCCAGAAAACGACTTTAACTGTTCGTGGGAACCTCGCGCTTTCGTGAAACACAATCTATTTTCGCGTCTCATTACGAATTTGAAGTAAAAATCGATAAAATTAGCGGGAAGTGTGCAAAAACAATAAAACAAAATACATATAAACTCTGTTTCGTGTTAATATAGGCCGGTTGGCTGGCGCTACTTGACGAGCGCTCGCCTACCGGCGAGCTTGATCACGTTCCACCATTCGCTGGACTAAATGCCCACTTACTAAACTTAACCTCATCCAGGCTGAGTGGGGGCGAGAATTACCAAAAGAACGGGGATTGCCATGATGACCCTGGATGGATCCGAAACCAGAACGGTCACCAATCTATATCCTGACCACGCTGGACGTTGCGGTACAAAATTAATTGATATTAATGAAAACCCATTTGTATACCATACTCTTTCTCTATAGGTCCGGGCCATCGGTCGGGTCACGGATTTCACAGCCTTTTTCCAGTGACTAGTGGCATCCTATTTGAAGCATCGAAATTACCTTTCTTAATGCACATCTAGATTGTAAACGGAACCTTCTTAAAATATTTCAGCTCTTTAGATGTTACTATTGCAGTTATACGACATACTCGTAGTTACAGTGGATCAGTGAGATGAATTAGTTTAGTTTTTTTTTTAAGTTATCATATTCGTGTTTATCTCATTCGTGATATCACAACTATTCAAACTCACTCTACTAAATCTACGCTGAAACCGGGACTTGAACCACCGACCTCCTGGTTAAAAGTCCGCTGCCTTATCGATGAAGCTACTGAGATCGGTCAGTGAGATGAATTAATTAACGAGTCAGTGTTTTGACGTTTATATTAATAAAAAAAATATATTGAGGCTTTTCTTCTCGTGGTAAGTATATGAATCACCAAGAAATTTTATTCTTTCTCCCTGTGACGTATTTCGAGAGGGTGTGTTGATCTGAGAATTCTCAGACTCACACGTTTATAAACAGTTTGTTAACACCGAAACGCAATGTGCGTCAGTGAAGAAATAGCGGAAATAGACGGACCTGCCAAAAACATCATGGATTGATCTGTTCTGTCAATATAGAATCACAAACTGCGTAGATCTGGAGAGACATATAATACTACCTTTTTCTGTATGTGGATATATTATTTAATGTATAACATTAAAATCTATGAAAATAAATTGAAATGTGTTTTTTTGTTGTTGATATTTAAGAATAAAAATAACAGAAACACAAGACCAAAGTCGCTCAGCAGATTACAAGACATGAGGTTACGGAGCAAAAAAATCATTTTACAAAAATGAACGTAATACTAAAAATAAATATTCTCGGAAATAAAATTCTAGCTGACAAACCTATGACTACAGGTGAGGGATGCAAGGATGACCTATTATGGCACCTAGTACCATTATGATACCGGAAGACAATGCATAATGGGTTAACAGATAAACCATTCAGTACAACCTAAGCGAAACGTAAGGATTAAGTCCAGTAAGACATTGGTAAGATTACTAGACGCTACCTGATTGATTCTTAAGATACTGTGCCAATCAAAGTATTGGTCGTCTCAAGTTGAAAGTCTCTTGCGTAATAATCCTCAGGTTCACTGGAGTGAATAAACGATCAAATTGTTCGCAGAAGTCAATAAATACCTGTAAGAAGTAGATAAGGTTCAAATCAATAGATGTGGAATTGCTTTAGTGCTAAAATATAAGGAGCTCGGACACCCTGATAAAACAAAACTGTTCATCTTAGAGAAAATAAAGAGTACATGAATGCATTGATTTGACGTTCAGGTCGAGATTCTGAAGGAAGGGTTCCCTTAGACGACTTAGACATTTTACTAAGATAAAATTCTGGCTGTATGGATGGTCTTGCCGACCAATGCCAGAAAAAGAAGAAGAAGAAGAAGAAAAAAAAAAAAAAGATAAAATTCTATAATAAAATACTTCTATGAAATGAAAAACACAACATCACAGAAGTCAGATCTATTATTTCAAAAAAGTTCTATTTTTGTAGATTCAAAATACTGTCAAATCAAAAAACGAGTAGAAAAAAACAATCTCATTAACCTCGAATGACCAGATATTTGGATCATATCAGGTGGCCCACTTAATTCACAAAATCTTTACGTAAACAACCTCAAAGTTGTTCGAGAGATGGTTAGAAAAAAATATGTACCTATACAAACGTAGTTGAAATGATACTACCTACGTATAAATACGAGGGTAGTATTAAGATTAGGAAAGCAAGAAACTTAGATGTGTAGGTACCTAATGATAGTTGAGGAAGAAAGAGAAGAACAACATAATAATAATAATAATAATAATAATAATGAGAAAAAAAAACAGTGCTCGTAAGATGGGTATAGATACCTATCTCATGGTCGTGGAAGGATTATATGGACGCATTGGACGCCTAGATCCAATGTCTAGGCTCCTGGCAAGTCCAATAATTCTATTATTGTCCTGATATAAGTCCTTCACGACAGGCATTTTAGACTCCACTCTTGCTAATTCGCCCAAACCGAGGATCGAACTAAAGATATCAAGACCACTATCCGTTAGTAGGGATCTGTTGGTTCGAAACCCACCCAGTGCATGCATTTTTCCTCATAAATTTGAGTTTGTGACCACATAATAATAAGACTCTGACGGTTAGGTGGTAGAAAATGCTTTGAGCATTAACCTCACCTGGTGGTTACCTTCCACTAAAGAGTGTTATTATTTATTATTATTATCACTATAACGATGATTTTTATATGATATTTGATACGAAGGAAAGATAGTTTTAATGATGATATAATGATGTTGATGATGGAGAACTAGTTTCATCAATAAGGCGTGCACGTAGCCTTCGCTGTAGCGGAAGAAGGTTAACTTGCTTCCTTCTTCAATAACTTTTTGTTTCAAATCATATCTAATGTTGAAAAAAAAAAACTATGTTCAATGCCTATAACTATTATAACAAGAAAAAAAATCAATGGTTGAAACTTCATATTAAAAAAGTGTGCTTAACTAAAAACATCTAGAAAAAATGCGCTTTTCAATGCCTACAACATATAATATTGATGACTTTTTTATATGGAATTTTTAACTTGTGAGGTTATAATCGAGCTCATCCTTCAGCGCGGCCTACAATAACACAAATCAGACTTTAAACAATTATGTGTACATAATATATTTCACAAAATGAAAGAGCAGAAGAAAAACATAACAGAAAAAAAAGTGTGCCCGCCTGGAATGGTTTATCATGGTCTCATAATGATACTGAAAAGCAAACCCCAAATTTGATTGTGAAGTGCAAACATCAATCTTTTTATGTCCAGTAAAAAGTATAGTAAGTAATGCATAAAATGATACCTAATCAACAGTAAAAAGCATTATAAATATTCATTATGTCGCCAGATTAGAGGGTAACCCCCTTAACAAGCAGCACTTAGCCAGAAAAGCCCTTTCATTCTGAAAATATTTCGGCGAGACGCCTGAAATAAGTGTCAAGTAATGACAACCCTGGGAGATATAGAATTTAAAACCAAGAAATGGTGTGGGAAACTTCTCATTATCAGAGAACATTACGAATGATTTTTATCTAGAATATTTTTCGATCTGTTTCACTTAGCCAGAAAAATGAATAGAAATTTTCGAAACAGGACGTTTATTAAATTTGGATGCATTCTAGAAAATCTAGAGAAAATCATGCATCTCTCTATTTGAGATAACGATTAATATAAAGGGGACTCCTTGTCCTACATAAGGTAATAATGGTGGTAGCCTAAAACTGTGCTAAGCTTTTAACCCTTATCTTGGCAATGTGTCCCTATGGATACCATCAGGTTTTTTTACTCTAGTGGCCCAAATTTAATCCTAAAGCATTTTTTCTTCCACAGAACATTTAATTTTTTTTTAACGCTTTATTTAAAGTGGCAGGATTTAGCTCTTCCATCCAACCATCCAATTATCATTCTCTTTTACTTTTTCATCATATTAATTAAAAATTAAAGATTGAAATTCTTTGCCAAGATAAGGGTTAAGTAGGTTGGGAAAGAGCAAACTGCACATAGAAAGTGCATTTCAAGATTCACTGACAAGATATTTCGGCACAAGCAGGCGAAAGATAACAATGCTTTGCATAGTCACTAACAGACTGATTCATTCATGAATATTATTTATATGGTGGGCCATTAGCCATTTTATTTAACTTTATTGATATTGCACCTCAAATTAGCCCATCTTCACACCCAATGATGATCAAGATGATTAGGCAATTATGGACCTATTTTATGCGCATGTATGTTTCAAGCGTACATCATGTGTGTTAGTATAATATCCGCGATAGTTTTCCATCATCAATGGTGCTGGTAATGTCTACAGTCACTATTGACGGAAGTTATAAGTACCATGACGGCAAAGGAAAACCCCACGCCTATCAGTGTGATATTTTCCAAGAAAATTTCAGTAAACCACCTGCCAATTTTGTGTGTACCAGACGTACCCATTGATAATTTAGACATCAATTGTTTCGCCGTGAGAATATGTGGCATGCAAATTGCAAGCATTATGCAATCACATTTTTTTTTTCCTACTTATATTGCCTTAGTAAATATCTTGTGATAACACTCAGAAAAACTATTATTATAACCTAAACCAAAATTTCAAACAATATCTTCTGCTTTGTTTCCATTTCGGGTGATATTCCAACAATAAAGATATTGAAATATATAAGTTCTTTGGAAAAACTTATAGTTATTGGTAAAACAAATAAACATCGAAATAATTTGAAGATAGAAAACACTTGGCTTTTTTTGTTTTACTTAATTATTTATTTTCAGAAGTTATAAGTACCATGACGGCAAAGGAAAACCCCACGCCTATCAGTGTGATATTTTCCAAGAAAATTTCAGTAAACCACCTGCCAATTTTGTGTGTACCAGACGTACCCATTGATAATTTAGACATCAATTGTTTCGCCGTGAGAATATGTGGCATGCAAATTGCAAGCATTATGCAATCACATTTTTTTTTTCCTACTAATATTGCCTTAGTAAATATCTTGTGATAACACTCAGAAAAACTATTATTATAACCTAAACCAAAATTTCAAACAATATCTTCTGCTTTGTTTCCATTTCGGGTGATATTCCAACAATAAAGATATTGAAATATATAAGTTCTTTGGAAAAACTTATAGTTATTGGTAAAACAAATAAACATCGAAATAATTTGAAGATAGAAAACACTTGGCTTTTTTTGTTTTACTTAATTATTTATTTTCAGATGGCCATTTCGCCAGTTACGGCATCGATGCCGTACCTTTTCTATCTTCAAATTATTTCGAAATAAAGATATTGTTTTCTTGATTTCTAATAAAATTGGTCTTCGATGGATTTGCATCAAAACTGACCTCATTAAATCAATTTTTAAGGAAGCGGAAAGTCTATGGTTCTGGAGTATCAAACCTCATAAATTTCAGTAATGCTGGATTAAATTATTTTATTATTTATTTATTTAGAAACTCTTTATTAGTAGGTAGAACATATGTACAGACAAATAATGGTAAATATAAAAATAGTCAATATTAATAATATAAACAAGGAAGAAAAAAAAAACAAAACAAAACAAAAAAAAAAAAACAAAATATATATGTTATGTTATGTTTTGGGATTTAACGGCACTTTCACCCGTTCAGGTTATATCGAGAAGGGGGTTTTAATCTTCATTCGCTGGAAACTTACCAACGGAACCTACATTAACCTCACTTAGCCTGGGTAGGCCAAGAACAGCATCACGGGGGTTCGAATTTATTTCTCAATGGTCACCCTTCCAAATCATAGCCTTGCATTGTTTAACTTCAGTGATAGAACGAGAACCAATGTGGCAGAATAGTTCCCGGAACAACCCGTGGTAGAAAAGGTTCCGGAACAACCTGTGGTAGAAAAGCTTGTATAACACCCTGTAGCGGATGTTCACGTGAACAGGCCGTGATCGCGGCGAAATTTCTGCCATTCTCAAAATAAAAATATCCCTTCATACCAACATGTTATATTTTTTTGAACTATTTAGACTTGTTGGCGTCAACATGTGCTCACTGAGATAAGAGATATAGAAGACAGTGATAAATATGGCGAAAGTGAGTAAGAAAAAAGAGCGAGATGGAAGAGGGTGTAAAGATATAGTGAAAGATAGGAGGGAAGGTCCTAAAGAGAGATAGCAGGGCTAGAGAGACTTAAAGATCATAATTATGTATAGAAATATTGAGCGCACGAATAGCTCAGTGGTTAAGCACTCGCTTGTCATGCGGAAGGTCCCGCGTTTGAATTAAAATTTGTATTCAAAATTTGGTTACAGTTGTTTGTAAGGGATACCTGCCGGAGCGCTCGTACTGACCCAGCAACTAATTGGGAAGTATTGTGTCACGTCTCGCTCATCAGAGGGGAGGCACACTTCGGGATGGGCAGGCTACAACACAGACCACAAGCGTCTATAGTAGCTCCTGTTTCATGGCTGCGAAATAAAAAAGGCTGTGAAACACTCATCTTAAAAATAAATAAATAAAAAAATACAAAAAAGAAGGACACAGGGAGATTGAGAAATCACCGAGGGAGAGGAATAGAGGATGTAGGAGAGAACAGAGACAGGAATAGATATCATGAAAAAGATAGAGAAAAAGAGAAGGAGAGGAAAATAAAGACTAGAGTAAATAAAAGGATATTGAGTAAAGAGAAGAATGATCATAGGAAGCGAGGGTGAGAAAGAAAGTAGAAAGAGAGAGAAAAGGAGATAGAAAGTTGAAGCAATACTTGTGCGAGGAAAAGATGATATAGAGCAAGGTGATGATTAGATTATGGAAATGTGACTAATAAGAAAAGGAAGTGGGAGAGAATAGTTGAAAAAAGGTTGAGAGCAGTGACAACAATTAGTAAGGAACAGTTTGGTTTTATGCCTGGGAGGGGGACGACAGATGCTGTATTTGCACTGCGTAGAATGATGGAAAGGTGTCGTGAAATGCAGCGTGATGTTCATGCTGCTTTCATTGACCTAGAGAAAGCGTATGATAGAGTACCGAGAGAGGAAGTGTGGAAATGTATGAATGTGAAAGGAGTGCCTGCAAAGTATATCCGGTTAGTGAGAGAAATGTATGAGAGAGTAGAGACAAAAATAAGAAGTAGTGTGGGAATGACTACGGGATTCCTAGTGAGAGTAGGACTGCATCAGGGATCGGTTTTAAGCCCGTACCTTTTTGACATTGTTATGGATGTAGGTAATGACAGAGGCAATAAGAGAAGAAGCTCCGTGGAGCATGCTATTTGCAGACGACATTGTTCTCTGCGCGTTCACTCAGGAAGAACTGGAATTGAAGCTAGAAAGCTGGAGGAAAGCCCTAGAACAAAGAGGATTAAGAATAAGCAGAACAAAGACCGAGTATTTTACAACCCAACAGCTAGACGGACTGCATCTGAAACTTCAAGACCAGCAGCTACCTGCAGTGGACAAGTTCAAGTATCTAGGGTCAGTTTTGGAAAAGAATGGGGACATAGGATGTGAAGTGAATCATAGAGTGAATTGTGGATGGATGAATTGGAGAAAATTGAGTGGAGTTTTGTGTGATAGAAAAATTAGTGGGAAAATGAAGGGTAAGCTTTATAAAACAGTAGTGAGACCAGCTTTGATGTATAGTGCGGAGACGTGGGCTATAACCAAAGCACAAGAGAGAAAGTTAGAAGTGGCTGAGATGAGGATGCTGAGGTGGATGTGTGGTCTAACAAGGAGAGATAGAGTTAGAAATGAGAAAATCAGGGAAACAGTGAAAGTAGGTCCATTGGGAAAGAAAATACAAGAGAGTAGAATGAGATGGTTTGGGCATGTTGAGAGGAGAGATGAGAGTTACGTGGGTAAAAAAGTACAGGGAATGGATATACAAGGGAAGAGAAAAAGAGGAAGACCAAAGTTGAGATGGAGGGACAAGGTTCAGGAAGATATGAGAGAAAAAGGCTGGAGGCAAGAGGAAGCATTAGACAGAAAGCTGTGGCGGGGTAGAATTAGAGAAGGGAACGCCGACCCCAAATAAAATTGGGAAAAGGTGAGTGGAAGAAGAAGAAGAAGAAGAAGAAGAAGAAGTGGGAAAAACGCCAAGAAATAGGAGGGAGGAAGAGAACAAACAGAGATATAAGATACGAGGAATACTTATAGGAAAGGAAAAAGAGAGATAGAGAAAGTTGAATAGATGCGGTCAGATTGTTGAGTATAAGAGAGAAATGTCCATAAGTCCATGAGAGAGGGTGTAGGTAGAAAGGGAGATTGAGAGGGGGGAGAGAGGGAGAAAGAAAGAGAGAATGAGGGGGAAGAGTGAGATAGGAGATTGAGAGAGAGGGGGAGAGAGAGATAATGACGGGAAAGAGTGAGATAGGAGATTGAGAGGGAAGGGGGGGGAGAGAGAGAGAGAGAGGGGAGGGGGGGGAGAGAGAGAGAGAGGAAGGGAGAGATAGAGAGAGAATGAGGGTAAAGAGTGAGATAGAGAGAGAGAGAGAGGAAAAGCAAAGTCCAAGGGGCTCGTGGCCAAAACATATTTCTTCCATGACAGCAAAATATAGGCAGGCACCTGTGTCAAACCAATCAGCTGATTATCAAATGTGAATGCGGTTGAGTTCTAGGCCAATTAAAAAAAAAAAATATATTCGACGACATGAGATTTTTTTTAAAAATCTCCAAACTTTGCAGCAAATGGCTAACAACGTGAACTTCAAATAAGAGATTAGGTTCGATTGCCCATAATACGGGTTTCAAATTTAATGCCATATCAATGTCCTTAAACGTTGTCCTTTTGTGATTCCTTAGATTTAGTGATATCTACTACACTTACAAATTGAAGCATTACTTCCCATAACAGTTCAGTCAACGTTCTTGCATGAAATATTATACGTAGAAAGTTCAATGAAATGCCATTATTGAAATATATGTCCTTCAGAGAGGTACTCATGCATAAACAGCCTTCAATTTGACACTAATACCGCATGAATGCCTGTCAAAAATACAGGGTTATTCGTGAATAAAAACTATTACACAAAGGACAAAAAAGAAAGCTTTGAATTTTAAACTTTTGTCTTATCCAGTATAACAAAAAAATGGTACAATTTTCAGTACTTTCTAATAATGTCAGATGTAAATAAATAGGTACTGTTTATATTTTTATTGTTTGCTTAACGTGTCTTGCACATCTAATGTCATCATTAGAATCGGGGGTTCAGCGAATAGAGGGTAATTGGCTGGAAATTCAAAAACTACCTCAAGAAGCCTTGAATCAAATTTTATTATACATTTTGAAACGGAACAGAGCGAACAGTCTTAATGAAATGCACTGTTTCTCTCAAAATACAGGGTGGACCAAAAAAACGTTTACACCCGTAAATGGTAGATTACTGACTACATTTCTAGGACGGATCTGCAATCCGTTTTTTCGGATTCGCCTTTATAACTGCACAAAGTGATTTTTTGCAACTTTCTGAAAAAGTCCGACTTTGGCTTATTCTTCAGGTCAGAACTTTTTTCCTGTTTAAGATGAGTTGATTCTGAACATTTCTGCAGAAAGCCAACAAAATTTCAATGTTTCTAGCTACACTACTTTGTTTTTTACGTTTTGGTTTGGCATCTTTTTTGACACCTGAATAGAAAAAAAATTCTCATGTAATTTTTTTACACTTTGAAACACTCAAGATTTGCCAGAGCAAATTTTGGCACAGACATGGGCAAGTTTGATAAAAGTTGGCGGCCAACCCAAGGATGCTAAAAAATAATTTTACGATTTTTTATCACGTGATCTTCTGGGTAAACAAACCAGGTAAGTCTCAAAAAATGATGTTCAAAATCTTAAAAGTGTTGACCGTGTAGGGTCGTCTTGTACTCAAAGATTAATTAGCTATTTATGTCTGATAATTATTTTCCTTGGAATTAATTAAAGGCCAGTCAAATGAATGATTGTTTGTTTCTCGATGATAGTTTTCAAGCATATTTTTCTGCATTCTATGAAATAGTATTTTTAAACTTCTTGAGTTTTTTTAGCACAAGTTATAATTATTATAATTCGGATGCTGAAATGGCAGATACGCATTTAGCATATGGAGTTACCAACAGGAACATTTGGGATCACGTGAAAAACATAGTTTACGAAATCTGGTAGCAAGAATCCAGTTGGTATTCGATGACCTGACAGAAAAACCTGGAATCTTCCGCAACATTCGACGGAACATGATGAAGAGGTTCAACCTTTGCATCCAGGATGGTGGACGCCACTTCCAACAGTTCCTCTGAGGGAATTGAGAAGAGAGAGAGGCAGAGAGCGAAAGAGAGAGAGAGAGAGAGAGAGAAAGGCAAGAAGGTAGAGGGACAGTTCTGAGTTAGAACTAAGGTACTAAAGTCACCATTGGTTTCAAAAAATTGTGTGAGGAGAATCCATAGTGTGTACTATGGCTAAATAAAAAATGGCAACAGTCTTTTTTATTTTGTAGTCATGAATTTTTTGCTGGCTCTGGCGTTCGGACCGGGTGGACTAGCTTACCACTGAGCTAATCGTGCGCGTCTAATCGTTTTTCATTGAACATACTAACACAAAATGTTTTTTTAAATACCTTTTTGTTTATATCAAAATAGTATAAAACATAATAAAGACTTCAAAAGTTTATTAATTTTACAAAATATTATCTTGTTTTTTTTTTTTTTTTTTTTTTTTTTTTTAGAGTTGGCAATAGGTAAATATTTGTTATTTAATTAGTATTGTTTATGATAGAAGAACCTACCTACATATTTACCTGGATTTATTTCATAAACTCTATTTTCGTTTGGAAAATTCGCTAGTTTTTTTTTCTCTCGTAGGGAAGCATAAGAAAAACCATCCTTACATTATCAAGGCAGTCTCTCAGGGGCTTACATGAATAATAATTATGTGTATTGTGATACCAATAGTATCTGATATAACTCAATTTACAGATGGTAGTACCCCCAAAAAAACCATAAGTTGTTGGTGTTACAACAGATCAGATACAGCTATGAATAAAATATTCCATCAGATTTTTTTGATAATTAAAATATTATTGACCGTCGAGAATTGAACCTCGGTCATGCGACTAACACTCTTAGCACTACCACATCTAGCTAACACCACTGACAATCTGAGAAGCACGAAATTTATCATTTGAATTTTCCTAAACTGGCTGATGAGGCATGTGAGACCGCGGTATTCAAAAAAAGTAATGTAAACAATTTTTGTAAACAATACAAGACGCCCTTACACAGTCTACAGCTAGAAAACTCTTAAAAATTTTGAAGAGTTTTTGGCAAACATCTAATAATTTTTCCCAGACGATCACGTGATAAAAAATCGTAAAATTATTTTTTAGCATCCTCGGGACAGTCGCCAACTTTTATCAAACTTGCCCATGTCTCTGCCAAAATTTGTTCGGACAAATGTCGAGTGTTTTATTTGGTAAAAAAGTTTTTTCGGGTGTTTTTTTCTGTTCAGGTGTAAAAAAATATGACAAACCAAATCGTAAAAAACAAAGTAGTGTAGCTGGAAACATCGAAAATTTGTTGGCTTTCTGAAAAATTGTTCAAAATCAACTCATCTTAAACAGGAAAAAAGTACTGACCTTAAGAATAAGCCAAAGTCGGACTTTTTCGGAAAGTTGCAAAAAATGACTTTGTGCAGTTACGAAGGCGCATCCGAAAAAACGGATTGCAGATCCGGCCTGGAAATGTCGTCAGTAATCTACCATTAACGGGTGTAAACGTTTTTTTGGTCCACCCTGTATAAACAAACAGATGAACTTCCGTTTCTCCAAAAGGAACCGAGTCGGGGACTCGGTTCTTTTTGAAGAAACGGATGGTTCTAGCTTCTGATTGGTTCTCTTTCTGCGTCCTTTTGATAATGGAATAATAAGACCTACAGCTAATCACACAAATACAGCTAATCACAGAAATTTCACTTCTGTTGATCTCTGAAATGACCTTGTCATATATTCTTTATCTTCAACCAATCAAATGCCCTAAACATGTAAATATGTTCCTGCTGTTCCAGTTAAAATTTTATAATAAAATTCAACTTTGGTTGGTACAAGAATGGCAGGATCATGAGAGATGACGTTCAAGTCGTCACCTACCTAACACGTATTGAAGCTAGCTCAAGTGAATTTTTCTTCTCCGAATCATTTCCGTTTGAGTGAACCAGAAATCAGAAGGACAAACACCATTACACCATCCCGACAGTTTATGTCACAACAAACCCCTTCTTCCTCTGAACATTAAACATTGTCTTTAAAAGATATGCACTAGAGTTGATTATAATAATTGCTCTCTCAAGAGGAATAAAGTTATCATAAGCTCAAGACTTGAACAAATAAAAGAGCTTTTACAAGGCTATTGCGTTGCATTAAAGACCTTACACTCTGCCGGGCTGTCTCTTTTTTCTACAGGGGATTCTTCACACCTCGACCGAGGTGTTTGATACCAGCCATTTCCCCGTCCTTCGTCCCCGGACCAAGAATAAATTCAACAACTTTTGAATATGTTTTTTTTTGTGCCATTTTCCGATTAGTAAATGATTATGTAATTTTAGGTGGTGGAATTAATTCTCAAAAATTAAATTTCAGGATACCTCTATTATACCAAGAGTATACACAAGTATCGAAGTATACGTAAAAATAACATTTAAATGATCCTTGAAGAAATAATCAACTAATAACTCCATTATAACACTCTCTGTATGTTGTTCGATTAATGATTTGTACTCATTTCATAAGGTCCTTAACCAATGGAAAATACCTTGGTATAGATTGCTTGAACTTTGAATCAATGACTTCTCTTTTTATAGATAGGTATGTAGGAAACTAGGTATGCTAAGTTTGTCTAAGTTCTCCTTTACTATGGATTTCTAAATTAACTAATACTTACTTTTAAAAACGAATTCCTAGCTAACACTTTTCCGCCATACGATAAATAATGAAAATCATAAAAAAACAGCATAACTAAAGGTTTGAACAATTGAGAAATGGATAAGAAACATAACTTATGACATTTTACCTTCAGGATAAGTTGAGTTACGAGTTTTGCAACCGGTAAGGACATGGGTGGGAAAATCGGTGCGACTTTCAATATTAAGAAATTGACTCATTGGAATACAGGGTGTATATTTTGTTTTCAACTTTTCATCTCATCACTACCGACCTCAGTGGCTGGATTGATAAGGTTGTAACCTGGATGTCGGTGGTTCGTGTCCCAGGCATGGTTGATTTTAGTAGTGACATCACTCTTGTGGTAACATTTAAAAATGTTATCATATTTGTGTTGATCACAATCCTGATTTCAAAACTACTTTAACTCGATTTATTAAATATTTGCTTAACTTTGCTTAACTTGGGATTCAAGCTACTGAAGTCGGTGATTACATTTAAATATGTACTGGTAGCTATGTGATTTTCAGCTCAACATAGGTTTGAGATAAAGCTTTAATGGACTTTCCTCTAACGATTCGTAATTGGGTACATCTTTATAATTATGTCTGTACGTATGTGGTTAATATGTCACAGCATTATACCAGATACTTAAAAACATCACTTGCCTAAGTAACTAATCGCTTGCTCGTAATGCCGCCACAAGTCATTATACAATACAGATAGCTCCTCATTTTTCCTAACGAGTACATCGCCAAAAAACTTGGACTCGCTGGAATTCGAACAGTTTTCACCTGGGTGCAAGCCGAGGGCACTACCGCCCTCTGAATCACTTTACCGCTGGATTCACTGTGGTGTGAGGCAAAATAGACAATTTTTTCAGAGTACAGAACTTTAGCCGTAGTTGTGCGCAATCATATCTATTATATGAAGTCTTCTGAGTGAAATGTATCAGTAGGAAGAGGTGTAGAAGTGCACTTGAGGCTGCAGTGAATAACACTTGATGCAACGAGATTTCCAGGAAACCATCTTATCGAAGCTTGTAATGAGGCCGTGACTTTTCCACAATTATGAAAGATTAATCGTTACTCATAACCACGGGTCATTAATTTTTATTAGCGTTTTAAACAGACTCAACATGCGGGAGTTTAGGAGTCTGTCAAATTAAACAAGTTACTAATTTAAACTGGCAGGGATTTCAGCGTTCTTCGGTGGGTGACAACGGCTCAGTGTAGAGGGACTCAACTACTCAGTACATTTAAGTACCATTTTTACATAGTTTTTACAATATTGTTATTGATATTATAAAAAAAATGCACATATCCTACAACAGGCATCAATCATTCCATGTCCTTTCCAAGCATGACGATGCTTAAATTCAGTGATTTGTCGCGAACTGGTGTATTAGGACGAGCAATTTCTGTAAATAACTTTAATTTGAACAGGAACTATCTCATCGCAGATATTATGCGTCGTCATAAATGCAAGGTAATGCAGAGGTGTTTGATCAATTAGGCGAAACTCTTAATCATCGCCACGGACCGTAACACTACCGCTATTAGTGTCTTGTTTACATCGTGATTCCCAGTCAATCAAACTCAAGGACCACAAGAAGACCGTAGAACTTTCTGAGTGCTACATCAATGCGAGAAAAGTTCTTTAGGTTGTTTAAAAATGTTTTGAGAAAGTCGAGCTCAAGATAATTGAGTGTGAATGACAAGCCAAAGGCTCAGGTTCCCCCTAAGCCCTGCCTAAAGGATAGTTCAAAAGCAAACACTCTGTTGTAAGAGCGCCTAAAGTACCTACAAGTCCATGAGCATAAAATATGTAATTTAAACTTGTTTTTTCTAGTAAAATTATATAAAATGAAATCACAAACATTTCCATTTTATATCATCGAAAAAAAAGGTACTTGGTATGCAGTCACTGATCCCTATTCCTCGCGAGTCCAGGGGCTGAGAGCAACACAATACATATTATAAAAGATCAGAAAAAACCGGGCCTGGAAGTCAGATAAAAAAGTAATCAACAGGTTAAGGTAAGTAAAACCAATACGAAGTAGGTACATACATATAAGACATAAGTAGGTATTGGAAGGACCTTGATGGACCTTAATCTTAAGCATTATCTTAATGTCAAAACCAAATTGACTGTTGTTTTAAAAGCATTGAAGAGGCATTTTTTTATATTCAGGAAAACACAGGTATAATAAGAGTTTTCCACTTATTTATTGCATCTTAAACGCATTAAATTTTACATTAGCACATAAGTAAAGAAACCGAGGTTTTAATGTCCATGATGTTGTCTTTAGAAGAGGGACCAGTAAAAACTTGAATGTTCAGAAACTTGAATACGAAATTAAGTTTCTTTCGATATGTCTCACTCCAATTAGAAGCTATTTAGCAATTTAGCGATAAGCCTGTTCTGTAACTTTTAAGAACCTCCACTGAAGAGAATAAGCATGGTGCAATTCAGAAATCTGATGACAGTGTTCCTGCACTATTCTTAGAAGTTTCAATTTGCAATCGTCATCACTACATACATATTTATATTTTTAGCATTGTTTACACAATGAAAACCAACCTACTTTATAGGTTTGTGGAGCATACCTCCAGCATTGTGACTTGGAAGTCAAGATTATTGCACACCAGACAAAGTGGTTGAAATGAGCTGAGACAGAAGATAAATCGAATAAAAAAACATTGCAGCAACCAACACTGTGATAAATATGCGAAAACTCGTTATAACAGACAGTCAATGGATCTGAGAAAACGTTTTTCTTCACTTTGCATCGTTAATTGTGAGAGAAGTTATGTCTTCTGCAACCATCACACAACAATTAAATACACTTTTAACATCCAGCTTTATTGCAAAAATATAGGTAGGTACTTTTATTATTTAAAAATACCTACTACAAATATGGGATGAGAAATAAGTATATATTCTGAAGTGTGAGGCGAAGGAAGTAAATTTATTAACATCTTATACAGTGTGTGGCAGTAAAAGAAGCACCTGAAATATTCAGAGAAAATTTTCAAGACGACCAGGGAAGATGACTGGATATCCTTGTTGAAAATAAAATTTTCTAATGGATAGTTAAAACAAAGCCGAGCAAAGGATTGGAGCCCGTTGCACGCCGTGGCACGAATCTATGTATACGTTTCTACTTCCACATTTTACGGCTGGATGCTCTTCCTAACGCGAACCCTGTTAAGGGCACTAATGATGTGTTATTGTCTATTGGCCTGACAGAGTCTGCTTACCCCAGCAAGACCACCTATTGGTAATAATAATAAAAAATCTGGTGTAAACATCACACGACTTTCCTTATCATATTAGGAATGGGAACAGGACCAAAAGCCACTGATGACTCAAGTAACAGTTGGCTAAAAATCAAAGCCAAATTCGTAATCAGCACCTCAAAATCATTGGATTTGATATGTCACAATCACCATCTAGGATGAATAATAAAAAAGTTAGTCAAAGCGGGTCCCCCCCAAAATACCGGTAAATTGGGGCCGAGGTCCAAAAAGTTCAAGATATCAAAAAAAAAAAAAAAAAAAAAAAATGATAAGAATACACCCCTATTATTTTTTTAATCCAAGAAAATGTTGTTCTCTAACTTTTTTTGTATCTTTAACCAATTTATAGAAGCGGCGCTTGCGGCCAATATTTGCGGCCCTGCGGCCGCATTTTGGGGCCGATTTCAACCAAAAGTTTCGTGGTTCGTCAGGTGTATGATATTGATTTGCATACCAAATTTCAAGTCTCTAGCTCTTACCGTTCTTGAGATATCCTGTTCACACACAGACAGACAGACGCACGGACCAATGTCTGAAAACAACTTTTTTGGTATCCTGAGGCTATGATTCGTCCAGAAATGTGAAAAACTGGGTAGGTCAAATTTTCGACGAATACAATACTTTCCTTATTATAGGATAAGGAAAGTAAAAATCATGAGTTTTTAAGTCCTGAGATTCTTGTGAGGATATGTTTAGAAATGTAAATGGAAGATTAAGAATAGCACTCCAGAGAGTACTAATTAGTTGCATCTTAGAGTTATACATTTTTGGTAGGGGAGTTAAGTTGTTACCCACAGGACCACAGACATATGTACATAGAAGGCAACGTAATTGTCTATTTCCAACTTTGGCAAACAGTTTAATTCTAACATAGTTGAATTAACTAAAAATGGAATTGGCAATTAACTTTACCGAATCCGAGAAAATTCTTTGAAACTAATTTAAAAAGCAAGTACCTGTAGTACTCTGTGGGTACTCGAAAAAAATAAGTACTTCCTTACCAGAGAGCCTTATCCAATATAGGTATGTTTATATAGTTAAAATTAATCCTGATATAAAATTTGGTACTATATGTATAGCTTTACACCCTGGTTTTCAAACACTAATAAAATTTCAAGTGGTATAAACACGCCATGTAGGAAGGAGAATCACACCATTAAATTGTTAATAAATAGGTAGAGATGCCGCTTCAAGGTTGAGCAACTACTAGTAAAAAAATGATCAGTGATTGGAATCTTTTAAGTTAGAGGGAAAACGACTAGACCCACGTGAACTACACAGTTATCATTTTGAAAATTAGAAACATAGATCATTTTGGAATACTCCTAACATAGATCTGTATAGGAGCATACTTGAACCCTACGTCATCGCGAATCCAATTACCTAGTTCGAACTTTTTTTTGCATCACCATCAAGCCGAAGAACCTAGACTACACGGAGACTGGGTTTCTTCGAAGGCATGAAAGGAATATACTACCTCCGTTTCCTCATCTTTTTTTCCTCAATACATATTAATTTGTAGGTCAATTTCATATGGGTAGATTAGTATAACACTTTCGATATCAACATAGGTATATGAAAGTTCTCGGAAGTAAATTTAAAAGAGAAGAGGATGCTCAATTTTGTAATAGGGTCCTTCACCTTTATACCTACCAGGAAAAAGGACATTAATTTCATTGAACAGGATAATAAAGATCGTTTCTCAAATCGGAAAGGATTACTATGCTAATATTAATCGCCTGAGGTAGATAGATCATGCTGGGTACTCTGGGTAGTGTTCATACTAAATTTGCAAGAGCCGAAATTAAAGTTTTTATGTAGGTCTGTACTATTGAAACCATAAATTCTGAAATAGCGAAGGCATATAGGCTTCAGCCAATTTACTAAAATGATTATAATAGATATCAGTCGAATAGAAATTATAACTCTTGGAGTTAAGGAAACTTCTACTAACATGGTCCAACAAAAGCAACTTATATAATTTAATGTGTTTTAGGGATGTCTTTTTTTTTGCCAATGAAGCGGTAAAATAATAGCCTGAAGAAAACTCAATATGCTCGTTTTAAGTTTTTCCATTTAATAACCTCGTGAGTGTTATTTAGTGAAGTATACAGGTATAATGTAACAACAAACATTATACCTGTATACTTCACTAAATGTACGCGTATGTTTTAGTATCGTACCGGGGATAATATACCAAAATAAAGATTCAATCCCAAAATTTATGGCTCCACCACCTACTGATACTCCACGCTCCACGTGTGCTGAAATTTTTTAAAATAGGAATTCAAATAAATACGATCCAAATCCAATCACTTCAACATGATGATTCTCATCTATCTCATTTCTCATTCTTCAACAGACTATAGGATTATTCGTTTAGTTGAATGCTTCAAAGTTACATGGAGAGTGTGAGTAAAGTGTTTCAACAGACTATAGGATTATTCGTTTAGTTGAATGCTTCAAAGTTTCATGGCTAGTGCGAGTAAGGTATTTCAACAGACTATATAATTCTTCGTTTAGTTGAATGCTTCAAAGTTACATGGCGAGTGCGAGTAAAGTATTTCAACAGACTATAGGATTCTTCGTTTAGTTGAATGCTTCAACGTTTCATGGAGAGTGCGAGTAAGGTATTTCAACAGACTATAGGATTCTTCGTTTAGTTGAATGGTTCCACGTTTTTCTGAAAAATAAGAGCACGGTATTTCCGCACCACTAAAAAGTCAATGTCAGAAAAGAAATACCAAGGAGTTGAGCGCAGGATGCAGCCGGAGTACTCTGGTTCTGGCACTTCCGCTGAGGACGGGCTTCATGGTCTCTCAATAACTCGCATGGTCAAGACTATCAGGAGCCGAGTGTGGGAACCGCTTGCATTAGCGCTACATACACGAGGTATTAATTTCCAATGGAAGAAATCACATTGCGTTTGTGATTTTTTGATGTGAAGGATGTTTGGGTGGAAGAGCATAGTTTGGTGGAAGAGCTCACTCCAGTGAGAATCCTGCCATAAAAAAAGAAAACCTATAAAATAAAATAAAAAAAAGATGTGTATCAGGAGGTGTTGTGGTTAACAAGTTAGTGGCGGGATCCGCGAGATGGATCTGAGACCCAGCTTAGCGATCTGCTAAAGACGGGATCAACTGCACACTGACTAGGTTATTTGGGTAAACGAAACTGCTGCTTTAGTTGAACGAAATTTCAAGGTTGAAAGAGATTTGGGGTTTTTGAGAGTGAGAGTAATTTCTGGAATGAGGCCCCAAGACCCAGCTTAGCGATCTGCTAGAAAAGGGATTAGATAAGTGAGTTATCTTAACCATGGTATGTATTTAACTTCATATTATGTTAGATTGTCTACCATCACATTATCATAGAACTTTGGCTAATGCACGTGTAAAAAATCGCGGTATTTGCTTGCTTGTACTGTAAGATAGAACCATAGAATGAAGAACGCAATTTTTTGCTATGCGACAATCACTGGGCAGTGCTTGAAAATAGATTTGAAATGGAATTCGCCGGGCGAGATGAGATGCCACGGGCAGTTATCAATCGACTCAGAATTCTATAAATATCGCCGCCTTCTGCGTATTACATAAGCGAATAAAAAACAGCGGCATTAGGGGGAATCGAACAAATGTGAAACAAAAAGCGAGGATTACTTTTTGCTCATATGCTTTGAACGTCTTGAAATTATTGAAATAAATTCTAGCCTTGTATTATATTGCTTAATCCACCAAATGCTAGTACTTTTCGAGGGTTGTGAAAGCTCTAATGTGAGATCACTAATGACCGGGTCCAGATGTGACTGCTGGGTCCCGGCTCATGTAGATTTAAGTCACGTGACCGATTTCCAGCAATTACAGAGCTCCAAAACAGGTTAAGTCTAAACCCTGCCCTTTTTTAAGAGCCATCGAAATAAAACTCCAAAGTCCCCATCGCATTAGTTATGATATACATACGTATCCCCACTATCCCCCTGCAGTCACCGTGGCAGGAATTTTTCTGCTCTGTACTTGGATGTTCGGGGTCCATTCATACCTCGTGAGGAAAAATGAGTAGTTACTTGTATTAGTAACGACCACTGGCGGTATTACCAGAGTAAAAAGAAATTAATGTAATAGAATAATTCGAAAAAATAAAGGAGGCTTTTAGTAATGCTGCGCTACCCACAGTGATATTCCAGAAGATTTTCATACCTGAAAACCTAGTAAACCCTCGTCAGTTATGAACTAATGACATTCCAAAATTTTCAATTTGGTAGGTATGTGTAAGATTGTAGATATTACAATTAAAATTCAACTGAGTTGCTCGAATGAATAATAGCTATGAATAGAATGAATAGTTCGACAAATTTACAAATTATCTTTCACATGAGCAAGTTGAAATTTGTTCGGCTGTATGGTATACAGCCGAACAAATTTCAGCTAATTCCTCCTTTATGACCTCTACGTGCTTAGACTGCCAAGGCAATCAATGATATTGACTACAAAATATGATGTAAGGAGGATAATATACGACCAAATCACGAGGAAAAATTCGATATCGCAAATAAAACGCTACCAGCATAGGAAGAGAGATAAAAGAAGAACTTGAGAATAGTGGGAACAATGCAGGTCTTGGTAATTAACAAGATCTATTCTTTCGCAGAGACAATAACTGAGCAATATGAGATCTGCAGTCACGTGTGGAGTGAAAACCAAATCAATAAAGTTATGCCTTTCAGGTACAACATAACACGTGATTAAACCATCGCATGGTGGAATCTATCTGCACATACAAGAAATAGAATAGATTATTTAGAATTAGATCACTAAAATATAAGACCACATATTTCAGAAGCTGCCCATACGGTATACTTTTTAGGTCAGAAACTGTACCAAGTTTATTTTTGTTGTTACATAAAGTCATTTAAGACGAGACAAACCAGGGGTTTGACTTGAACATTAACTCACAAAATCGTCACCTCAAATAGATGAAATAATAATAATACTCTTTTGTGGAAGGTAACCACCAGGCGAGGTTAGTGCTCAAAGCATGTAGTTTTAGGAAAACTTAATACTTCTCTATGGAGTCCATTAGGAAAACTTACTACTGTATGGAGTCCATGCGTACAAAGAGACGGATATAATTCAAATTTTAATATATTTTTCAGATTAATGGAGATTTGACATAATGATGGTATACATAAACAACTAAAATCCGGTCAAGGGTAGGGTTAATACTCCTCATGACATTTCCTTGATGTTGCTTGATAGTATAGATACTCAATTCCAGTATATGTACTTAATTATCTTAAACGTTCAGATACACATGAGGAAGGCGGAAGCTTAAGAAGGAACACGAAATCAATCTAACTTAGGCTGACGAGGAACAGGCGAGAATATCTAAATTAATCACATCCAGTCAAAAGGATTTGCGTGATTAATCACAAGGATGTTCATAAATAATAAAATGTTATCCTTGTACGCACAGGACATAATCAGAAGGATGTTAAACGTTGATAGCTACGTTAAAAATACATTCAGGAGCTCAGGGCGTAGTCCTAGGAATTACATGAGTTGACTTCTTGATCAATTTATAAGTAGGCAGGCTTGTGGATGGGATGAATTTGTTGATCTTTTGTTGAAAGAGACAAAAATGGCATCAATGACTGAGAAATAAAGCGGTAGTTCCAAGTTTCGGTTGAATGATCCAGACTTTTCACGATTGGTTGAGTGATGAATAGGTACCTGGTACAATTACCAGGTACTGTAAATGTCAAACCATTCTGGTTTGGCGTGATATTTCCAAAGGCTGTAGGAATATCAAACAAAAGAGAGAAGATCGGATAGAAGGGTAAACAAATACAGAAACAAATATCAGAAATATTTCATCTCCTGGGCTAGGACGGAATTAAAATCCTTGACATCGAGATTCTGCAATAAGGCCGGCAAACCAGAAACTCGTACTTAAATTCATAAGTTATTGTCAAAGTTATCCTAAATTTAAAAAATATCAATCGCTGGATAACATTTCGATCGAGCTGCCTAAGTTGAGCCAGACGTTACCTATGTTGAATAGCAACTGAAACACTGCCAAGATCTCATCAGCTAACTAATGTTGGTCAAAACAAAAAACCACTTATCAATGTGGTACCTATGTAGTATATACGTCATAAGATATCTAACAATACCTAACATCGAGGACTGAAATTGGGATCTACTCGTAATGCTATAGCTCAGCTGAAATGACTACACGATGCTGATGGGTCAAGTGTAATTTGTAACGAACTTTTCCAGTTGTGGCTTTCAAAACTCAACAACTTCACTGCCAATCATCATGTAGATTCAGTTTTAGAATAAGTTTTATTGGTGATTCTTAAAACAACTAATGCTTTCAATACTTCATCAAAAATACTTAGGTACAAGATCATATTTTTTAAGTGTTTTTTTTCTTCTTCAATTCTTATACTATGAAGTGATACTCCACAAGGCTATTTCCCTGAAGTAATGTTAATTCGGTTCCGGGGCAAAATAAACCATGATATTTAAACATAGGGTTTTTTTAGAGGGTACAAAACTCTTTCACGGAATTTAAAACAAGATACGTCATGTGTTTGACTAAGAAAATTTCCCCCTCCCCCCAAAATAATGCTTTGTAAGCTATATCTTCCAAAACCGGACGTCCGATCATAATGATAGTTGGCATTGATAGTTGCTTACGGTAGTCTCTAAATGATTTCAGTAAAGACTAGCCGCAACACGACTAGGTAAATATTAAGAAAGTATAAAAAACTACTTAGTTGTTCAAGACAAGTGCAATGTTGTTTGTACTCTGTATGCAAAATCTTTTGAAAACGGTGATTATATTCTAAAATTGGGGTTAGTTCTGAATAAAAAAAAGGGCTCATTTGATATGTACCACAATTTTATTGGAATGGAGCACTGAACTGACTTTTGTAGCCACTATTTTTCAACACGCCACTTTTTTAGGGGAGTGGGTGGGGGATCCCCTAAATGAATCTCAGTAATAAATACCGACTTCGAAGTACCTACACATCTCTGGCAGTGAACGAGTTAAGTGAGCCTAATCTCACGAACATTAGGTATTACTTTAGCCTTGAACCTGGAGTATTCCTGAAGAATAAATTAAAGATCTCTACAAGCACATAATGATAGCTGGTGTGAATCTACCATTAGCATGGAATAATATGTGGATAGGCCCCTGCAGCGACTTTCGCGATTCGGTTTGTGAATCCATAATATCCATATTGTAAACACGACATTCAGTAGACAGCACGAAGGAGGTCCAAGTTAAATTTCTGGCGAACTTGAAAATACATACTTACTTACTGTTGGGTTTATACAGGTCGCGGGGACCCAAAACCTCCATGAACCAGCTGCCTCTATTATAGTCTGTCCTGCGCAAATGTTTCCCAATTTATTAGACATTCGGGTGGTTCAAGTTCCTTGTACCATCTCTCGACTCCATCTATCCATCGCTTTCGGGGTCTGCCTCTTTTTCTAGGTGTTCTGTTATTTATATTATGTATCCTTTTGATGAGGCTATTTCTATCGGAGTTGAAAATGTATCGATAGTGCTTGGATGACTTGGTAGGTGCACTTAGTCTCTTGAGATAAGACAACGGAAACATTCAGGCAAATTTCAAAGCTTTTACTCTGTATTAGGGCATTTACTTATAGCTTCTTTTATATTATGTGGTCTTGAACCAAATCAGCATTACTTCATGTTTACTAATACCTGTCCTTTAGTTTCCCTCAATTATGGTTAACCAAAGGACACTTCTCGAATTAAATGTTAAGGTAAGATTATCCAAAGGTCCTTTCATATTTCCAACTAATTTTTCATTACAATAATATTAGACCCAAGAGGCGAAGGTAGGTAAGGTAAGCTCTAAGCGAAGTTAATTTTTTTCCCGTCTGACCCTCAGAATGCCAATATCATGTGGTCACATTTCAAATTAATGAGGAAAAATCGATGGATTGGTTGGAAAAATCGATTAAAATCACATCAAATCCACGCACCAGTCAATTTCCCAGACTAGATTATTCTTAGCATCCGTATAAACTCAAGTACCTAAAGTTAGAATCCACAGTAGGTACTCACTCACAAGGATGATAGAATTTCTCAAGGAAGACCTAGGAATCTTTATTCTGACGAAGGATTTTTAGAACAATAAAAAAAAAGGGTTGGGTGGAAGAGATTCCCACAGGCAATAACCCCGCCCTTTAGGTAGGACATTATTGTTATTTTCTTTTTTTTTACTTATTTATTTTGTCATTTGTTTGTTTTTTTTTTTTTTTTTCTTTTCTTAATTTTATACTGTTACCTACAGGTAACAGTATAAAACCTTTGTCCTCCCAATAAAGCTTAAAAAAGAAACAATATTTTTGAGATTCAAGGTTCATTCAAGTGGATACAGTGGATTTTGTCATTCATGCCCTGGATGGACCGAAACATTGGGGGAAAGACCAGACCATAAATAAAAACAACAAACCAAATTCACGATCATAAAATGATGTACTAAACTAAAGATTTTGTAGTTTTAGCATTGAGACATGATTATCCATAGAACTAGATTGGCACCGACCACTGGTTGCTCGTGCACTATCAGAATGTCAACATCTAACTAGTATGTACTACTAATATACTAGCACCGAGAACTCATGGCTAATACCCAGTGGTTTTCCTTGCATGTTAGCAAATTACACGCTTACATTGGATGAGATATGGTTCATAGGATAAATACCGGACCTAGCGAGCCTCGGGTAGACATACTCGTCAGTCACTGGTCATGATCAAAGAAAACGAGATTCACAAGATTGAAAATAACTAATTTGGGACCCGGAATTTTGAAAAAGTTAATGCAGGAGAACAAAAATACAAAAATGAAAGAAAAACATTGTCACGGTCTAATGGTCCAAAATCTAACCCGCGACCAAGAAGTGCGTTCGGTATGTGCTAGGTAGTAGAGCTATCTACAAAGTCTCAGCTTGCACAATATTTCTTTTAAACGATTATAAGATAAAACAGAATTCACATATTCTACAGGAAATATTAAAAAGTTCACATCGAAATATTAACAGTTGCACAGGCCAAGCATTGTGGGTGTGGAGGAGTTGGACATCAACATCATCATAAAGTTCTTTTCCAGGACATTCTCATTGACCCAGTCCTTGTTGTTTCTACAATAATACTATACCATGTACGATACTACAAGGCGATCTTATAACGTTGTCTATTTTTCCAAACGTACTTGAAATAGTAACAACAATAAGCATAATACCTACAACCTTCACTTACATAATGTAGGTACATGATTTTATTGTGTCTTGAAAAGGCTCGGACATCTTAAACACAATGTATCTTACATAAAACATAGGAAGACATTCCAGAAAAAAATATGCAAATGTTGAAACCTAATATTCCTCTACATGCGTCAGAACTTTTCATTTATGCAATAGGTACAGCTAGTTACAAAATTATAAGGAAGAGATTAAGAAACAGGAGTTTCCAGAAAATTATAAAACATCTGTTGTAGACTTCAAGAAATTCTATACAGATAATAAAAGTCTAAAAGTAGTTTCCTGAAGTTACCGAGTCCAATTTGAAACTCACCCAATGCTGTTGTTCGAGTGGTTTGTCTAGTTTCCCTGTTCATTACGTGACGATAGTATTTCTCATAACAAAAATTTCAAGCTTTAAAATTTCCAAATTTGACTTTCAACTGTGGATCACATACTCGTACATACATATCTAAGTTGCTCTCTTATCTAACTGGACATTACCATAAGATGTTTTTGGTAATGGACAGAGGAGGTCATGCATGTCTAATGACTGGACCTTGTCCGTGTACCCACTCACTTGTTTTCTGTCTACTGCCAACATCCTCCGTATTTATAAGCATAATATTCTGACTTAAGATAAAAAAGGCCAGTTATATCATGTTTGAGTCATTTTTAATACGATTTTACTTCCGAGAAATTTCTAATATTAGAAATCGGAAGTATTGTGTTCGTTTTTGTAAAAAAAAATATTTTTTTGCTCCGATTTCAATTTTTTTTCATATTTCTGGACGTTTCATAACCTCCTGAGCAAATTTGGTTTTGTGTCCGTCTGTCGGTCTGTCTGTCTGTCTGTCTGTTAAAACGATTCCTTGTAACGCGCAAATCTCGGAAACTACTCGACCGATTTTGATGAAATTTTGTAAACATCTAGGAGACATTCTGTAGATGGTCCCATTTTAAATTCATCGAATTCGTACTAGCGGCTCTGGGTGAAAGAGACCATGCGCCTGACCACTAACTTTTTACTTAAATGCTTATATCTCGTGAACGGTACACCCGATTTTGATGAAATTTTGTATGTATATGCATATTAATGTTCTACACAGGTTTTTTATATTTTCTTTTTAATTAATTATAATTTGACTCTGATATTTAAGAAAATCCGAAATTTCGGACAATAAAGTCAAAAAATAAGAACCACGACTTGCCGATACAGAATTTTTTGTAGAATCTAGAATGTAGAAAAAACGGTTTTTTACCATATAAAACAAATCTGAAGAAAATCGGTTCAGCCGTTTTGGAGATACAAGTAATTTAGTATAAAAACTCAACATTCGCACGTGTACACAATGTGAAACAATCACGGAGGAAGTATTGTGTCCATAATTGGCAGTGTTTTTTTATTGATACTCCAGTTCATTTCTCTGTAGGTATGATCTAAAGAGACTACAGTCTGTTAATTAGTGCATTCAAGTTCCTTCAATCTCCCGTCCAGGGTGGAATGGATAATTCAGTGATTTTCAACACTAAACGATTCTAATGAACAAACAAACTACAGGGAAGGTACCTTATTATTACAATACAGAATGTATTTGTTGCCAAAACAAACTATTATCTTGAGTAAAGTATGTGCAGAATAGCACGTAACATATGACCATTAGTTGAAATCAATTGTGAAAAGCGGCACGAAGGACCATTATTTCAAAGCGGTTGGGAAGATCGCGTCTAAATTATAACGTTGAGCTTCTCAGAACCACGCGGAAGAGAATGCACGACTATGCTGGAAGTAATTCAAGTTCAGAAGAATCACACACATAATAAAATGATTGAATTCAGTATGCAATACAAATCATTTTGTTTTCTTATAACTTGTTCCTCAAGTGAATATTTTGGGTAAAGTAACTTTGGTAATTATTATCATCTCAAAGTCAAAAAGAAAAAAAAAAAAAAAAAAACTGAAATAGATAATCTCACCAATTAGGTGGTGTAAATAACCAATAACAACATCGAATTCTGAATCAAACAATAAGGACGACCAAATATAGAGACGTATAGTTCAGTCGAACATGAGTCTCGATTTCCGGTAGTACTTTAAAAAGAGAAAATTAAGAACTCTCAACTTATCAATCCAATTTTGTCCAGTAATACATCAGCAAATAATAATATGTAAGAACGAATTCTCAGTTAATATTCACTGCATTCTGCATTATCATCTTATTATCATGTCTGCAAAGGATTCAAAAACAGAACAGCTGTTTAAGGATGTTAAAGACCCTCAGCTGTTTCAAATGCACATTTTCCCCCTATTATATGACATAAATGTGTCAGTTCGCCGCTTCGCGTTACAGCCTGGGTAACGCTAGAGAACTGACACAACCGGCGCGCGGTGTGCCGGTTCATTAATTTGAAACTATCGTATGGTGTAAAAGTTATACAAATAGTTCAAGACTCACCTCCTCTGGGTCCATGGCGTGGTAAAGATGACAATACAGGAGAGGCTGGTTCAAATCCCGGAGCACGTAGAGAAAATTGCTGTAGTTCCCGTTGGGGATTGTGAAGCGAGATATGAGCGTGAGGGAGTGCTGGAACTCAGCGGTCTCCCCGTTGTTGTTTTGGTCGCGGGCGCAGACACAGCCTTCGGCTACACTGAGGATCATCTGGGGAGAAAGCGTTTCAGAGGTGAGCTTAGAACTTCTCATGAATAACAGAACCTGGCAGTAACCTTTTCCAACTCTACCTATAAAGACAGCCGAAAATTAAAAGGACCCACCTTTGCCTGAGCTAGCAAAATACATTTTTTTAAAACCTCATCGCAATAACATAACTTAAGAGTACAGACAATAATTTTAGTTTTAGATAAACGCATAAACAGCTTACTTAATGTAGGGAGTTTGAAAAGAATTCAATGTCTTCACGAAGGTAACTAGGTTTTCTGGACTAGGACTAGACCAAGCTTGAAAAAATACTTCGCGGTAATTAATACCCAAGATTCAAATAAATTTTCATACCTAAATTCTAAAAGACTCTTTAGTCTCATTTTGCAGGATAAACAAAGTATTGAATTGAATTGTAATGTCAAATAACAAATAAGTGAAGGTATTTAGGGTGAAACCCAACGCATTTGAAAATAGTTACAAAATAGGTTAGCTATTGTTACACTGAAAACAACAGACTTCCTATAACTATAGATAAGAAATATTTGAAAAGAAGTCAGAGATGAAAGAAAAGACAACTGTTTCAAAGGGATTGGAATTTTTAGTAAACATACCTAATAGGATTAATTAAGGGTCTTTGTATGACCGTAACCAATATTGTGGTAATAGTTTCATCGATTGTAGTCTGAACATCTGTGGGACAGGAAACGAGATATGAATGGTTGAGTAGATGAACAGGAAGTCCAAAAGTCAAATTTTCAGGAGGTACTAAGGAGGATCATAGCCTTTAAATTTAAAACTTTAGATCTTCTGTCGGCAATTAGCGGACTGCGGTCCGAATGGTTTTTATTTATTTAAGTTTTTATTAATTCGGACCGCGGAGATTTTTCTCATGTTAATCCGGACCCGAACATAATTTAACTACAGACCCCTGCTATAGACGTAGCAGACCAACAATGTGACATTCTTCTTCTCAACCAATCCATACATTTTTCCAAGTACAATAACCACCATAAAAAGAATTTCAGCATGGATAACTGGCTAAGCGTAGGTTCAACGGAATCAGCGCAGGATAAGATTTCGTCTGAGCGCGAGCTAATCCAACCCGATGATGTTCTTTTCTAGCTATTGAATTTGAATTTTGAAGATACCCTAGCTATATGCTGTTATACTGTTATTCATAAACCAAAACTAATACATATGTGGGGTCACTCAGAGCTAGGACTAGGTGGTCGGGAACGAAATAAGCTTTTTTCAAACTTCTCAAGAGTTTGAACGCTTTTCAAGAGTTTCTACGCTCAGTTCTAAGAAGTCACAAAACGACTGGTCGAATTTTTTTCAGCAAGTATCACTCTAGGTTACCCTTAATGTCGGAATTTTCTTACCGGTGTGGATTTTCCTCGCTTTTTGATCTCGCTCACAATCCAAGGGATCATGGGGTTCGACAGATACAAATCCACCGTGGCGAACCCCAAGTACTTCACCTTGAAGTACCTCATCTTGGCATCCATTTAATTGCACTAAAACACTCACGACCGAAAAAAAACTCCAGTGAATTGCAATACTTTTTATAAGTGATAGGTTATATAGATTCCTCAGTATTAGATACACAACATAATATCATCACACAAGGATAGGTCAAAATTATTGTTAAATTAAATTTTAAAAAATAGTAGGTTTAAAAGACGAGCTGGACGCTCAGTAAAGAATCATGATAAAATAAAATAAACAAAATGGGTTTGCTAATTTAAAATATAATTAAAAATCACAAGTATTAAACATTTTCAGATCTTGGTGGAGAAAACACTGTAACAGAAAATGAAAGATTCCATCCCATAACTTTTTTGAAGTCTTAGTTTAAAATCAAAACAGTTTTATTACAACAGCTAAAGATTAAACATAACTTAGATTGTTTTACATTTTTAAAGTTAATGTATTAAAACGATCAATTGATAAAAAAATCGGAAACATTGTTTATATTTTTTTGAAAAATAACGGTCGTTTTATTTGAAAGAAATGAACGTATCCTCGTTGCTCACGGTATGAGTCATGCAGACCAACTGAATGAACTGAAATGTCTGCAAGATTATCAAGAATACGAGGTCTGCTGATTCTGTCCTGGTAAAAAAACTACGATATGTAACCTTATGATATAACCTGTATAGTAGATACGAGACACTATGTAAAGTATATGGGTGGGTACTATAAAGGTACATAATAATAGCAGATCAAATGAAAAACACCTTTACCTCTTTGGTGCTGTAGTCCATATTTTCCTCAATTAATTGTACTCTCAAGACTCAAGATATTTTTATTTAGTGTATTAATTATCAGATTTGTTGAAAAAGAGGCCTGAAAATAAAATATAAAATAAAATAATAATATTTTGTACCTATACAATATCGAGAATTTTTTTAATTGTTATTAATTTAATGACGTTTTTTAAAATATTAAGTGTAAATAAATAAAATAAATGTTCGATGGTTACAGGGGAGATTCTTACATTTTGGTAATCGTTTCAAAAATAAATCGAAGACCAACTTAGTGAAGGATAGAAGATGCAACAGGCTCTGCCCTGTGCAATTCTCCCCTCTCTTCTCACTGGAAGACCCTTGTCAAGGATTTCAACACTCCAGACCCGGATATCGGATGAGATGATATTAAGGATAATTTATTATACCCAGTTTCATAATATACCTAATGCTAAACTTGGGAGTTTTTTGCACGAGTCCTTTCAGAGAGATGAATGTAAGTAGCATACATAATAAGAAACTAGTTTTGACTATTTGGAGGAGGAAGTAGGTATAGGTACGAATTTTTAATAGTTATCAAATTTTTTAAAACTTCTACCTATGTATGTATGCTCTTTTAGAGCATTGAGTTACCTAGGATTGAAAATCTAGATGGTAATAATAATAATATCGCCTTATTTATACTGCCCGATTAGGACTATTGAGTCCCATTAATCCAGCAGTAAGACCAAGACGTATTATTATGTGGTTAAGATCCCAATCGGGAGGATAACTTGTCATGTTCCGGCTGGGTTTTGAACCCGCGACCTCTGGAATACCAGTCAGACGCCTTGACTACTGAGCTACCGGGACAGACAGTTAGTTTGTCAGTATATTCTGGATTGTTATTTGAACTTTCCTATACCCTTTACAATTTGAACTCTTCAGTCAATATCTGACACTTAAATAGGGTCTACAATCATGAAAAATCTCCGATCAGGTTCTTAAATCACACTTCAGGAGGCTCTCCGATGGATACTGTGAAAAGCACGCTTATATACTGCGCGGAGAGGCGAATGTGCGTTTTTTCCATGGTCCTAGCTGTACCAGGATTCTATGCGTATCCAGTATAGAGCATTAAATATTATGTTAAAAAAATCAGATTTTTTTGTATACAATAAAAGCTGTGATTTATTTTAGGGCTGATGATACTCGATTCTTCGTGAAATATTGAAATTTTTAGAAGTTGGTTTCGTATCCATGGCAACTATACCGCTATCAGAGCCTTACCACCAGTAGCTCAAGTGCTGGAGTAATTTTCTGTTTGAAACTCGAGTACTCGATTTATATCATCAGCCCTACTTTAATCCACAAAAATATACATGGAAAAACAGAAAGTGGGCAGATAACTCTGCCCCTAAGTGTGTAGTTACAATATCATTTTTTTTTTTTTTTTTTTTTTGAAGGCAGGAAAAAATCTTTTAAAGACACCCAGGTCATCCTGACTTGGGGTGTGGGATTTCCACCCACTAACATCCCACCTTCTCAAAGAGCTAACCGCACCTGGAACCGAAAAATATCATTACTTCAAGTAGTTACAATATCATATCCAAATTTATTTAGTCTTGTACCTATAACGTTTTCTTAATCGTATTTTTATTATTTGTAAATAATTAAATAATATGATAACCCCTGTCTGAAACATGAGAAAAACTATCTCAAATTTAGTTCTGGAAAAAGAAAACGGTAGGTTTAATTCTCGCACCAGCTTTTTCTAGAATAATTCAACAGTCAATACAATCATTTTCATAGATTACAATAGGTTTGCTTTGCAATAGATACACATTACACATGGGTAATGTAATATTTTTGGTCACAATAGATCTAAATAGAGGTCGGTGTGATAATTGGTCCTTCTTTTGTGGAACTCCAACCAGTCTAGAATAAAATGTAATATTAAAGAAAATACTAAAATGTACGTATCCAGATTTCCAGAATTACGATGAACTTGACGCAATAGAGATTATTTTCACAAGAGAAGTTATTTTGCACATGAACAGAAATTCTTTATTTTGTTATTCGACACTGGGCTCAAAAAACGAAACTCAATTCCGGTTCGAGCCTGACCTACACAATGCGTTATCTCGTTAATCTACTACCTACCTATTCGGAAATTGATAGCTTGGAATTAATGCAAAGTAAAGCACATTCCTAGTGTCTCAACTATCTCATTGTGTCTTGATGAAGAAACCTAAGAGCTGGGGTGTCTAGGGATGAGCAAGCTAACTAATTACACTTGTAATTTTGATATATCTTTCATATATAAAATGATTCGTTTGTGTGTGTGTGTGTGTTTAAAAACGCTATAAATCGAGAACCGCAAGTTGGGATTGAGCTGAAACTTTTTTAAAAACTGATATTTATAAAATTTCACTCAGAACTCAAAGGAAAGCTAATGTGTACAGTACATAACTAGGTATATAGATTTTTTCAAGATTAAAAAAAAAAAAAAATAGTCTTGTACGTCGATCACCAGATGGAAGGAATAATAATTCATAATAAAAAATAAAAAAAAAACATAATTTTTAAGGGTTCAAAATACTAAATATAAGATTTTTCTCCGCAATTTGTTCAATCAATCAACCTATTGGTTTTCCTTCTCTAGGAGTAGCCGAAAAAATCCAGGAAAGAAGAGATCATCAATTCATCACTATCACTTCGGGTGTCAGCTACAGTGCTACACTACTAGATGCTAAAATACCAATACCCGAATTCTGAACATGGCCATCTATGGAGTAGAATTAACAAGGAACGAAAATAAATTGCACAGTTCAACAAAAAGAAAGTTTTCTTCTCCTTTATTTATTAGAAATTTTTATTCAAGATCGATACAATGCATGATGTGAAGAAAGTTCGACGATTTCAAATTTCAGGGATTCATAATGAGTATCATTACAAAATGAAAAATAACTCCCTCAAAATGAATAAAATTAAGAAATGGAAGATCTCATTGTTAAATAATGTAAACCTCTTCACACTATTGGCGGGTACTCTATTATATAATTTCAATACCCACCCACCCAATGTTGATTTAACGAGTAACCAACCAAGAAAATAAGAAATAAAACACACATTATAAACTAATAAACAACTCTGGAATGAGACACCAATAGGAATTCTTATCTTATGTGAACTTAAATTTAGTAAACTTAAATGTAGATTTTTTATTATGTTGTTTTAGACTAACACTTAATACGCAAATCTCGTATACTTAAAAATTTCGGGTCTCGTAAAAAATATCTCATCAGCTTCAATACCTATGTATCAGAGAATATTGGGAAATTTTTGTAGATTTGCTCATGACACTAGTTATATCAGAAAACATCGCAAAAATAATTCACATTGCCTATAAGACTGAAAAATACTTTACAATGCATTTCTTCTTTCTTCTATCGTTGTAAAAATGCATATTAAAAAAAAAAAAAAAAAAAAAAAAAAAAAAAACTACACGAGCAAAAATATTTACAAATTCTTTGGGCACAAAAATCTTTTAACATTTGTTCTCTTTTGTGTTCGCCAAGTTTCTCACCTTCCTACTCAAAAAGTATCTATTCCTCAGTATCAATTAAAATGATTTTTTTCTACTTTATATGATACTGTAAAGAGTCTAAGGTATAGAAATACATATTCACATTTTATCAGTAGAAGTTTTAAAAATATATTTTTTGCATCACTGTTAGAGAATAAGGGCGGAATTAATAGACGTTTTTGTAATACCTCTGTGGCGCTAAGTCACGGATTGCGTACTGTGTAAGATAGGGAAAACCGACACTTACCAACGACTTAAGTTATTGATGTTGTCTTTTAATTCCGCCCTAAATGTCTTAATACGCTAGGCAACGCTGCTTTCTCCCGATAGCTCAGAAGTATAAATTTTATTTGCAAGTACAAAACTTTTTACGACGTTAAGGGTTGATGTTTAAAGCCAGAGGTTTCCTATGTAAAATATATTACTCATGACTCATATCAAAGCCGTTCTCTAGATAATATAAAAAACGATTTCAGCACGCAATAAACTGCAGGGGAAAAATATTATTTACAAGCTCTGTAGGTATTGTAAATAAGGTTAGGTAAATTTATTTCACTGTTGTGTTTGCCACATGGCCCAATCTTATTAGATAAATGGGATAGAGTCAGATATACCAGAAGCAACAGTAGAAATAAACTAGGATAATAGACTTCTTATAAATGTCATCTTTTGTTCCAATGTTTGAAAAGCAAAATTGACGGCGGATAAATACCGGGATCAAGAAGAAGTGACCGATGTAAAGCTGAATTAACAGCAGATAAATACTGGGATTAACAGTAGAAATAAATTAGGAATAACAGTAGACAGTAAATCAGGTCTTCATGTTGTTTCCCAGGTGTTTTCAATGCATTCGCATATTGGTTGATAAAAACGTGAAAGAGGCAGATAAATACCAGATGTCAACAGTAGAAATAAATCGGGATCACTGAACGCTACAACGCGATATTAGAGGCAGATAAATACCGGAATTAACAGTAGAAAGTAAGTCAGGTCTTTCAAGCTGTTTCTCATACGTTTCCATTTTGTTTGATAAACGTGAAAGAGGCAGATAAATACCAGTTATCAACAGAAGAAATAAATTACGATCAGTGACCAATACATGACGGGACTACTAACGACACATAAATACCAGGATTAAAAGTACAAATAAATAAGGAATGACAATAGTAAGAAAATTAGGTGTTTTCCATGCTGTTTCCATTTTGTTTAGATACAACGCAGAATTAACAGCAGATAAATACCGGTATTAAAAGTAGAAATAAATTAGGAATACCTGAAGACAGTAAATTAGGTCTCTCATGCTGTTTCCCAGCTGTTCTCGTTCAACTTTTTTGTTGTTGATAAACATGAAAGTGACAGATAAATAGGTCTCTCATGCTGTTTCCCAGCTGTTCTCGTTCCATTTTTTATATTTAAACATGAAAGTGACAGATAAATACCAGATATCGACAGTAGAAATAAATGGGGACCAGTGACTGGTACAAGACGGGAGACTAACGGCAGAACCCTGGAGGCCCCACATCCGGGTTGAGGCGGCGACGCTTGCAGTCGGTGAGGTTGGAGAAGAACTTGTGTATGTCCTCGGGCTTCACCACTTTCTTCTCCTCCCCGAACTGCCTCAGATACTCCACCAGCTTGCCCTTCATGTCGTTGTACTCTGAAACACAAGTGCGGCGTCGTCACTTCAGCGTTCTCATTTTTTACCGACCTCTTTTTTTAAAATATATAATCAATGGATAGTTGCAGTTACATGATTATTTAAAAAAAAATATTTAGTTACATAACAACACTTAATCTATGCTACTAATGCTACTTAGTAGTTTTTTACATGTTTTCTTATATACTACGCTAGGTAAATCGAATGCTGTGGATCTTACATTATATGTTCTCATACAAGAAACTAAGGGTATAAACAGTATGATGGGGCCTATTATTTATTTCAAAGAAATCAGTATTATTGCTATACCTCGTGGTGGAAACTGGTACACGAAGTCTCATTCTTTCAACTAATCCTGGGCATTCTAATATATTATGAAAGATGTTATATAAAAGTATCAACTGCTGGTAAGTGCGTCTACTTTCTAATGTTCCTAAGTTTAGATGCTCTTTTACCTCAGTAGCTGGATCGATAAGGCGGCGGACTTGGTGGCCTGGAGGTCGGTGGTTCTAGTCTCGGTTTCACCGTAGATTTAGTAAAGCGAGTTTGAACAGTTTTGAATCACGAAATTGCTTAACACAAATATAATAACTTTCTTTCTTTCTATTTTTATTTTTGAAGATGCGTGTTTCATAGTCTTTTTTTATTTCGTAGCCATGAAACAGCCAGTTACTGTAGAAGCTTGTGGTCTGTGTTGAAGCTTGCCCATTCGGTAGTATGCCTCCCCTCTGGTATGGTGCTGGGCAACACGAGCGCACCGGAAGGTATCCTTTATAAACAAGTGAAACCATTTTTTAAATAAAATTTTATTGTTGGCTTTGGGATTCGAACGCAGGACCTTGCGCATAGCAAGCAAGTACCTTACTACTGAACTAATCGCGCGCTCTATAATAATAACAACAACTCATTATTGACAAGAATAACATTGACAAAGGGCGTGATTATTTCCTGAAACAATTTGTACCAGCAAACCCCTTTACACTTTACATAGCTTATAAAGAACTAGCGGGCTGTCCCCCGCTTTGCGGGCCGAGGCATGGCCGTGAAAGCAAAAAGTCCTTTTTCGCCAATGGCAGGTGTTGTAGTGGGATTTTGAAAAATCCCGTCTTATTGCACATCTAGACTATAAGACAAAGCTACCTACCAAATTTCAGCTTCCTAGGACTTACCAGTTCGGAGAAACAGTGATGATCAGTCAGTCAGTCAGTCAGTGACTTTGACATTTATACAGGGTGGGGCAAAAGTCTGGAAACCCCTGAATAACTTTCGAATGACTTCTTCGGTAAAATTAAAATTTTGTACGGTAAACCGGTCTAATGAGACCTTCTTTCAGAGTGAGGTCGATTTTTGTTACCGGCCCCCATGTCGGGGCCAGGGGGGCCAACTTTATTTTTTTAAATACGAACCCCCACCTTGCGATACATTTTTGAAAAGGTCTTTAAAAAAGAAATACATTTGTGCAAGTTTCATTTTTTTAATATAAACTGTTTGCAAATGGCGTCCAACTTTGTGTATGCAGTAAAGTCTGGAAACCCCTGAATATCTTTCGAAAGGGCTTTCTCAGTAAATTTAAAATTGTGTACGGTAATCCTTGGTAATTAGACCTTATATTAAAATGGGACCGATTTTTTTTTATCGGCCCACATGTTGGGGCCAGGGAGCCCAACTTCATTTTTTGAAATACGAAACCCCACCTTGCGATACATTTTTGGAAAGGTCTAATTACCCCGGCTTACAGTGCACTATTTTAAATTTACTGAGAAAGCCCTTTCAAAAGATATTCAGGGGTTTCCAGACTTTACTGCATACACAAAGTTGGACACCATTTGCAAACAGTTAATATTAAAGAAATAAAATTTGCACCAATGTATTTCTAATTTAAAGACCTTTTCAAAAATGTATCGCAAGGTGGGGGTTCGTATTTAAAAAACACTGCCAATTATGGACACAATACTTCCTCGTGATTGTTTCACATTGTGTACACGTGCGAATTTTGAGTTTTTATACTAAATTACTTGTATCTCCGAAACGGCTGAACCGATTTTCTTCAAATTTGTTTTATATGGTAGAAAACTGTTTTTTCTACATTCTAGATTCTACAAAAAATTCTGTATCGGCAAGTCGTGGTTCTTATTTTTTGACTTTATTGTCCAAAATTTCGGATTTTCTTATATATGAGAGTCAAATTATAATTAATTAAAAAGAAAATATAAAAAGCCTGTGTAAAACAATAATATGCATATACATACAAAATTTCATCAAAATCGGGTGTACCGTTCACGAGATATAGGCATTTAAGTAAAAGGTTAGTGGTCAGGCGCATGGTCTCTTTCACCCAGAGCTGCTAGTACGAATTCGATGAATTTAAAATGGGACCATCTACAGAATGTCTCCTAGATGTGTACAAAATTTCATCAAAATCGGTCGAGTAGTTTCCGAGATTTGCGCGTTACAAGGAATCAGACCGACAGACAGACAGACAGACAGACAGACCGACAGACGGACACAAAACCAAATTTGCTCAGGAGGTTATGAAACGTCCAGAAATATGAAAAAAATTGAAATCGGAGCAAAAAAAATATTTTTTTTTTACAAAAACGAACACAATACTTCCGATTTCTAATATTAGAAATTTTTCGGAAGTAAAAATGAAGTTGCCCCCCCTGGCCCCGACATGGGGGCCGGTAACAAAAATCGCCCTTACTCTAAAAGAGGGTCTTATTAGCCCGGTTCACCTTATAAAACTTTAATTTTACCAAAGAAGCCATTCCAAAGTTATTCAGGGGTTTCCAGACTTTTGCCCCACCCTGTATATTAAGATACCCAAGTTTTCGCGATGATTGATCGAAACATATAAAAATGCAGTTTAGGACGACCAAACATTTTGAGCCAGTGTCGATGGTGCGTTGAATTTCCTACCAAAGTTCAAGTCATTGTGTATAACCGTTTTGGAGATCAGCTGATCATGAGTCAAATAATGTAAATAGATTTTGTAAATAGATCACAAAACAAGGTGCCTGGTTCTCCAGGTACCTTAGTGTGATAGTATAAGTGCACACTCATATTATTTTATTTTATTAAATTTAAATACTTTGTTATTTATTATGTTATTGTTATCCTAAAAATTGCAATGAAATTATGTACAAATAAAGCACAATTCTTGTTAAAAAAAAAATATTACCGGATATGATTTCCACTTGCTGAACCCTGTCCAGAGTGGAGAGGAAGGCCAGGTCAGCATCCGGGTTGGGAGGCTGTGTGGATGCGATACTATTCTTCTCATACACCTCCACCATGTCACTCAGATCCGTGATGAACGCAATCTTGTGCTCTTTGTAGTAGGCCTATGAAATAAAAAAAGGTACAAAATGTTTAAACATCAACCTCACCCAATTTTTTTTCTTTCCAAAGAAGGGTTGGGTGGAAGAGATTGCCACAGGCAATAACCCCGCCCTTCAGGTAGGACATTATTGTTATTTTCTTTTTTACTTATTTATTTTGTCATTTGTTTGTTTGTTTTTTTTTTTTTCTTAATTTTATACTGTTACCATTTGTACTTTGTCCTCCTAATAAAGCTTTAAAAAAAAAAAGATTCAGAGTATTTCTATTCATTCAAAGATTCAGACCATATTAATACTTGATGTATGTATACACCACCTGGCACGTTGGATAAAACAGTCTTCATCGGATTATTGAAGTCAAGTAACATTAACACATAGACAACCGGCACGTTTTTAGTAAGTTCTCCCGTGGGACCGGCGATGTTTGGGCTATTCACAGGCGTAGTACATGCGTGTACCACCGGTGGTACACCCGGTCCATTCCGTACAGACACGCGTGTACCACCGGTGGTACACCCGGTCGTTCAAGTGTTAAGTGAGGTCAGGTCCTGCTGGGTGACCCCTCAAATTCAAAATCTTGTGATGCTGACTATTTCCGGCCTAAATTAGGCTATGTGAATTTAGTGTGGGTAGCTTGTTAGTGAGTTTCCAGCGAATTGAGGGTAAAACATTCAATTCCAAAAGAAACAATCAAAAACATTTAGTGGAGAAAATTTCTTTTGACAGAATTAGCTTACCAAACATTTCTCACAGGAGCACAGCTGGGCCCGCCATCCCTCCTCCCAGAACAAAGCTCCTGTCACAGGAGTGCAGACAGACAAGTCCTTGTCCTTGATAACACATTCTGAACAGTGGACGGATAAAGAAAATACAAGATAAATTAGTCACACAGTTGGCATGATTTCTAAACAATAATGTCAAAACTATTAAGCCAGTCCTAATTGAACACACACCACACATAATTATGTGTATTACTGTAGTATCCATTCATATGAAAAACACATTTTTCAATTTGTTCCTCGCAATATGAACACAGCACACCTACACAACTTGTTATTTGCATGAGCTGGGTTCAACTTGTGACATGACATTAGGATGAAATACCTTTATTTCTAAAAGTTTCGTGTTTAGAATAAAAGAAAAGAAAAAAATACCTTATCCAAAGCTGTCTTTTATAGAATGAAAACACTTGAGAAAAATATCTACTGACTGCTGGTGTAATTGAGCTTAGTATTTTTTGTCAATAATAAAGTAAACCATTTTTTAAATTTTACCTTTTGGTTTTACAGTCTCTATATCCACATCTGATTCAGTATTTTTATCATTCTTATCACAAACAACTGGAGATTGAAGTTCAACTTCTTTGGGGATTTCATTGGTTTTAGGAGCTTCTTCTGGAACATTTGGTTTTGGAATCACTACTGCTTCATTTTCTGACTTGAGGTTAGCAGTTGTATCATTAGTTTCTAGATTTTGATTCTCAGTGGCAGTTCCTTGGGTTTCATTTTCTGCTTTGCTTTCATCAGCCTCAGAATCAACAGTTATGGATGATTTGACTTCTAGAGTTGATTCTTTCTTGCTTTCATCTTTTTCAGTCTCTTCTTTAACTGGAAATAAATTTATTTGGTATGGTTAAATGTGATTTCAGAAGTAACAGTTTCACCTATTTATTGAAAATTATATATGATATGTACACACACTTTTAATTGAGTAGAGAAAGGGCTCCTGCAGTCACCCACCAAGTGTAAACCTAGAAATTTAAATCACACAAGAACTGGTGTAATTAATGTATCAAGGATGCTGCTTTATAATAGTTTTATTGAATTTGAGAGACAGCAATGACTTTGATTAAAATTATTTACAGTAAAACATAATATCTCACCCAAGAGATGAGGGTAGAGGATCAGCACTGGATGCTTGTTCACACAAGCAGCACAGGTCATTTCAGAGTATTCCTCATCATCTGGCAGTGTTTGGACGCCCAAGTGACCTGCATGGTACCAGTCCTCGCACAGGGCACACTGGATCATTTCATCTGTATTCTCTTCATCTGGATACGGCCGAGAGCAGGTGCAGTATTTTCCTTTGAAGTTCTGATTGTACTCATTGAGAGTGTTCACTGGGTCTTTACTCTGAAAGCGGGAAAATGTTTTTATTTAAGCATTTAGTATATCCCATTCTTATTGATATGCTGAGAAAACTAAAAGGCTTCATAGGATAACTAGAATTTTACTTTCCTTATCCTATAGTAAGGAAAGTATTTGTATTCGTCGAAAATTTGACCTACCCAGTTTTTCACATTTCTGGACGAATTATAGCCGCAGGATACCAAAAAAGTTGTTTTCAGCCATTGGTCCGTGCGTCTGTCTGTCTGTGTGTAAACAGGATATCTCGAGAACGGTAAGAGCTAGAGACTTGAAACTTTTGGTTGCAATCGGCCGCAGACTGCGGCCGCAGGACCGCAAATATTGGCCGCAAGTGCCGCTTCTTTGAATTGGTTAAAGATACAAAAAAATATTAGAGAACAATTATGTCTTAGATTAAAAAAATAATAGGGGTCTCTTCTGATCATTTTTTTGATATCTTGAACTTTTTGGACCTCGGCCCCACTTTACCGGTATTTTGGGGGGGACCCGCTTTGATTAACTTTTTTATTATTTATCGTAGATGGGGGTTGTGACATATCAAATCCAATGATTTTGGGGTGCTGATTACGAATTTGATATTGATTTTTAGCTAAATGTTACCTTTGAGTCACCAGTGGCTTTTGGTCCTGTTCCAATTCCTTATAATTATGATAAGGAAAGTCGTGTGATGTTTACACCAGATTTTTTAAATTGTAGAGCAATGAGAACACCAGTTCATTATTAGTTGGATCACCTTCAGTATCTTTTTTTCTTCCAAAAACATAGCATTTGTTGTTAGATTACCTACAAAAATTTAAACTTATTGCAAATTGCAACTTACAGGTTCCAAGCTGCATTTTTTGTCACCAAACTTGGAATTACCACAGTCACATTTGAAGTTCCTGTAATCAATGAAAAAAATATCATAAAACAGTTTGCCAATTTGATAACCAAAGATCAAATATCATCACTACCAGACACATTATGTAGGTACCTATATTTAAATACAGAAAATTATAGTGTTGTATAAGCAACATAAAAAGTTCATAGTTTTTATCTCTTATTGGCCAAACAGCTTCTCTGGCATTTCCCATCATATCTAAGCTTAGTGAGGTTAATGTGGGTAGCTGGTGCCTAATGCAGTGTTAATTGTAAGGGTTTCACTGATAAAAACCCTGCAACCAGGTCCAATAATATTAAAAGTGTGTGCATGCCTAGCATGCTTCTCACTTGGAATCATTAAAAGAAAAACGAAAAATTGTCACTCTAATATTATGTAAGTTGATTATTTCATGTACACTTTATAGCCATATTTTTTTTTTTTTTTTTTTGTAACCAAAGTGGATGCAACTGGAATAAAATGAAAAAACTGGAAGCAAGTCATTTTTCTTTTGGAAGAGGAAAAATCTTTTTCCAGTTTGGTAAACCAAACTGGAATTTTATAGGTTAAGTCCATTGTTTATCTTTAAAAGTACCAAAACGCATTTTCCTTTCACAAATAGTGGGGAAACTAAATTGGAAATATTTGGAATAAAATGGAAATACTTGGAAATATCAAACCTGGAGAAAAAAATTATCCAATAGAAAAATACCCCTAGTGTTAGACAATTGTTAACTTTCAAAAGTATTCATATTATAATCATATGATTGATAAACACACTAACAGCACTAATCAGCTAATTACCACTAGTCCAAATTTTATCACTTGGTTTTACTTGACAAATAATAATTTCATATGAACAATACTGCCTATTAAACACCCTAGCCAATCAAAAAGAGGTGTGGAAGATACAGGACAAACCTTTTAGTATAGAGTTCAACAATAGAGTGGCCTTCATGGCAATGATAGTTGCATGCTAGACAGAACCCTGCAGGATCACAGATATCAGGTGTGCATGTCAAGCATGCATACAATGCTTGTCTTTTCACATAGCCCTGTAAGTGAGCAATAACATTAAAATAGGTAAGAACAGTCAAATAGTAAAATGGGATTTTTAAGTCATTTAATTTGTGAAACTTTTTGTTTTTCAAGACTAAATCATTTTACACATTTTTTTTTCTTTTCTTTTTTAAGATGAGTGTTGAGACCACAGCCTTTTAGATTTGGTTGTCATGAAACAGTAGTTTCTGTTGTTGTTGTTGTAGCCAACTTGGCTACAGCTGGAGGGGTGAGTGATAGTCTCCAACCACCTTTATTTCAATGTTGGCTTGTCTTGAACCACATATTTCTATCAATCATCATGACTTGGGCTTTTCTTTATAAGCCATTAAACCCTCAGGAAACTGCAAGCTAGCCTGGTTTTTAAGGGTTAGCTAGTCTGTTCTCTGTTTATAGTGCTCTAGCAAGACACTGGTCTTCTCCCTGTTTAACATCTTCCAGGCACACAGTAGCTTTTGGTCCATGTTGTTGTTTACCAATCCTGTAGTATACCACTTCTCTGATGGGTGAGTAGTGACACCATACTTCCCATTTAGGAGCTGGGTCAACAAGAGCTTCTTGGAAGGTATTCCTTACAAACAACTGTAACCAAATTATTAAAAGGTACAATTTTTTGTCTGTTCTTGGGTTTGAACCCAGGACCTTCCTGAGATCAAATATTAGCAAATATCTTACCTCGGAAAGATTCATAAAAAACAATTCAGGAATGGTCCATAAATAATAACAGGATGGACTTGATTTTTAAAAGAATTGGTTGTTTAAGGATAACAATCAAATACCTGTGAATAAGTACAATTTTTGTCATCAGCAGCACCTAGAACAGCCACTGCACTCTCTTCTAAATGATCTTGCAGGGCCAACACATCGCCAAGGGTCACAGTTCCTTCTTCTTCAGACATTGTTGATGGGTCCATTGAGATGGCTGTAGATGTTAATAGAAGTACCTACAGACACAAGACACAGGTATAAATGTTTGAAATAACTGATACCAAAAAGCAATGTAGTAATTGGAAAACGGTGAAAACACCAATAAAACACAGCTCCTATATTCAATCTAATGACAAGACAAAATAAATATTAGAGCATAAGCTTGAAATATTAAAATCAGAAAAATAACTACCTAGCAGGCAGAATAGCAGGAATCAGGTCAAGCTGAAAGCTTCCAACAGCGGAGTTCAGACTGTAGATGTAGACACACGACAGAAATCTCTGAAAAGGGTAAAAAGGAAAAATCAAGTTTTACCTTTACCAGTTAATTCAAGAGCAGAAAAACAGCTAATCTTGGACTTGGACTGGATCTGAATCTGAAAGAAAATATTGAAAATGCCGCGCAATTAAACAGCTGGGAAACTAAAACCAACGATAACGGTTTAACGCGCACTGGTTTTTTTAAGCGGTTTTAGCACGCACAGAGAGAGGCGCTCTCTTAAAAGTGGGGTAAGTCAGGCAACACTGTCAGACTGTCACTATCATTTTCAAAAGTTTCAATTTCCCTATCAGAGAAAAGAAGTTTTTAACTTTTTCTCATTTCTTTTCTTAAGTTTTTCTCAGTCACTTGTCGTAGACGTCGTTTGTTTTATAGTGAAATTTTATCATTGGATTAGTCTCCAACATAAGTTCAGATTCCTAGGAATCGAATGGTACTGGTTTTCTTTCTGTAAGTTTGTGAGAGTTTCTGGAGTCTGCACTCAGCTATTTTAATAAAAGTAGGTAGGTAGGTATTAGTGTACAAAACTTTATTTAAATTTCTCACATATTTTCATGTAATTACAGTTGAAGTGAATTGTGACTGGTGTTTTATTAATGATTTAATAAGTTCATTTCCATGTAATACTTGGTTAAATTTTTGATGATTATCCAAGATATAATTTTATTAACCTTTAAAATGCTCATTTTCCCTGTGAGATGTACCTATGTCCAATTGTCCACCTTACCAACTTATTACCAGATTCATGCTTATCTAACATACCTACTTTAAGGTTGGAATTAATAGACAACATCAATAACTTAAGTTGTTTGTAAGTGTCAGTTTTCCCTATCTTACACAGTACGCAATCCGTGACTTAGTGCCACAAAGGTATTACAAAAATGTCTATTAATTCCGCCCTAAATTATTCAAGTAGGATAGAATTTAAATAAAGGTAACTCCATTTGAAATGAAAAAAAATCAAAGCTTGACTTAGTTATTCTTAAAGAGCATACATACATTTTAAAAAGAGAAGTGATTCAATTTTCCAAGTAGTTAAATAAAGAAATAGTGTTTCTAATGAAATTTCAAACTAATGAAACCTTAATGTACAGTTCTACGGATCTTGAAAAACACCTAAAAACCTGAAATCATGGATTGGGATTGTTAGTTCCAGAAAGATATGACAAATTATCGCTTGTGCAGTAAATCAAGGGTTTAGCCACCTCATTTTGGCAAGAAAAACCCTCGATTTACTGCACTATAGCTAGTTTTACAATTCTTTTTGGATAGTTAACATTCCCAATCCCCGGTGTCATGTTTTTAGGTGTTTTTCAAGATCCCCAGAAGCCGTCATAACTAGTCATCTATCTTTGAACACACCTTTTACCCTTTGGACATAATATGTTTGTACCTATTACATGTGTTTACCTGTTTAACTATTAGGATATCTAACTAATTATATTTATATAACTATATTCTTATTTTCTTTACAGTGTAGATTGCTCTCATACAGTCAATATTAAATTTTAAGATTATGTTTTACAATTACACTTAAAAAACATTAAAAATAGATAATTAAATAGAACAAACATTATTATCTAACTACATAAGTGCTCGGTATTTTATTTTAAATGTGAACAATCAACAATAACAATATGCCTATGATAATAATTGATAGAGTTCCTCTTCCAAATTTTAAAACCTATGTTGCACTCAGTGTTGGATTGTTCTCACTATCCCTCTATCATGGGCTATCAGTAACAAATGATCCTGGTTGGAAAAGCAGCATTTTGGAGGCTCATGAAAATGTGAACAACAGTTTACCTCTACTATCAAATGCATCAAGAAATGATTTCTTCACAGAGTCCAAATTCAGAGAACTTGTTTTGTTCATGTTGGAAGATTCTTTGTGCTTCTGGGTAAGTTTTTAAGTTATGTTTATAATTATTTTGATAAATTCACAGGTGAAGGTAGAACATCACACTTTTAACTAAAAGGACAGTATATTAATAACCCTATAAATTTAATAAAAAGTGGCCCAACACATGCTTTGCATTAAGTTATTTCTTTATTATTAAATTTATTCATTTCCTCTTTCAGGGATTCATTAATGGAGCCTACTGTTTTCTTGTGATGTTAGCCAAATGCATCCAAGTTGTATTCTTTGGAGAACTTAGATCAATAGAGATTCAACATTTAAAAGACAAGTAAGTCCAATTACTTGTTTTTTAGCATTTGCTGTAGTAGATATGTCAAATTAATTTGTTCCTTTTCTTTTGTAGGTATTGAAATCTTACAACCATCTAAATTTTATTTAATATTGAAGCATCCTAATGCTGGGTCCACACTAAGCAAACATTGTTAGCTAACAATGTTATTTCAAAAAAGTCGTAAAAACATTTTCTAATAACAAATTATGTTATTAGAGTTATTAGAATTATGTTCGCTAACAAAATCTGATGTTCCAAAACTTGTCGGTAAATATCAAAGAAAAAAATGTTATTTGGATGTTTTTCCTCCTCTCGCTGTCTGCACCTACCCTCCCCCCTTCCTCCACTTCAGTATTTATTTCTTCCCGTACGGTGTTTAAACTTCCTTGTGCTTACCTGCTTATTTAGTATTTTTATTTTGCCAAGTTTTTTGAAACTAGCTTATTTATTTAAAATGGAAGACTGGCACAAAGAAAAATGTTTGGACTTAATCAAGGCTTTTCAAGAGTATGAATGAGTGTTTGTAGAAGACAGATTGCAAGGACTATAATAATACCATTAAGAAGAAGGATGCTCTTCATGCATTTTAGCTATGTAATTTGGAATAAGTGTTGATTTATTGTCAAGAAAGTTGAACTCCCTCCTATAAGCTTATAGACGAGATAAAAAGAAAGAAACTGATTCAAAAAGGTCTGGATCAGGAACACAAAACTTGTATAAGTCAAAATGGTTTGCATTCAAAGCAATGTTATTCAAGTTACCTCAGTGTGGACGGCTTTGCTGAACATTCAGAATAACATTGTTTGGATAACATTGTTAGCTAACACTGTTATCCACACATTTTGTTCACGAACATTGTTAGCTAACAATGTTCGCTTAGTGTTGACCCAGCATAAGGATGTATTTTTGAAGGACATAAAAGTTCATTGATCTTAAACTATAGCTCACTTTATTCAGTCAACAACTTCTATTTTATTTCATAGGTTTTGTGTCATCAGTTAAACACATTCCTTATTTATAACTATCTTTGAATGAACATATTTTTTTTATCAGTATAATACATATTTATAATATTTATTTCATCTAGGTATACCTCATTACTATTTTATATTTAACTCTCAGCTCTCAGTACTGTAATAAGAAAAAGTTTGGTAACTATGTATTTTACTTTGTACAAATGTTCATACCTCTACACATCATGTAAAAGGTAAATAATAGACATCATAATAAATATATCTATATGACAGTTTTGTTGTTTCAGATAATGTTGAATTATTTAGAGTTAAATGGTTTATCACCTACTTTAGTCATTTGGCTGTATGGAATGGCCTTGCCTACCAATGCCAAAAAAAAAATACTTTAGTCATACTATTTTTAAAATATATATTATGTATAATATATATTTTATAATATATATTATACTCAAATTCATTATATATATATTATGTAATTCACCAAAGATACTATTTGTAATAATGTTTATCTGTTAAAAAAATGCAATATGTTAAAAAAATAAATAAAAAAATAGATAATTATTTATTGTAGGTAATAAGTGCAAGAGAATACTAGAATAGAGAAGTAGTTCTATCTAGTATTATCATAGGATTATTGATTAGAATGCATATAGGTAGGTTTTTAGTTGTTTGACTGATTTGCATTTTACCTATGACCTATGAAGATCAATAAAATAAATTCTGTATTATTTAGAACACATAGATTACCTATCGAATAATAATACTCATTACCTACATACAATAATAATACATAAAATGTGCCAAACCAACCAACCAATGTCAACCGTGAGGTTGAACAACGTCGACCCTGCTCAAGTAGGATTAAGACAGAGTAAAAGAAGAAAAATACTCATTACTACTATAATCAAAATAATAATTGCGAACAAAATGTAATGAAAGAAATAACTTAAAACATCAGTGCCGTAGAGGTAAAAATTAAATATGATATATATTATTTCGGTATCTGACAGCATAGTGTATTCAGATTCATTACAATTATAATCATGTATATGTAAGAGGTATTCAAAGACCATTTCCTTGTATAGTCGGAGAAAAATTGTAGAATGAGGCATGATCAATTAAATTATTAATTCGCGACATTTCAAGTTCAATGCTGATTTCAAACAAGAAACTGGATGTTCAATTTAATATTGAAACTAATTGAAACACACGCAACACACACACACACACACACACACACACACACACACACACACACACCACCGATTGACACATGTATAATGAAAAGTATAAAATATTATTATTAATTAGGTATCAAGTCACGACGTCATCATGTTTTTGTTTGATTTGAGTGACGTAAATAGGTATACAGGGTCCACCAAAAAAAAGAGCCACTCGAAATATGTAGAGAACAGATTTAAATTTTAAGAAAAGCTAAAACAAGTGTACCATTGTATTAAGGGGGAAATCTTTTCTACTAGGTTTTGATTTTTTATCATTACTAGGGGCGGCCCCAGGGGTTTCAACTTTGGAATCCACTCACCACCCACACCAACACACACACACCAACACACACACACCAACACACACACACACACACACACACAAAATGTCATTTAGGTTTTTAAAAAACGTCAATTTTTTTTGTTGTCCATCTATTTCCTATCCTTACCCAGCGTCGCTCAAGAATGGCCCAACAGAATTTCGCGATCGATATGTCAAATGAAAGCTTAAACCCTTCCTTACCTAAAACTTTCTCGATCTGAATTGATAGGTCGTCGCGACAAATTTCGACAAAAAATGTCATTTAGGCCGAAAAAATTTTTTGCATCACCCATCCATTTTTGTAAAAAACACGTGTTATAGCGGTACACGTGTTATAGCATTAAAAAAGTTCCGTTCTCTAGATATTTTGAGTGGCTCTTTTTTTTTGGCGGGCCCTGTATACGTACATATGTCGGATATATTTGACATTCAAAATCAATATGAATTCAATGACGCAACAACCCATGTAAGTAAGAAGAAACAGCATTGTGAACTTTCAGGAGGTTAGCGTTTGGGTCCTTGAGCGACACTTTGTTTTTTAAATCAGATTCAATTCTGAATATCCCGAATGAAAAACAATGAACAAAATCAATGTTCATCTGAATACCTACTTTTATGATTTCATCAAAGACATTATGTTCAGTTGAACATAATGTCTGATTAAAATGGGTAGAGGAAACCTGGTTTTACGGCTGTTCACTACACTCAACAGTTTTACTTAGTTGAGTAATTATAGAAAAAAACAAGTCAATTCATTGACATTTTATGAGGAAGGAGTTCTTTTTTATACTCAAACCTCTTGTAGACTCAAGACATTGACTTACATCATGTATTTTCCCTAACTCTACATATAAGTACTCAAGGTATTGAAATATTCCTAACCCTTCTCTACACACACACAAGGCATTGACTTAAGTATTGTATTTTTCCTGACAATGGTTATTTTAAATGTGTAAAATATACGGGTTTTCAGGACTAAATTATTTCCTTAAACGTAAAATCATTCTACGCTTGGGCTGAATCATGAAACAGGATTAAATGATCAGCCAGACTATCCCTCAAGTCGGGCTATTCGGTATTGTGTGAATGTTTTATAAAATTCGTACAAAAATGCCTATGTTCTATATCTCAGAGGAACTATGTTAGGGACGTCCAAAAAGGAGAAGTTTACAGCTTTGAAGATATTTTGGGGAAGCATAGCTTCTAGAAGTTGGACTCTTACCTAATTTGGTAGAACTCGTAAGCTGCAAGAAGCCTTTAAACACTTCAAAATCCGGTTTTTAAAAATTAGTAAAACGAGTTGAATATTTTTTTATAACAAGTTTCAAAAGTCTTCTGAAACGCCAAAAGAAGACGAACAATTTCCAAAGTTTACTCAACAAGAACCAAACCGAACTGACAGTCTACGGCATAAATTTTCAGGGACCCTGCAAGGTTTACCTGAATTCGGGCTGTCAGGTAGAAAATAAATAGAAAAAGGTTCGTGAGAAGTTTTAAGTTTCAAGTTTCCCACGCACAAAGTTAAAATTTTCCAACCAAACTAGTGGCGTCCGCCGTCGTCGGCTAAATTTTCTTTTATAATTTTGCATTTAGAGGTAAAATTACTGACTGCACCCGAGCTACGTCCCGAGGCATGGCCCTTAAGGGATTTATTTTTTCCACCCCTACTCTACACAATCCTTGTTGTAATCCTAATTTATAATTTTAGCTTAGTTCAACATAAATTAAAACTTTTACTGTATTATTAGAACTGTGACCCATTTTTCAGCCTACCTCGAAGTTGCTTAACATGATATTTTCAAAGAAAAAAATATATAACTAAAATTTGAGCTTAACTGAGCTCAAATCAAGCAATTTGATATGCACCAATTATCTTGGGAAAAACTTGAAATAAATCCCAATGTACATTTCCACTATCGTCTTATCTCATCACAAAAGAACTCACACCAAATGTGGCCATATGACAATGACCCACTTGACCGAGATACATTGTGAATAAGTCCGTGACTAGGCTCCGTTGTGTTCATTGTACTGTATGGATTAATTATGGTTTGATTGAACATAGATATTTTCCACATGAGAATTCGTCTGGTTTTCTTTTTAAATATTCCATTTTAACGACTTAGTCGACAATCGTGGCATTCCCCGTGATGGTTTATATTAGGTGGTAAATGTTGATTTCTCTTAGGTATTTGATATGAGCCCAGAATAGCTCAGTAGTTAAGCATTCGCTCGCTATGCGGAAGCTCCCGGTTTCGAACCCTCGGGCCGACAAAAATTTGTACCTATTCAAAATTTGGTTAAAGTTGTCTGTAAGGGATACCTTCCGGTGCGCTCGTGTTGACCCAGCATCTAAATGGGAAGTATTGTGTCACTTAATTCTCGCCCATCAGAGGGGAGGCATACTACGGGATGGGCAGGCTACAACACAGACCATTTGTCTACAGTAGCTCCTGTTTCATGGCTACGCAATAAAAAAGGCTGTGAAACACTCATTTTTTTATAGAGACTCGATGCCTTCCTTGTCATCTAAAAGTAATAGGCACACTGACAGGAAAGCACGAATCAGGGACAGGTAAGGATATGCCTAACAGTGAGGCGCTCACCACATTGGCAGATGGGAGGTTCAGATCTAGTGAACAAATAGGCCATGTCTCATGCGATTGAAAACAACTTCCCGAGTCTTATTTTTCTGATTAGAGGTTTTCGCCATGTCTCATGCGATTGAAAACAACTTCCCGAGTCTTATATTTCTGATTAGAGGTTTTCCAGCTGCCAATGTTATGGACTTCAATTTATTGGAGGCAGGTATTGACGTCAGATATTTACTCAATAACTTCAGACTGAATTTAATCTTGATATAGGAAAACCTGAATATACTGACTCATTTATTGATTCAGACATTGCTCATTAGACTCATCGCTCTATCTAAAGCCGTAACACCTCTGTAGCAAATAATAATAATTGCAACTTTACTGTTGCTAGATAAGGTTTATCTAGGTTTATTTGGGGGTGCGGCTCCTATTTTTGACTTATCCGCATATATCTAAAGTAACACCGTAACACCTATATCTAAAGTTGAAATGTTACTACATCATACTGCCGGCGGGCGGTGGCGGTCTATTTCTGTAGCGAAATTTGGAATTTTGACCACATGATAATATGTCTTGGGGTTAGTGCTGGAATAATGGGACCCACCAGTCCTAATTGGGCAGTATAAATAAAGAGATTTTATCATTATAATATTGTTATAACCGGCCACCATCAAGTGTCAATAGACGATCGTTGAAGAAAAGCAACTTAAAGCGAGGTTAAGTTTCGGTGGATTACAGGGACTACTTGAATTCAAGCCCTTGTGATGCTGGCCATAAACCCCCAGGTTAATAGGGGTTGTTGTTTTGTGAAATTTCAATAAATTAATATGTCATGATTTACAATGTTAAAGATACGCCAAATAAAACAAACAAAAAATGGACTGGTTATGTTACTGACTATCTTGACTCATCGACAAGCTAGATACAATAACCCTGAATGAAGTCAACAAATCCCTCACGCTTCAATTACGTTCAACATTGATATAGTAATTCAGTGGGTTAAGATAATGGATGATTAAATACCACCATCGAATGCTGCCATACTAATAAAATAAATCTATCTAGGTAATTCATTTATCCTCTTCGAGACTCTCGCGTATATTTTTTTCATCCAGCAATGTGTAATGAGTAAACTCATTCACTTAGACGATTCATTTTTGCTCATTGAATAAACATTATTAATTTATTTTTCACTCGTGATTAAAAACTGTTGGCGTAGTGAGACTAGCCGACAGTATTTAATAATTTAAGCGAATAAGATAGGGGGTGGTCAAAAAGTACCTGCCCTATGTAAAAATATCATATAATTTTTATACATTAATGTTATTGAAAATTGTTTTCTGGTTTAAGTTACAAGATTTCTGAGATATTATATGAATCCTAAACAAGTTCACAGCGCTCAAAAATAATGAATTATTTTGCAAAAAGACCAAACCATACTTAAAACACAACGTGAAAACGCAAGAAAATTTTCCATCAGCTCCTGACTTATTCCTCTGGGGCTACTTGAAGGAAAAAGTTTACAACAATAAACCGCGATAATCAGAGGGGCTCAAAAACAATATTTGAATAGAGATTGAAAAAATTAAAAGACATGAAGAATGCTCTAAATCAAACTAATGATAACATGAGTTATAGAGAAGACTACTTGACCGACATAATTTTTCACGCCCTTCGTAAAAAATCTCCATGAAAACTACTGTCTATTGCAATTTGTTTTAATGTTTTCTGTCCTGTTGATCAAAAGTTATTAAAAAATATTTACATAGGAAAGGTGTGGGAAAGAATTCTCGAGTTTGGATCCCAATAAAATTAATGTTTGAATTTTTCCTCATCTACACATTTGACCACAAAATATGTACTCCAAAAATTGCTGAAGTATTTATATTACTCTATTTTATAATAGTCTTTTACATACTTACAAGCTCATATTCATATGCCTCCGCTTTTTGAAAAGAGCTCTCTCAAGTCCTAACTTTTTTTCTTTTCCTCAAAAATCTATTTCATTTGAATTTCTAATTATACCTAAACATCTCATTCACGAAATCACGACACAAGAGAAAGAAAAGTTCTCACATGTCAGTCATTTTGGGGTTTCTTCGAGTTTTTATTTGGAAATCAAGTCTACATGTTAGGAAGAGTTCAATGTTCCCTAATTTCTTTAAGTAAGTATGTAATACTTACATACTTACTTATAGGTATTGCGTCACATTCTTATCCACAGCTTTTCTAAATTTATTGTTAGTAGAATCTAAATGACGTAACTTTTTTAACTGAATAAAATTAGGTGGTGGATCTAGAGGAGAATAAATTTCAAGGTCGAGTTTGGTTTTCATAGTTTGGTTTTCATACAAAATTCGATATCTGTAACCGTTTAGACTTTAGACTATTGTATTGTAACAGACAGCCCATAATAAGTAGATAGTTTGATAGAATAGTGCCACAGAGTTGAGAGATATAAAATATACCCCTTTAGTTTTTTTAAGACAAAATTTCAACTTCCGCTATATCAACCCAAGAAGAAGGACGCCAAACATTAAAAGAAGAGTGTCCGAAATAATTGGCCCAGGCAGGATTCGAACATGAGACTTGATTGTTCTTAGCGATATCAGGCAGTTAAGTTGAATGTTCTTAGCGATATCAAGCAGTCAAGTTGAATGTTCTTAGCGATATCAAGCAGTCAAGTTGAATGTTCTTAGCGATATCAAGCAGTCATGTCAGTGAACATGGCCAGCAAAGAGGCAGAGAGATCTAAACTTGGCCTTGCATGAAGGTGAACACCTCGACGCGGTCTAAATTTAACAACGTCTTTCTTTATTTTGCTCGCAATGTTTTCGGCGAGTTTCAAATCGTATACCTGTGCAATGAAGTACTCCACACTACAAGTAACTACTCTATTATTGAACTTCTTATCTGGCGTTTTGTTTACACACTTTGATGAAGAAATACTTCTGGTGTTGTTGTTGTTGTTGTGAACTCCATTGTTGTTTTTGCTAAGTCTGCTAATGTAGCAGCATTAGTGGTAGTTTTTTGCTATTATTTCTGGTTGTGTAGGGTTTAGCACAGAAGTGTTGTTGTTTTTTCTGGTTGTTGTGTAGCGTACAGTAAAGTTTTTGTTATTGTTAATGATGATGTTGTAGTTATTTTGTTTACACTATTGTTGGCCTGTTGTCAAAAAAAACGAAATGTTATTCCCGCCTCGTGCGCAGCGTTTCCCAAATTTTCATTTTAAGCTTATTTAAAAAAAGAAGAAATAGAGAAAGAATCTGTGGTTTTGACTTTCAAGTCATTAGTAAATCAAAAAAGAAGTTTTTCTAAAGTAGCTTTTAGTAGCTTTTTTGTATGTATGAATTAGATATTTTTCATATCATAGAAGAAAAATCTGGTGGTTCAAATGGGTTCGTTGTTAGGAATCAAGGTAGTTGCATTTCTTTGTTTCCTGTGAGTGTGCCAGCCAAAAAAACTTTTTATTTCTATAGTGAAGTCTGGAATCCGAGTATAAGTTGGGTGTTGTATCTGAAAGGTATTCCTCGTAAAACAACATGCCAAAACTAGAAGAAATCTAGAAGTCTGAGTGATCAGAATCTAAATGATAACAGAAATAACAGATGCTGGCGAAAAATTCCACAATAACATGAAAAAGCTGTAAACCCTTCACAGATTCGCTTTGTTTTCTGATCATCTCCGAAAGATATAATGATACTCTTTATCCGGTTAGACTTTTCTCTTGATTTTGCGGAGCTGCGGAAATCCCTGCCCTCTCACTTTTGTACTCGTTTTTCTACGTTATTCTATTGAGATCCATTTCAAATACAATTTTATTTGGATTTATTTCAAATAGCTAGAAACATTTACTGAGCAGGAGGTCACATGATGAAACTGGTTGGCAATACCCACAGGTTACACAACAAGGTATCCAGGTTTATGACTAACAGATAATTTTCTCTGCTCAGTTTGTATCATACTATCTTATTAGCTACAATCTACATTCCACTATATGTCTATCTTTCCATGAATCTGTTTTACTATTTATCAAACGATCTATACATCTCTTTATCTCTATCTTTAAAAAAGAAAAAAAACCCATTTCCCTGTAAAACGTTTCCGCGGATCAAATTTAAAAGATGACCTCATCTAGAGAGAGTGAAGGATGTCCAACTGTCCCCCTTGTTTGAAAGGAAAATTGTAGTAAAAAAAGTAGGGGATAGAATTAATGGAATATGATTTTTTATAACAAGAAGTTATGTAAAATAAGCAAATAACCATCACCTGTCCTTGTACTGACATTAGCATCTTTTCATACTAATAAAATAAATATCTAATCTAGTAGTTCCTATCACTATTGAATAGAAAATGTATTTTTTTTTCTTTAACTTCTATAATTTATTCATTGAATCTTCAACATACATAATATGTAGTTTTTAAATATTCATGGGATCACATTTTCTCTCTAATTTGGGTTTGGCACTTTGGTGATGTTTTTTTAGTGCGCTTCTACATGAGTTAGGTAAAGGGCTAGGTACTACTCTTGCACTTGGTTACTTCGCAGTTTCTTACTTTTCGCGTTTTTGTGTTATATACTTCGGGCTGTTTTTAGTCAGGTGGGTGGTCTTAATAAGAATGAGGTAGAGAATAATGAAATATTCCAAGAGGAACAAGTAACCATAAACAGAACAATGATGAAAAATTGAACAATATCCTTGGAATAAAAGACAGAGTCCCGAGTCCCGGGCACCAGTTGTTGGGGGCCCCAACTCGGGCATAGTCTTGCATGAAAAAAAAAAAACAATGTGAACCAGTAATAGTTTGTGTTAGCATTTCTCTAAAAGCCTAAAAATAGACAAGACAAACTTGTCCTATTCCGGCTGTGTTTCGAACCCGCAAACTCTGGATTACCAGACTAATACTCTGGATTTCCTTAGAAGCCCTAATTTTTTGTATTAGCTTAGGGAAAGTGTTGCTTAAAAAAAAAAAAAAAAAACACTTAACGCCTTGGCCCGTGAACTCCCGGGACTTGATGGTTCTTGATTAATTGTGGAAAAATCATTTTGAATTTTCCCGCCCTCGCAGGTTCTACACGTTCGTGTTCTACAAGTTCATATTCATCTTTGGCATCATCAACGTCCAGTTCATAGATGAGTTCATGTTCTGGCTCATCTGGTTCACTGTGATCGGCTTCCTTCAGCTCGTCTCCCAACTCTGCAAGGACAGATTCGAATATGTAAGTAACTTTTCAGCGAAACATGAAACTAACAGAAAACAATATATAATAATGCTTTTTATTTGTCTTATTATGTCACAATTTTAGTGGGTAGCGCAGAATCATAGGACTTTATCACTTTAATTACAATATCTTGTATTATTTTTAGCCTATGATTCTGCCACTGGTCGCTGCTTCACATCAAAGCAGCTACTCATTTTTCCTCACGAGGTATGAGTGGACCCCTAACATCTAAGTACAGAGCAGAAAAAATCATCCCCCTCTGGGAATCGAACCCAGGTCACCTTGCGTGCAACGTCTAGCGGGGGGTTCAGAGGGGGGTTCAGAAATCTCGCCTAACGTATATTCCATCTTTGATGGGGTTCCTTGGAAATTTCGGGGGTGGGGGTCTTGTCCCCAAAACTCCCCTCCTGGCTACGCCACTGCTAATGTTTTCTCTGCATTAAATAACATCATAGGTCTCTTCGTGTTCCTCTATAAGTACGAGGTGTACTTTGAATGCACCGGTTCTCGGAGTATTTATATCACCTCCTAAGTAAAGAAAACGTGATGCTCGCATTCTGGCCAACCCAGGCTGGGTGAGATTAATGTGGGTAGCAGCAGATTTGTGAGTTTCCTGCAAATGGAGGGTAACACCCCCGTCGTAATATGACCATGTAGTTGAAAGCGGCAAGTAGTTTAAAAAGAAATAGATCGAAACTGACGAGAAAATAAAAGAGCCAAGTGGTGGAACAACTGTTATAATAACTCACTAAATAAGCTAGAAGTTAGAATTAGCTTCTAAATAAGTTAGAATTAGCTTAAGAGGCAACAATATTGTATTAATAATTTATTGTCAATAAAGCATATAATTCAAATTCACCATACTGACGATCGAATCCTTGAGCCGACCAAAAATTGTAATCGTGATTAGATTACAGCTATCTAAGAGACAGTTGCACTCGTTTTTTCTACCGCCGTGCCGTGCAAAATAGGACTACCTACCTGTCACTGAAAGGTAGGTAGTCCTATCATAGCAGCAGTTTCCAAAAGTGTTGTGTCATCTCGCCCATCTGAGGGGAGGCGGGAGGCATATTTTGAAATCAGCAAAATACAACACAAAGTCTGGAGTAGCTGTTTTTTCAAGGCTACGAAAAATCTAATAGAGGAATTGATTTGTTGACAAAAAGCAGATAGGGTGGACTAACTTTAGTAATAAATCGCAAAACTTTTTTTTCTCACATAATAATGTTTGAATTTCTGGCAACGTCCTTGGGATATTTTTTTTACGAAAAAAAAAGTAAAAGGTCACACGAGTATTTAAATAAGGTTGCATTAAATCTGAATATATTTTTTGAATTAAATCTAAAGTGGAGAGATTGCCATAGGCAATAACCCCGCCCTGTAGTTAAGACATATGTTTCTATATATTTTTTAAATTTTTATTGTACATATCGTTTTCATTTTTAAAATAATTATTAGTATTGTACTTAAAATGTCCAAATTGTCCATTTATATCTAATGAAGTGTTGAATAATAAAAATAAATTTTCATATTATATTTGTTTGAACAGGAATACAATGACCAATTTTTTTTCACTGATTGATTTTTGTATCTCTAGAACTGAGACATTGATTAACACCTACAAAGATAGATGTACAAGAAGGACTTTTTTTAACACTTTAATCAACGTCAACCACGTATGTGACAGGAATCGTTATCGATCCTTTGTGTGTGGTATTTACCTTATAATGAGGAAAGTGCACGTACATATTTAACAGTTCTAAAATTGTGTTTATATTCTACGATTAACTTAAGAATATATTGTATTCTATCTTTATTTATGTAGACTTACATTTAGAATCTGGTTTTTTCTATGAATATTGAGTGAGAGGAGACCATCAACAAAACCTAAACCTATGCAAAACAATTAACCTGCGGTTTTAAAATAATCAACTATCAAAGTAATAATAATAATCATAGAAAATCTTATAAGGGCAAAGTTTTATAAGTAAAGCTATTAAGCCCAGAACAAAATTATGAGGTTATGTTATACAATTGATGCACTATTTAAAAAAGAAAAATCATCAATTTTAGCTTTGAATGAGTTTGTGGATGGAGCATTAATCATGGTATCAGTTAATGAATTCCAGTTACAAAATACCCTGTTACTAAAAAATATTTTCTAACATCTTTTTTATTTCTTTCTTTAAATTTATTATTCTTTATTCAATTTAAATTTATTTCTTTATTCAATTTATTATTCTTTTTTAATACTCGTATTTAACAGAATTTCATCAGTATTTTCTCACTATTCCTAATTTTGCTTTTTTGTATACAATAAGTCTGCAAGAATGTTTCGAAATTGTTAAAAATTATGATGATAAAAAATCAAATAAATATGAATGCTTTTGAAGAAACTTGATTGTCTGTCTCGGTAGCTCAGTGGTAAAGGCGGCACTCTGTCAATCCAAAGACTCCAGAGGTCATGGGTTCGAAACCCAGCTGGGACATGACATGTTATCCTCCCAATTGGGATTTTTACCACATAATAATATTATGTCTTGGCCTTACATTATTATTATTATTATCTACTTCCTCAGCTCTCTCAGTCGCCGGTGTTTCTGAAGTGGAACCACAGCTACCTGATCTCACTGCTTGGCATCGTGTCCAGCATGGCTTGCTGTCTGTTCGTCACCTGCGTGGCTGCCGGCGCCTCGGGGAATGGTTACAGCGCGTTCACCTTCATGATTGCCGAGGTCAGAACCAAATGTTTACAGCCAGGGCCTCGTTCTGCAGAGCACTTCCACTCTCGGAATCCCCAAATCTCCCTTTCAATTGTCAAATTTTGTTCAAGTAACGCACACTTATTTTTTAATATATTTAGTCTGGCTGGGGGACTATAAACAGGGAGTAGACCTGCAGTCTGACTGGGGGACTATAAACAGGGAGTAGACCAGCATTGGCTTGGTTTTGGGGGCCCTTGTCAATTATTAGCCTCCTTGTAAAGACAGTGGTAGAAGTGGTGAGTCATTCCTCTAGTGTCTAGCTACCATCGTTCACGATGACGCTACCCTATGATGATACTAAATTTGACTGTTGAAAGAAGATTTGGATGTTATGAGAGTGAGAAAGCTGCTTTCTGGAACAAGGCCGTGAAAACAAATATTACTTCAGAAATATTTTTGATTATTTGCTTAACGATATTTTAAAATGAGAGGTAATTCATTACTGCGATTTTTCCCTCCTTTTACTGGAAGTTTACAAATCAAGTTCTCACTCATCCTGTGCTGAGCCTGGAATAGCCAACATTATGAGCGTTCAGATTTGAGTGGTAAACCAAGTCCTAGCTTTGCTGGATGTTGCTTAACTTCAGTGACGGAACGAGAACTGGTGTATTCAATGTGCCATTGACGCTGGCTAATAAGAGCTTTCTGTTCAATTTGGAAACAAATATTTTTGAGGGTTATTTGAACACATGACGTCTGGCTTGAAAGACAGGAGTACTTCCATGTCACCGTCTATTTTTTCTTGGTATTAAAAATGAACGTGAGCATTATATTTTTTTAATGATTTGTTACAATGATAAGACTTGAGTCTTAGCCGACCCTAAGTTAATTATAAGTCTGTCTAGATCTACCATAACCGTTATTGCTCATACGGTTCAGATGTTTCCTCCTGTGGTGAATATGATAACATGCAGTCAGCCATGGTATGTGGTCTTACTTGAATTTGAACTTCTATGATCATACCAGGTACGACCACAGCAGTCGTATGCAAATTAGAAATCAAATTAAAACTTATATTAATCATCCTATCTTCACACAGAAATACGGAAGCTCGAGGATAAACTCATTTTTAATTAACATATATGGAAAAGGTCATCTTCTATATTGAACCTTCAATATCAGATAAAAGATTCTTCTCAAATTTTGGTTTAAACCAAGAAATTGAAGAAAAAAAAATCAAATTAAAAAGAAGTCATGTTTTGATCCGCGGTCTATCGTAATTATAAAAATAAATGTACAATAATTGGAATACATCTTATTCTTCTCTCATGCAATAAAACAATTAAAGTTCCCCATTTGCAAAGATGGAATAAAGTTTCTTGAAGGAGAATGGATAGCGTGTGTCACAGGACAGAAGAGAGCAAAGTCACACGTGATGGAAAGGATCAGTTTGGCTGTCCAAGGTGGAAATGTGACGAGTGTGTTGGGGACTATGAAAATGACAGCGGATATGAATGAGGGAGGTGTTTTATTTATGAATTGTATTTTAAGTACAAATAAATAAATTTACACAATGAATTTACACAATAAGGGTTGGGTGGAAGAGATTGCCACAGGCAATAACATCGCCCTTTAGGTAGGACATTATTGTTATTTTCTTTTTACTTATTTATTTTGTCATTTGTTTGTTTTTTTTTTTCTTAATTTTATACTGTTACCATTGTACTTTGTCCTCCTAATAAAGCTTAAAAAAAAATGAATGTTCCCCGCTGATTTTTTTATTTTAATACTTGATAATTTAGATAGGGAAACTTTAAGGGTTGGGTGGAAGAAATTGCCATAGGCAATAACCCCGCCCTTTAGTTAGGACATATGTATATATTTTTTTTTTCCTTGTTTATATTATTAATATTGTCAATTTTTATATTTAATTATTACCATTATTTGTCTGTATATATGTTCTACCTACTAATAAAGAGTTTCTAAATAAATAAAATAAATAAATAAATTCCAGTGCGTCCTCCTGGTCCTGAAACTCTCGCACACCGTCATCCGCTACTGCTTCTACCTGCACGACACCTGGAGCGGCCTCGCGGCCTCCACGCCGGCCGAGTCTCTGTGGAAGCGGCGCGGCCCCGCGGCCTACTACGCCGAGTTCTGCTTCGAGCTGGCCGCGCTGCTCATCGAGCTGCTGCACTACGGCCACATGCTCGTGTGGGTGTGGACCAACATGTTCATGTCGGTGGCCTCGTTCATGATCTGCATGCAGCTGAAGGTGGTGTACCAGGAGATCAGCCGCAAGCTGGAGAAGCACGGGAAGTACCGACGCGTGCTGGAGTTCATGGAGACCAAGTGAGTGCTTCCTTCTTTTCTTTACAATAAGAGTAATAATAACAATAATAATGCTTTCTCTTTGTGTTATTATGTCACAATTTTAGTGGGTAGCGCAGAATCATAGGACTTTACCACTTTAATTTACAATATCTTGTATTATTTTTTTGCCTATGATTCTGCCACTGGTCGCTGCTTCACATTAAAGCAGCTACTCATTTTTCCTCACGAGGTATGAGTGGACCCCGAACATCCAAGTACAGAGCAGAAAAAATACTCCCCCGCTGGGAATCGAACCCAGGTCACCATGTGTGCAATGCCTAGCGCGCTAACTCACTCTGCCACAGTGACTACTACAAAAAGAGTATAAGTTGGGACACCATTGATGTCCAAATTCTAAAGGGTTTGAAGCAGATAAGAGGCTTGAAGCAAATAATAAAAAAAACCCCTCTATATGGTTGGTCCCGCCTCACATCTCTCAGAGTAATACTGTGGGTCAGGACAAGCGGAGAATAGTTGAGTGTTATAATTTTCTAAAATTTTGAAACAGACATACACACTGAAACGATTATTTACTGACCAGGTTAGAGACCATTAGAACATTTCGGCAAATCTCACGTCGCGTCGCGCGTCGCAACAACAACAACCACTGATGTCAAGTTCTAGTTATTCCAATACTTGAACTACTATCAGCTTGTTAGGGGGAAATAATGGTTTACCTCCACTTCTGAAACTGGAGGTAGATTTATGTCCGATTTATGCCCATACATAGATTTATGTCCGCTCAGACGTAATATATACTTCTATGCAAGGGGCAAATATCTTTTTGGAGTGCAATGATTATAACAAATCTATAAGCAAAATCCTTTCACTGATTGATTCAGAGGCTGACATTTTTTTTCTTGTGTTGCTGGAATTTGGAACGTCAATACTTAGAGGCTGCCTGTGAGACTAAGAAATCTTTGTGCCTACAAGTGCCGTGTTGGAGCTAGTGTATCACTGTCTCATTTTAACTAGAAATATTAAAATCTGTTCCTCTTTCAGTTATCCAAAGGCTACAGCCAAAGACCTAGCCGAGAACTCTGACAAGTGTCCAATTTGTTGGGAAGTGATGGAGACAGCTAGGAAGCTACCTTGTTCCCATCTGTTTCACTCGTGAGTGCAAATTAAATGCATCACTACTTGCATTTCAAATGCTGGTTCTAATTAAGTGATAATACAAATTTCTTGTTTTTATATTTAAGAGGTCATGTATTTCTGTATCTTTATTTATTTTTTTGCCATGTTAGTCTGAATTCGGATGGTAGCACCTAATATAAACTGAGAGTTACTCGTAATGTACCGTTAGATCAAAATAAAAACTTATTTTTGTTTTAACCAGCCTGGCCATTGGTGGAGGTAGTGATAGATTGATGGTCTCCAGCCAACATAAATTGAAATTCGTTGCGTTCTGAACCACATATTTCTAGGTGCGATCAACAGTCATAAAAACTTGGACTTTTTCTTTATAAGTGATTAAACCCTTGTAAACTGCAAGCTAGTCTGGCTTGTTTTTAGGGTTGGTTAGTCCGTTCTCTGTTTACAATAGTCCTGTAGCGAGACAATTGAAAATTCAAAAATACAACCAACTAGTTTTATCTCCTCTTAAATGTTCCTATTGTTCTATTCGAGGCTGGCCTTGAAAACTGATCCGACAAATGAAGGTCCATTAATTCCGCACATGTCTCTAAGTAAGCGGCCGCGACGAGGACATTCTACACCTAGGTATATACATTTTTTTTTTTTTTCAAACAAGGAAATTATAATTTATTAAAAATAAGTAAATTCAATTCCATCTTCAAAGCCACCTCCGTCTAAATTTGGAACACACCACATCCATCTTCAACTTCATACTCTCTCAACTTGTATCTTGTCCCTCTCAATCTAAGAGAAACAGCACGAATCAATGCAACTTGCATCTTGGTTTTAACCCAACTAACAATTCTATTTGTCCACTCATAATGTGATTGAAAAGTACAGGGACTTGAAAAAAATTATTCCACTACTACAGGGTGTGCCTGCAGTCCTGGCTAGAGCAAGACACCTCCTGTCCCACCTGTAGACTCTCCCTCCACATACACAGCCTGGGCAGCACCCCCGGGGGCGAGTCTGCTGAGTCTGAGCCCAATGGACCCCGCCCCCGCCCACCCAACCACTTCTTTCATTTCGATGGTAAGTTGCCTAGCTGTGATCTCTTGGGTGCATCAATGGCCAAGGCCCAAGGGATTTATTATAATTAAAAAAAAAATCTAACTTTATTTACAATAAATTAAATACAATACAATAAAAGACAAAACAAAGAAAAAGTTCGATCAATTGATTTCAAAAATTTAGATTACTGTTGAAAAAATCAATTTATATGATGACTTATCAATTCTACATCAGCGTTTAGTTTATTATTATTATGTACAATTCATGATAGATTTTGATTTCTCGTATCCAAAAAATTGATCTGCAAATTAAGTCTACCTTTATGAAAATGGAGGGGGAATATTGATAAGTGTGGGATGCCAGGCTAGTTCACGTGCATTATTGCCTTCAGAGCACCTGCGTGTAGTATATTGGTGTATCTTAGTAGCTACATCTGTGCTTACAGCAATATACTTTCTTAAAGCTATTTTGTGTGCCATCATGTGGTCAAATTATCAAATAAGAAAAAAAATCCCAACATTCTCATTTCGATTAATGTAATAGAGAAAAATCTTTTATCTGACATTCAAGATTCAGTATAGGAAATGTCCTTTTCTAGCTATACTACTTGGGTACACAGACCTTATTTTATCCTTCTACTTATAATCATCTGATTATCAAAGACATAGTCAGTAAATGTAAGAACAGCTTTTGATTCCATTGTTTGTATGGCCACGATGTCTTCCATGAAGCAGTCAATAACTTCATTTCGTGGAAGAAATGGTATACCAAAAATAGATTTAGGCTAATTCAATTATAAATAAACGACTTGTCAGAATAATCTAAAATCTATATACTTAATTTCTATGTACTAAATATTTTACCTGCTTTTATCTAGTATCCAAGTAGTACATCTCCCGTACCCAACTAGTATTTTTACCTGCGTGTTTGGTACCCATGAAGTAGTTCTGTGCTCAAGTATTAAACTTGTCTTGTCGAGGGGTTGTGACAGGCCGCGTGGGCCCAAGACCTCCAACAACCAACCGCATTCCTTCATGTAGTGACTCGTATACAAATTGAACTCCTCAGCAATTGCTTCCTTTCAGATAATCCTTAAAATTTCCAATGTTGTTTGTTGTCTCTTTAATAATAATATTTTTTCTTCCGTTTTTAGTGGTGTAGGTTATTAGCCCACAACCACTCAGAAGGTTATTTAACCAAAGATGTAAATCTGTGTCTTTTATAAAATACAAAGACTTGTAGTAAAATTACGAATTTAATAAAAGTGTAAACACCGTAATGTATTTCCTGTTCATGAGTGTTCACATTGTGTGTTCCAGGATCTCGCTACATCTCCTGGCTGCCCAGTTTCTCAGTGGAAGTAACACACGGACAGTTCATCAGAGCTGGCGATCTGATCCGGGATACCTCGCAGCTCGACTCCATGGCCCGTCAGGTAAACTAGACTACCTGAAGTAAAGTAAGGGTTGGGTGGAAGAGATTGCCATAGGCAATAACCCCGCCCTTTAGTTAGGACATACGTATATATTTTTTTAATTTTTTTCTTGTTTATATTATTAATATTGTCAATTTTATATTTCATTTTTACCAATATCTGTCTGTATATATGTTCCACTAATAAAGAGTTTCTAAATAAATAAAGTGTCACTTTCGTTGTGTCACATCTACTCAAACTCGCTTTACTAAATCTTTGCTGAACTTGGACTTGAACCATCGACCTCCAGGTTACAAGTCCGTCGCCATAAAGTTGAGGTCGGTTAATTATCTGAAGTAATGTATTCTTCACGGTTCCGGGTACATTAGTTTTAGGAGAGTGAGAGGAGGATTTTAGTTGCTAATATTGAACACAGATTGCTGCTCATCAGCCCCCATCATTTTGAATTAGATATAAAATTTATCTCCTCTCCAAAAGAAACCCAATTGTTTCCTATTTCTTACCTATGAAATACACTGCAGACCTTTTTGACTGCAGGAGTAAAGGGATCTTTCATTTTTACCTCGGGAGTATAAACAAGGCAGGTAGGTATATTCTTCTATTATTTTTTTATTCCTAGTTAAAGTATTATTTTTTTGTTGTTGCTTTTTTTGGTTTCTTTGTATTATTATGTCACTGTGTTCATGGTTAGCTCAACAATAAGAACTCGCAACTTCTCGATCACGAGACTGACGCCGTGAACGCTGAGCTACCGTGACCTGCTGCTTAGTGCTTATATCAGCTTTTCTTTTTCTTTGTTCTCAGGTTCAGCAAATGTTCCCTCACTTCCCGGTGAGCGTGCTCACTGAAGATCTGCAGATCACCCGCTCCATAGAGCTAACCATTGAGAACATACTGGATGGTCGTCTCGTTCTGCCTCCGCAGTTGATCATTCTTGATGATGAGTCACCCGGTACATCGCAGGGATCTGAGTATTCGGCGATGTCGACCGAGTGAGTGATTAAATTTAGTTTCTTTGTTTTGAGTGAGTTTCAGCAGCTGCTGTGAATTGTTTATGGGGACTTAACAATATTTATCTTATTTTGCTTCACGACAATTCTAAATCTCCATAGGGATTTTTTACGTAACAAAAAATAAGACCGAAAAATCATAAAAATCAATTTCACTCCTTAGAAGTATTCCTTAGGGAGAGAGCCACAAAAATTGTAAAAAAAAACTAAAATAAATATAGGGTAGGTGGGGGGAAGAGTACGCAAAAAACACTTTTCGATTTTTCCAATTTTTTCGGTTAGATCTATTGTCCTGAAATGTCGCACCCTGATGCACTGGTTTGTTATCCACCTTTTACATTTTACTGTAGGATTCAACCTTGTGGTGTAAAAATTGTAAAATTAATTTAGCAAAGTCATTTTTTGCGTATTCTTACCCCACCGGGTGGGGTAAGAATACGCAGTATTTTGTATAGGAAAATCATACAAAATTGGATTTCTGACCAAAATTTGTGTAGGTGAGGTTAATGTAAGTAATTTGATAACAGCCACGTTCAGGAAAAACTCAGGGAAAGTTTAGGACCCACCAACTAACTAGGCATCCAAAGAACCTAGTAAATATCTATTCTAACCCCATTTTGCGTACTCTAACCTTTTGCGTACTCTAACCCCATTTCGCTTCGAATAGATTAAATTTATTTTAAAAAGTAACTCCACTATCAAACGAAAAAGCGACAGTTAATTATGAAAATTTAGAACTTGCTGAACCAGAAAAAATAATTACTTTAAGAAAATTCACAAAACTAAAAAAAACTAAAAATAAATTAAATTTCAAATAAATTTGATCGCGACACCAAAAAAATTTCTTACCTCATTATTTCAGCCTGCTTTCTTCCTAGGCCAAATCTAAATAATTTGGTGAGCTCTTAATCATAATCTGTTCAATCGCGTTGATTCCTGTTGAAATACGTTGCTTCCTTCTATGAAAACTACGCCTGCGTACTCTTATACTGCGCGTACTCTTCCCCCCACCTACCCTACATTATTACTATAAATTTTCGTCATGGTTATCGGGATTGCTTTGAGATCGCAAAAAAATGTCTGTATAATTATAAAACTTAACTATACTTTATTCCAGCGAAAATTCATCCGAGGGCACCCGAACAAGCGCGAACATTGCCGAAGAAGAACAGGAAGAAGTCCAAGAGGAAAACATAGAGGAGAAATTCTTGCGGGGTTCAGAGGACCGAGAGAAAATTCTGCTCAGTCGTAGAGAAAAACTAATGCGAGAAGCGAGACGAAAATATCTGGAGAAGCAAGCAACGAGCAAGTTGGAAACTCGAGACCCCACTCCGACCCCATCTCACAAGGACACCACTCAGATTAAAGTAAAGCTAGATGCGGGAGATTCATTTAAACTAGAAGTCAGCGACACTCAAGCCACCCCGGGAGCAGCCAGTTCATCCCAAGACCATCTACCTTACTAATAAAAATTCCGAGTCATTTTGGTTTAGTCAATCTTCAGACATCACGTAGGGAACTGATATTATTTTTACAAGGAGTTTTATTTTATGGACGATTATCCTGTGTATGAACAAAATAGGGGCATATTAATGGCCAACCCAGAAAGGATTTCAGTGAATAATTTCTAAAATCAAAATCAGCGCCATCTGATCAACTAGGTCTCTTGTAAACAAATCGAGATTGACTTAATCAGAATCTATTGGTCCCCAAGCTCACCTACACTGGAGCATTATCTTAACTGTTAATAACATTGTAACTAATGCAGAAGTATGACTTGAGGCCAGCGGATCGCTAGGCAGCCAATATGAACTATTGTGTGTAATTGGAGGGTGGCCACTCGTCGTGGCTGCTCCAGTGATTCATATGGGCTGCGCAAAACGGCTGTATAGTGGATGGCAAGCCTCAGGTTAAACATTTTTTAGTAAAAATGATGCTTGATGATGGAAATTTTACCGCCCTTAGTATTACAAATTGGATGATTTCTATTTGCCATTACTAACAAGGCTGCGATTTTTTTTCTAGAGAGGAGGTTAATCTTCTTGCTATTCAAGACGAACACCAGGACCATCTCTGGCTCTGGTGGACAGTGTGATGTTTAGGCACTGAAAACAATGTGCCATACCCACTAAACATCCTCCTCTCTTTCTAATCTCATTACCCTGGAACTGTTGCATAACATTACTTCAGGGTGCGAATACATTTCTTCTCTTCTTTAGTGATAAATCTCGTTATTGTTGGTAGTTGACAAGAAGAGTTGAATTAAATTCCCGTCTTACATTTTGGAAAACTTGGATCGATTTAAATAGTTCTATACCCTTTTACACACCCGACAAGACTTCGTTTCATAAAATTAAAATCTCAAGTTACTATTTTCTTGTTCTTTGTATTTTCAATTTGAACTTTTGTTTTGTGATAGATTTGTGTTTTTTTATTTTATTTTTAAGGTAACTCAGTTGTTTATACTTTCTGTTTTCATTTATTTGTAAGATTTATTAGTTCTTTTATTTTCCATTGTGATGTGTATTTTATTATAGTTCAGACCAATTTTATTAGAGTTATCTATTCATGTATCACGATATTTATTAATGGAAGCATGTCATGTCGCGTACTAGAAGGTACATTTCAAATCGATTTTTTGCGCGAAATTAATAGACAAAATCGAGACCACAAGTTGGAGTCAAAACTTACATTTCTCCATTTAAAACAATACGCAAAATCTAGACTTGAGTCCAGACAGCTATACCAAAAATGTCTATTCATTTTGACCATAGCTGTAAATTTACACTTATAATAATAATAATAATAACAAGGACTTGGGGTGCGTTCATCAATCGTTGAAAATGTTAATTTCCAAGTAGTCTTTAGACAGTCAATTATTTTACACCAATATTGATCAATACAGGGTGGGGCAAAAGTCTGGAAACCCCTGAATAACTTTCGAATGGCTTCTTCGGTAAAATTAAAATTTTGTAAGGTAAACCGGACTAATAAGACCTTCTTTTAGAGTGGGGTCGATTTTTGTTACCGGTCCCCATGTCGCGGCCAGGGGGGGCAACTTCATTTTTTTAAATACGAACCCCCACCTTGCGATACATTTTTGGAAAGGTCTTTAAATAACAAATACATTGGTGCAAATTTTATTTTTTTAATATTAACTGTTTGCAAATGGCGTCCAACTTTGTGTATGCTGTAAAGTCTGGAAACCCCTGAATATCTTTTGAAAGGGCTTTCTCAGTAAATTTAAAATTGTGCACGGTAAGTCGGGGTAATTATACCTTTCCAAAAATGTATCGCAAGGTGGGGTTTTGTATTTAAAAAAATGAAGTTGACCTCCCTGGCCCCGACATGGGGGCCGGTAAAAAAAAATCGGTCCCATTCTAATATAAGGTCTAATTACCAAGGATTACCGTACACAATTTTAAATTTACTGAGAAAGCCATTTCGAAAGATATTCAGGGGTTTCCAGACTTTACTGCATACAAAAAGTTGGACGCCATTTGCAAACAGTTAATATTAAAAAAATAAAATTTGCACCAATGTATTTTTTATTTAAAGACCTTTTCAAAAATGTATCGCAAGGTGGGGGTTCGTATTTAAAAAAATGAAGTTGGCCCCCCTGGCCCCGACATGGGGGCCGGTAACAAAAATCGACCCGACTCTAAAAGAAGGTCTTTTTAGCCCAGTTTACAGTACAAAATTTTAATTTTACCGAAGAAGCCATTCGAAAGTTATTCAGGGGTTTCCAGACTTTTGCCCCACCCTGTAAATTGAATGTCTATGCTTTAATATGCCATTTATATGGTTGAAACTATCCTAAAATGTCAAAGTCACGCTTAAATTTACATCAATAAATGCGATTGACATTTTGGTTCAATATTATTGGCTTCTAAAGTTATCAGCTTTTTAAAAATACATTGATAAACGCAACCTAAGAGTTGAATAAAAATAAGCAAAACTTATCAAATAAAGATGACGATTCTCCTTTAGTTAGAAGAAAAATGTCAGCTTTAGCCAATGGGAAATGGTAAAGTATGTAAAAATGCTTTCATAAATATGTCTGTCAGAATTTCAAGATACAGGTGATTTGTAATGAAAAATGTGGCTTCACCAAGTAATAATATAGTAATTAATTATTATAGATGCGTACTTAATACTTTTTTCTAGTGTATAAACAGTCTCTCGTACCCTAACATGTAATACTCAGTTCATAATGAAAAATAATAAATGCTAGCACTTTTTGAAGTCTCAAATTGGTTTCATTGATTTTTTTTTATTATAATGGTATAGGTATATTTATAATTTTTATTATAAAAATATAGTATAGGTTAACCTATACCAAAAATCATCAATTTAACAAAAACCATGGTCTGACAGGTTTTATGACAATCCTTACCTTGTGAAGTGGGCCCCATGTTGATCATTACTTGTATACTTAGAAAAGCTATTTTATCAATCAATTTACAGTACATAATAATTATATTTATGTGTGTCTTGTTCAGTTTAATATAAATTTTCAACGATGGTTTTACCGACATTCACTGTCAAACAATCCAGGTACACAATTTACCTCATCCAGACTGATTAGGACCAGAAAATCAGAAGAACATAGATTGCCATGTTCACCATCAGTGTGACCAGCAAGATGGTCAACAATCCATGCTCAGCGTTGCTCAATTCCTTTGTTTCCTTGAGACTTGCAAGTGCTCAACGTGCAACTTTAAAGCTCTTGAGCACTGGATAAATGTTGTCGTATGCTTCATGCAGTTCCTCGCGGCATTTGGCCCCGGTGATGACAATGCGTCCGTTGACGAATATGAGAAGAACCACCCGGGGTTTCACCATCCGATAGATCAGTCCCGGGAACAGCTCGGGCTCGTAGCTCGCGAACTGAGAGTGGAGATGGTGCAGGGACTCCAGCTTCACCGGGAACCGAATGTCACACGTGCACACCATGTTGTGAATCTTGAAGCCCTGGTACTTTACCTGGGGGAACAGGAAAGGTTGTAGATAATGTAGATATTATTATGTATATTTCAGTGTACAAGAGAAGTAAATTAACAGGAGGATGGTCTAAACTTGAATACCTGTAGTTAAGAAAGAAAAAAACAATACTTTGTTTTTACTTTGGTAGCAGAAAGTAAAAACTCTCATTGATAGAATGATGATTTTATCAATAGTCTGATCACTATATCACTGGTAATAAGGTATCTTTACTGTGATTTTTTTTTTTTTCTGTACTTAGTCGGTTACTAACAAATCCCCAACAATGTTCACTCAGCTTAAAATGTGAAGGTTGCATTTTATTTAATAATTATATATTGTGACTTTGTATTTGAGGACTAGCATTTCTGACATAGTCTGTCCCAGTAGCTCAGTGGTAAAGGCGGCACTTTGTGAATCCAAGGATTCCAGAGTTCGTGGGTTTGAAACCCAGACGGGGCATAACAAGTTATCCTCCCATTCGGGATTTTAACCACATAACATGTCTTGGGCTTACTGTTGGAATAATGGGACTTTAATTAGTCCTTTTCAGGTAGTATATATAAGGCGATATCATTATTATTTCCAAGACCATAGCCCAGTACAAGAAGACCAAGACTTCTAGAGTAACAACAGTTCATTATGTTACACACCACCCTAAATAATCACTCACATTGAATCCAAGTTTCATGATGATCTTAGCAAACTTCCGTGATGCCAGTCTACAGTCGTTCTCGTGTTTGCATCCCACCACCAGCAGTTTACCAGTCTGAAATACCAGGCAAGTTGATCGGGGCTGCATGATCTTCATGATGAGTCCATGGAATTTGCCTGGGTTGAATTCGGAATAACGGACCCTCGCGTTGATAAGATTCAGATCTAGTGTGCAGCCTACACTGATGGTACCCACCATGTTCCTGGGAAATATAATGGGATATTAAATTAGTCATTGTGTCTGAGTGAGTTAGTGTATTAGGCATTACACACATGGTGACCTGGGTTTGATCCCCAGTGAGGCAGGAATTTTTCGACTACGATGTTCGGTATCGACTCATACTAACTTCGTGAGTAAAAATGGGTAGCTGCTTTATTATGAGCAGTGACCAGTGGTATAGTAATTATAGACAAAAAAAAGAGACTGTGATAAAAAGATATTTGCAAAAGTGCTATAATTCTGCACAACAAACTAAGATTGTGATAAAATAACACAGAAAACACATTTTTTTAAATGGGATATTAACTATTTATCTGTCTATGGTTAATTGCAGATAGAATATGTGGTTCAGAAGATGCCAACTTTTCTCGCAAGTTTGGCTGGAGACCATCACTACCCCCCAGCAGTAGTCAAGCTGGCTACAACAACAAGTAGTCAACGTGTTAGTGTCTAATCCAGGGAGTGTAGTCATCTGTTGTTTTGCCTCCCACTCAATGCATGATTTTTTTCTAATTTATTTGAGCATATGACCACATAATAATAAGACTGAGGGTCAGTTAGGTGGTAGAAAATGCTTTAAGCATTGACCTTTCCTGGTGGCTACCGTTCATTAAAGAGTTCTATTCTTATTATTCTTCTCTAAATAAAAGCCATTTACTTACTGAATGACTATTCCTCCTGCTCCAGCATCTGTGGCACTTCCAACAGGAATCACTGGAGTTATCTGAAAGACAAAATAATACAGTTTTCTCCCCGAAGGGACCCGAAAACTGATATTTTGGGTCAAGCAAAGCTCGACCCACCTTGAGAAGTACCCCCCCTTCCCCTACCGTTTCGGACTTAATTTTCCTCGTACGTCATTATTATAGAGCCATTTTACCTTGTGAGAACTTCCAAATTCGAACTTCCCATGAGAACCTTTTGAAATTTTCCATGATAAGACAGGTAGTTCGGTTAGGTTAGGCCCGAGCTGGGGGTCCTTGCTTCAGTGAATTAAAATGCGGAGCTGGCAACCATTTAAGTGGGTGGGTCGAGCTTTGCTTGACCCAAAATATCAGTTTTCGGGTCCCTTCGGGGAGAAAACTGTATTATTTTAGGTCAGAGCTGCAGCTCGACCCACCTTGAGATGTGTTTGTTATCTGCCAGCTCGTGGCCGGGAATACACTGTGATATAGTCGGAAGAGATTTTTTAAATCAGGTTCCAGAACACAACGGAAAATAAAACAGACAAGTTGCAGAGGTATTGGTGCAAAACAGAGGCTATAGAAAATATTGTAAATTTCATTTACGAGAGTAAAATGAATATTTAGCATTATTAAGAATAACATTCTACAGCGAGAGGGTACAAATTACAAGTAGGAATGTAGGAGACCAGACCAATAATATCAAATGTATACATAGTTACATGAACTAGCACAATATTTGATGCACATGGAAGATAATGAACAACATTATTGACATTGCTCACAAGGAACAAGAAGTTACCGCCTGTATAAATTACAGGGTAGGATTAAAGCTTAGAGGGGGTCCTCAGTCTCCAGAGGAGTCTTTTGAAACTCGATTTTGTGACAGTAATGCCTCATAAAAGAGGTGCGTTAACCTGACAGCCCACCAGAACGGATTTTGTCCAAATAAGGCTCAACGTTTTGTGCTCGTTTTGTGCCGTTTTGTGCCAGCAAAAATTTATTTTGTACCCCTACCGTTCTCGAGATATAGACCCCCCCTAGGTGGGCTGCTAGAGTAACGTTAACCTAGCAGCCCACCAGAACGGATTGAGTTGAGACTAGGTTTATTGGATTCGGCTCGTTTTGTGCCAAAAATATTTTTCTCCTGCGACCTTTCGTTCCCGAGATACCTATTGACATTTGAAAAAGTCACTTTTTGGCGGGAAAATTTTTTTTCTTGGAATTTTCGGAATTTTTTTATATCATCGTTTTGTGCTCGTTTTGTGCTCCAACTTTTGTCATCAAAACTTTTTTTGTACCCCTACCGTTCTCGAGATATAGACCCCCCGTAGGTGGGCTGCTAGAGTAACGTTAACCTAGCAGCCCACCAGAACGGATTGAGTTGAGACTAGGTTTATTGGATTCGGCTCGTTTTGTGCCGTTTTGTGCCAAAAATATTTTTCTCCTGCGACCTTTCGTTCCCGAGATATTGACATTTGAAAAAGTCACTTTTTGGCGGGAAAATTTTTTTTTCTTGGAATTTTCGGAATTTTTTTATACCATCGTTTTGTGCTCCAACTTTTGTCATCAAAACTTTTTTTGTACCCCTACCGTTCTCGAGATATAGACCCCCCCTAGGTGGGCTGCTAGAGTAACGTTAACCTAGCAGCCCACCAGAACGGATTGAGTTGAGACTAGGTTTATTGGATTCGGCTCGTTTTGTGCCGTTTTGTGCCAAAAATATTTTTCTCCTGCGACCCTTCGTTCCCGAGATATTGACATTTGAAAAAGTCACTTTTTGGCGGGAAAATTTTTTTCTTGGAATTTTCGGAATTTTTTTATACCATCGTTTTGTGCTCGTTTTGTGCTCCAACTTTTGTCATCAAAACTTTTTTTGTACCCCTACCGTTCTCGAGATATAGACCCCCCCTAGGTGGGCTGCTAGAGTAACGTTAACCTAGCAGCCCACCAGAACGGATTGAGTTGAGACTAGGTTTATTGGATTCGGCTCGTTTTGTGCCAAAAATATTTTTCTCCTGCGTCCCTTCGTTCCCGAGATATTGACATTTGAAAAAGTCACTTTTTGGTGGGAATTTTTTATTTCTTGGAATTTTCGGAATTTTTTTATACCATCGTTTAGTGCTCGTTTTGAGCTCCTACTTTTGTCTTAAAAACTTTTTTTGTACCTTTCGTTCCCGTCACTTTATGGCGGGAATTAAGGTCACCGTGCGTGCAAGCTAGTGTATCAGCCACAGTGACTACTGACAAGATTTTTTTATCTGACCTGGTTGTAGGATTTTTAATGGAAACTTTACATTTTACACAACAATAGATCATTTCTGAACATTTGATTCCATTTGCTTTTAAAGTCTTAATTTTAGATAGTCAGGAAGAAAGTTTTATCCTGCTTACTGCGATTCGTAGAATTCTACGAATCACAGTAAACAGGGGGTAGAATTTTTTATAAGCCACTAAAAATATCCCAAACTGGCCCGAGGAGTGATTTTAACATAATATGAATAAAAAATGTGAATAGCAGAGATAAATCACAAGTCAATATTAGCACTTTCGATTGTTTTGTTTCCATCGTGGGCGCCATCTTGCATCGGGAAAATGCTCAATACTAAAGTGACAATTTTATTTATTTGGACCCTACTGGTCAATGAGCTATCAGAATCAATTCTAAATTATTCTCTAGACGCCTATAATCGAAGTTAGCTGATCACCGTGCGTGCAAGCTAGTGTATCAGCCACAATGACTACTGTGAAGATTTTTTTTATCTGACCTGGTTGTAGGATTTTCAATGGAAACTTTACATTTTACACAACAACACATTTGATTCCATTTGCTTTTAAAGTCCTAATTTTAGATGGTCAGGAAGATAGTTTTATCCTGTTTACTGAGATTCGTACCAGCTAACAAAATTTATCCTTCTTAGCCTGAGAACGCACACACACATACACACCCACACAGCCACACACACACACACGATTCCCAAAGCAAATGGAGGATAAAACCCCCGTCCTGACTATCTCAAATCAGGACGTTAAAAGTGTTAAAACCAAATAGATATATGAAAGAAGCCTAGACATTAAATCTGGGCGTTCATATAATCCTTTCATCACCGTTATACAGGCATCTGTGCCTTTTTACGGACACGGAATTATTATTATACCCCACCCAGCCTGCGTTTGGCTAAAATACTAGCATCTCGAACTCTTCACCCCGCTGGACGTTGCCCAAATTCGTGATCTTACTAGAACCGGAGCATTCAACTTTACTGTCCGGGTAGCTCAGTGGTGAAGGCGGCACTCTGTGAATCCAGAGGTTCCAGAGGTCGTGGGTTCGAAATCCAATCGGGACATGACAAGTTATCCTCCTATTTGGGAAATTTACCACTTACATAATAATATGTCTTGGTCTGACTGCTGGAATAATAGGACTCTAATAGTCTTAATCGGGCAGTACAAATAATCCGATATTATTATTATTCAACGTGTCAGCGACGTTGGCCTAATGGTCTTATATTCGTAAAATTATGTCTAAGGATTCTGAAAAACAAACACGTGGAGGGATTCTGACACAGGGAATAATTCTCTCGCTGTGATTGTGTGAAGAAAGTCCCATGATTCCGTTATATCGCGGGATTTTCCAATGATTTTACAAGTTTTCCCACTTACTTAAAAAGATCATCATAAATATTGGATCATGAACATGAAACTATAATATACCCTCTAGTTTTGATTTCGACTTGAAGATAATTGTGTTTTTTGTTGTGTTAAATTCTATTCAAATTTCTTTACATAGAATATTGCAAAGTGTGGGATAATTGCCTCAGGCAATATCTACCATCCATCCAATGATCTTGCACAACTGAAAACCGAATTAATTGGTAACCTACTTGAATAATTTTCAATTTACTCCCAAAATATGCAAATGGAAATTAAATTAATATAATATACTTAATTGTATTTATTCAGATTAGAATGTCAGAATGGTTGATCTTTTACATATTGGTGCAATCAAACTCAAATCTGCCTGAACATCTATATCAGAGGTATATATTATAATTATAATTATGTAGATAGACAATAAATCACGCGGGATACTTTTTCTGACACTTCCTTGGGGATATTTTTTTTGGGGGGACATTTGTGGGAAAAAAACAGTATTTGTGGGAAAAGACAGTACTCCAGAATTCTTCCTTGTGTCAAATCCCCACGTGGAGTGAAGAGAAAAGACAACGGCGGCTCATGCGTGTCTTGAAATACTTATGAGGAATTAGTCTGGGTGAAAATTGGATTAAAGAGGAGAACTGAATAATTTTAATATCGCCTTATTTATAAGACTAATTAGTCCCATTATTGCAGCAGTAAGTGGTCAAATCCCTAAATGAGAGGGTAACTTGTCACGTTCCGGCTGGGTTTTGAAACCGCGACCTCCGAAATACCAGTAGACGCCTTGACCACTGAGCTACCGGGAAAGACCACTCAGCTAACTTCGATTAGGTGTCTAGAGAAAAATTTAGAATTAAAAAACTGATTTGATTCGAATCATACTCTGTGTTTTAACTTTAAAACTTTTACTGTGAAGAAAAGTCCATGATTCCGCGGGGTTGATCGAAGATCCGTTTGATTAAAGTATTAATAAGCCAGCGTCGATGGCATGTTGAATACACCGGTTCCCTTCAGAACACCGAAGTTAAGCGACATCCAGCGAGGTTAAGACTTGGATGGGTGACCATTCAAATTCTAATTCTCGTGACGCTGGCTTTTCCCGGCCCCACTCAGGCTGGGTGAGGTCAATGTGAGTAGCAGGTTTGTGAGTTTCCTGCGAATGGAGGGTAAAACCCCCGTCGTGATATGACCATGGCAGTTGAAAGCGACGTTAAACCCCACTTAAAAAAAAAAAAAAAAAAAAATTAGAATTGATTCTGATAGCTCATTGACCAGTAGGTTCCAAATAAATTGTCACTTTAGTATTGAGCATTTTCCCGATGCAAGATGGCGCCCACGATGGAAACCAAACAATCGAAAGTGCTAATATTGGCTTGTGATTTATCTCTGCTATTCACATTTTTTATTCATATCATGTTGAAATCACTCCTCGGGCCAGTTTTGGATATTTTTAATGGCTTATAAAAAATTCTAACCAGTTTACTGCGATTCGTAGAATTCTACGAATCGCAGTAAGCAGGATAAAACTTTCTTCCTGACTATCTAAAATTAAGACTTTAAAAGCAAATGGAATCAAATGTTCAGAAATGATCTATTGTTGGGTAAAATGTAAAGTTTCCATTAAAAATCCTACAACCAGGTCAGATAAAAAAATCTTGTCAGTAGTCACTGTGGCTGATACACTAGCTTGCACGCACGGTGACCTCAATTTCCGCCATAAAGTGACGGGAACGAAAGGTCGTAGTAGGAAAATATTTTTGGCGCAAAAGGCCACTAAACGAGCCTAATCGAATGAATCTAGTCTTAACTAAATCCGTTCTGGTGGGCTGCTTACCGTTAAGATAGCAGACCACCTGGGGGGGGGTCTATATCTCGAGAACGGTAGGGGTACAAAAAAAGTTTTAATGACAAAAGTTGGAGCACAAAACGAGCACTAAACGATGGTATAAAAAAATTCCGAAAATTCCAAGAAAAAAAATTTTCCCGCCAAAAAGTGACTTTTTCAAATGTCAATATCTCGGGAACGAAAGGTCGCAGGAGGAAAATATTTTTGGCACAAAACGAGCCCAATCCAATAAACCTAGTCTCAACTCAATCCGTTCTGGTGGGCTGCTAGGTTAACGTTACTCTAGCAGCCCACCTAGGGGGGGTCTATATCTCGAGAACGGTAGGGGTACAAAAAAAGTTTTGTTGACAAAAGTTGGAGCACAAAACGAGCACAAAACGATGGAATAAAAAAATTCCGAAAATTCCAAGAAAAAAAATTTTCCCGCCAAAAAGTGACATTTTCAAATGTCTATATCTCGGGAACGAAAGGTCGCAGGAGGAAAATATTTTCGGCACAAAACGGCACAAAACGAGCCGAATCCAATAAACCTAGTCTCAACTCAATCCGTTCTGGTGGGCTGCTAGGTTAACGTTACTCTAGCAGCCCACCTAGGGGGGGTCTATATCTCGAGAACGGTAGGGGTACAAAAAAAGTTTTGATGACAAAAGTTGGAGCACAAAACGAGCACTAAACGATGGTATAAAGAAATTCCGAAAATTCCAAGAAAAAAAATTTTCCCGCCAAAAAGTGACTTTTTCAAATGTCAATATCTCGGGAACGAAAGGTCGCAGGAGGAAAATATTTTCGGCACAAAACGGCACAAAACGAGCCGAATCCAATAAACCTAGTCTCAACTCAATCCGTTCTGGTGGGCTGCTAGGTTAACGTTACTCTAGCAGCCCACCTAGGGGGGGTCTATATCTCGAGAACGGTAGGGGTACAAAAAAAGTTTTGATGACAAAAGTTGGAGCACAAAACGAGCACAAAACGATGGTATATAAAAATTCCGAAAATTCCAAGAAAAAAAATTTTCCCGCCAAAAAGTGACTTTTTCAAATGTCAATAGGTATCTCGGGAACGAAAGGTCGCAGGAGAAAAATATTTTTGGCACAAAACGAGCCGAATCCAATAAACCTAGTCTCAACTCAATCCGTTCTGGTGGGCTGCTAGGTTAACGTTACTCTAGCAGCCCACCTAGGGGGGGTCTATATCTCGAGAACGGTAGGGGAACATAAATTTTGGCTGGCACAAAACGACCACAAAACGTTGAGCCTTACTTGGACAAAATCCGTTCTGGTGGGCTGTCAGGTTAACGCACCTTCATAAAAGTTGACGTGATTGCCAATTTGCCCAAGGGGGATATTTGTCCTTGACAAGTCAAAGTTAACAGAAGAACGTGAACTGCATCTTTGATTTTTTTTTTTTTTTTTTTTTTTTTTCATATCTAAAAGGTTATAAACCCACGAACGAAGGGGGGACAAGTATCCTCGTAGTGCGGCTTCTCTGAGGTCGTGGGCGAGGATGAGAAGAAGAAGAGTGTGATTTCACAGCTTCAAGTAAGGCCTTGGGCTCAAACAATTAGTCTTCCGAAGGAGGAATGTCCTTCAGAATCCGACGCGGAACCTAAATCGCTTCTCCGACTGGCAATCGTTTGGGATCTCTTTCCGCTAACGTACTGAAGAAGTCCCTCGGAAGCAGAATCTTCCGAGGGCAGTTCTTTTATCAGGTCGTTTTTTGACGACTTCACAGAAGGTTGTACAGCAACGATCTTGTTCGTGACGTCTGCCAGTGCAGGGCGTTGGAGAATTAGGCAGTGGGATAATATCCCAAAAGCTCCGTTCATATTAGCTAGGAGATCCGCTCATGCACTTGGCTGGGCCTTCAGTTCCGAATTCGGCTGCAGACGAGCAAAGATACCTTGTATCTAATGCTGTTCCAACTTGTAGAATTGAGATTCTGCTATTTGCGGCCATTTATTTCGTCTTCAGGAGATGGAAGAGGAACATCCGGCTCACGTTCTTTTACGCAGGGGGTAACATTGAACGGAAGGTCTGGAGTCGCTATAACTTCCTCGTGCTCGCCCTACAAGGGAGGGGCTTCCGGAAGAGAATAGTCACCCTCAGAATCCTAGGCTTCCGAAGGGTCAGACGCCGACAACTCATCGTTCTGGACGATCAGTTGAACATGAGTCGGCTGGAGCCTGGTGAAGAGGAAATTCATGGCTTGGAAGTCCTTTTGTACTTGGAAGCGTTTGTCAAGAGTTTTTTGTGTCCCAGAATCTTCCGGAGACTTTGTTGACAGGGACGATTATCTGGAGACTGGTATGGAAACATTTCCAACCAGGATTCTGTCACGAGAAATGAGCTCCGATTTTAGAGGAGCTACAGCCTGAGCCATGATATCGTATGACTGCGATGATCCACGGATCTGCTTTTCCATATCCCTATAGTGGTATTCCTTCAAGACTGACGCACTTGGATCAAAAGCCCGAGCTATATCTAGCGTGGGGAGGGCGAATCGAAGCTTGTTAAAGACTGTTGCATCCACTTCAAAGCCTAAGTCGATCGAGTTGATCAGCGTCCAATCTCACCAGCCATCAGGTAGATACTTTTTTTTTTTTTTTTTGACACATCCTTCAGTCGAGACAGGACGTCATTGTCAGATGGCAGGTCACAGAGAGCTCCCAAAGACTATCGAGCATTGGTAGTCAAGTGGATAACGCGCTAGTCTGGTCATCCAGGTGGCGTATGGATCCGTTGGTTCGAATCCCGACCAGTGCATGAATTTTTTCCTCATTAATTTGAGTTTGTGACCACAAAATGATAAGACTCCGAGGGTAGGTGGAAGAAAATGCTTTGAGCATTAACCTCGCCTGGTGGATAACTTCCACTTAAGAGAATTATTATAAAGATGTTGCCGTAGACATCTGACAAGAATACTAGGCAAACAATGAGTATTGGCTGTATTGTGACTCTTGAACGGCTTAAATTATTGAGCAACGATGCAATATCCGAAGCAAGGCTCGACCAGAAAGGAGAAGGGGATCAGGGAGACGCGCCCAAGCGAAAGGCAGACGGAGAACCACTTCACGGCTCAAATCCTGAGCAACGGCTCGACTGGTTCCGAAGATATAGGTACCAGGAGACAGCCGAGGGGTCTAGAGAGACACACCTAAGCCAAGGAGGGAAAGAGTCCAGCCCACAGATCAAATATTTTAGCAACGGCTCGAATGATACTAGGGGTCTAACCACCAAGAGACGGGTAAGGGGTCTAAGGAGACGCACCCAAACCAAGTAAGGACCGAGTCCAGCCCAGGGCTCAAAATTTTGAGCAACGGCTCGACTGTTACCAATGGCCTAAGCACCAGGAGACAGGCAAGGGGTCTAAGGAAGCACTCAACCCAAGGAGGTACGGAGTCCAGCACACGGTTCAAAATTTTGAGCAACTGCGCAACTTCTACCGATGGCATACGGATAGGCAAGGGTCGAGAGAGCACCGCAGAGAGGGAGGACAAGGTTCACTCCACGGCTCAAATCTTGAGCGATGGCTCGACTGGTACCAAAAGCATAGGTACCAGGAGACAGGCTGAGGGTCTGAGAGACGCACCCGCCAAGAGGGAGGACAAGGTCAACTCCACGGCTCAAATCTTGAGCAATGGCTCGACTGGTACCAAAAGCATAGGTACCAGGAGACAGGCTGAGGGTCTGAGAGACGCACCCGCCAAGAGGGAGGACAAGGTCAACTCCACGGCTCAAATCTTGAGCAA